>NW_004624737.1:11203452-11283990 GCF_000247695.1 Heterocephalus glaber
AAAGGTGCAAATTTCCAACGATGAATGTCAGTATATTGTATACCTAAAATGTACCAATAAAATTATTTTTATAAAAAGACAGTCCTTAGGCTTCATGAAGAAGAGTTTAAGAATTGTTCCTAAAGCTTAAGAAATGTATGCCTTTTAATGATCTTGGAGAATGGCAAATAAATTTTTGAATTAGTCTTGAAATAGTTTGGTTGTTAGACTGTATATTGGTTCATTGTTGCTTTGAGACTGAGCAGTGTAGATGTCCAGCTTATATTTGGGTTATACCTAATGCCTTTTTTCTAATTTGCTATGTCTAAATATTGCTAAATCCTGTAATTTTTCCCCTCTAGCCTTAGCACTTTCTACTGCCAGCAACATCATATACTCCAGCTAGACTGCCTATTTTTACACAAAGCATATCTCAAAAATTTTTCCTCTGGACTCAGCTCATTCTATTTCCTACACCCAGAATCACTGCTCATTTCTATCATTTGAAATTATCTCTATGATTCAAAGCCCAGCTCATATTCTACTTTCTTAGAAGGCCTGCGCTATGATGTTCTACATATTCTACATTTCTTCCTGCCCTTGCATATGCAAGTCTCCATGACAACAAGCATGATGATGATGATTCTAATAGCTAACATTTATATTGAGCTTACTATGTCCAGGCACTGTTCTAAGTACTTTGCCCACATCATTTTATTTAGTTATTGCAACAACTCCATGAGGTAGTACTGTGGGAAACTAAGACAGGGAAATCAAGCAACTTTCCCAAGGTTTCCCAGCTATAATTGTCACAGATAGGATTTGAATCCAGGCTCTACAATCTGGATAGGACACTTACGCTTTATTAGCTCAGTGCACACCTGAAATATCCTTGTTGTTGCTCTATGTCTGCAGGAAGTTTCCATTTGTTACTGCTTCACATTTTGCACCTCCCTCTGCTCAACACTATCAAATAAATGTGTACTCACTGTAGTCAGATTTACGTAGTTACTTAATGGGTCCCACTGGTATCCAAGCAGAAGGCATCAGCATGTGCATGATCAGGATTTTGACTTAGAGAGATCCACTTTAGGTTGAAGTCTTTGGGGACACTTAGCCTAAGAGCAGGGAGCACATGTTTATAAATCTTACCTTTGAGTTTCATCTTCTTCCTCATAATGTCTTTGACGTGTCATCTGTAAAGCAAACCATAGAATGGCCATACTTGAGTGAGGCAAAGATTTAACGCTGCTGCTGCTCTGGTTCAAGTGGCTATACCTAGAACTATGGCTGTGTTTTAGCAGTCATTGTGAAGTATACACAAAGTGATTTAATGCAGTTTGGTTTATATTCACATTTGGCTTGTTCTAACATCTTAGAGTGGGCACTGAGGTTGTTACTAAAGCAAAGAGTAATGCACTTGGCCAGAAACAGTTTTCAGGTGAATAAAAATATGATTTTATTTGATAAATATGTAAATCAATTATTTTAATTCTATAAAATACACAAATAACTTTTAGGATAGAAACATGTTTTTAAGTTTAAATGCAGATATCTACTTTGGGCCAAGATAGAATAGTGGATTGTTTACTCTCCCACCTGAAACAACCAAAAAAAAATTGACAAAATATATTAAACAACAGTTTGAAGGACACTGGATAACAGAAGAACAGTGATACTTTAGAGATATGAAACAAATGAAGTATTACTACAGTTTCCCCAGAGAATTTCCAGGCCACAGCACAAAGAGAATAACTCAGACAAACTCTGTAAGGTGAGAATCTGGAAAAGACCAAGGCTGCTTGAGTTCTTAGTGCAGAGTACAAGAAAGAAGAGAACAGCACAGAAAGAGGAGGTTCTGGGGGTTTTGAAAGAGGATTCACTCAAGAATTCATCTGAGGACTGATCAGCACATGCATTAAGGAAACTATCAGAGCCAAGAGAAAGAACTGTCCAAAATTATTAGAGACAATAGACACTCACACAGAATAGTGTCTGTTCCCACAAGCCAGAGTTGGAAAACTCAAGATTCATGAAGGGTAGAGTACGCAGAAAGGTATGGCCTAATAATGAGCAGTAATTATTCCTTGACTGAATATTGCTCTACTCCTGCCTAAAAAATCTGAAAAACAAGAACCAAAGTGTTCAAACTATTTCCAAATGATTTAACCAAATCACTTAGAACAAACCTTCAGAATATTTTTAGGAATACAGTAATATCCAGCACCCATCACCCAATAAAATAAAATTCAAATGCTTAGAATCCAATTATCAGGCATGAAAAAATCACAAAAGACTGAGCATGGTAGCACATGCCTGTAATCCCAGCAATCTGAGAGACTGAGAAACAAGGAACAAAAGTTTGAGCCCAGCCTGGGCAACTTAGTGATTTAGCAAGACTCTGTCTCAAAGTGAATGGAGATGTAGTTTAGTGAGAAGGTCCTGGACTCATTCCTGAGTACCACACACACACACACACACACACACACACACACACACATACACACAAGCAGTAAAGTAGAATACAATCTATAGCTAGGAGATAAACTGATAGAACAGTTACAGATATTAGATTTGGCAAAGAAAGATTTAAAATAGTTACTATAACTATTACATATGTTCTAAAATTTAAGTAAAGACATAAAAGATCTATATGCACATTTAAATACTATTTGTTTTATTTCTAATTACATGGTTAGAAAGAACATGTTTGAAAAATGAACTTTCTGGAGGGACAATGTTTCTTTCCCCAAATATTTTGGCATTGTGTTAATAGACTTCTTGTTTATTATATTTTTGCTTTATGATCTATTTTGTGTTTTGTTATGGATTTTTATTGTGCTAAAAATACATAATACTTGCCATCTTAACCATTTCTAAGTACACAATTCAGTAGAGTTAAATATACTTTACTCACATTGTTTTGCAACCAATCTCCAGAACTTTTCCATCTTGCATAACTTGCATTATACACCTTTCCATTCCCTCTTCTTCCCAATCCCTGGAAACTACCATTCTACTTTCTATTTCTAGGAATTTAATTTCTGTATATTTCATAAAAGTGGAGCCATGTAATATTTGTCTTTTTATGACTGGCTTATTTCATTGAGCATAATATCCTCAAGGTTCATGTATGTTGCAGCATGTGTCAAACTAACCTTTCATTTTAAGGCTGAATAATATTCCATTGCGTGTACATACCACATTCTGCCAGTGGACTACTGTGAATAGTGCCACTATGAATAAGGGTATACAAATAACTTTGAGACATTCTTTTACACTGGTACCTCAATACTCTTTACTAATTGGTTCCAGGAGCGACACCAAATATCAAAAATGACAAGTACTAAGCTCATTGTTTTGGCTGGATAGGGCAGTGAGTTATGAGGCAATTGATACAGACAAGTTCTAGCTTGAACATCAAGAACCAAAAAATCAGCAAGCATGAGGACAAAATTTTCTTCTAAAAATGTGTCAAGTACCAAATTTGATGATTCTCAAAGCAGTCAAGTACTGAAATATAAGTGTAATTCTTTTTAGATCTATACTGTGAAGTGAAATTTCTCTATATATGGTAATTCTATTTTTAATTTTTTTGAAGAACCACCATGTTATTTTCCATAGTGGCTGACCATGTTACATTTCCACAATCAGTACAGAAAAGTTTTAATTTCTCCAGAGCCTTGCTAATAATAATTGTTATTGCTAATTTGTGTTTTATAGCATCCATCCCAATGGGTATGCTATGAGACTTGTGATTTTGATTTGTATTTTCCTAATTATTAGTAATGTTATCATCTTTTCATATGCTTTTTGGCCATCTGTATATCATCTTTGGAGATAAGTCCATTCAACTCTTTTGCTCGCTTTTTTTTTTTCATCTTTTGGTCCTTGGGATTGGACCCAGGGCCTTGTGAATACTAAGCGTGCACTCTACCACTGGTGTACCTCCCCATCTCCTCCTATTCCCACTTTTAAATTAAATTATTTGGTGGTTTTGTTGTTGAATTGTAAGGGGAAAGTGTATGTGTGTGTGTGTGTGTGTGTGTATTTTTTTTTTGTACCGGGGATCAAACTTGTGTCCTTGTGCTTGCAAGGCAGACGGCTGAACCACTGAGCTAAATCCCCAGCCCAAGGGGAAAGTATATTTAAAAGATCCAAATCTCACAATGTGTGAGATGAAAAATACACTGGGTGAAACTAATAGCAAATTAGACACAGGAAGGTTAGTGGCTGAAAATATTCCAATAGAACTATACAAAATGAAACAGGAAGAAATATAGTAACTTAAAAACATGGTGGTGCATGCCTGTAATCCCAATACTCTGGGAGGCTGAGCAGGAGGATCACAAATTCCATTCCCATCTGTGCAACTTAGTGAGACCCTCTCTCAAAATAAAAAGGGCTGGCGATGTAGTTCAGTGTGAAGGCTACGGGTAAAATCTCCAGTACCACACACACACACACAAACACACACACAGAAGAGCACCAGTGATATCAAGAACATCATCAAGAAGCCTAATACACATGTAATTGGAGTCCTCATAGGAAAGTCCAAAAACAATATTTAATAAATAGTGCCCCCCAAAATCCAAACATTATGAAAACCCATAAATCCAAGAATCTCAATAAACCCCAAAGAAATCTCATCATAAACAAATTTATCAAAGCAGGGATAAAGAGAAAATATTAGAAGTAGCCAAAAAAGAAAAGAAGAAAAGAAGGAAGACACATTGTATGCAGAGGAGCAAAGATAGACAGTAGATTTATTTTTGGAAATAATGCAAAAAAAAATGGACCAACATCATTAAAGTATTGCGGGGGGTTATCATCCAAGAATTCTGGAGCCAGGTATGGTGGTGCATGTGTGTAATCTCAGCACTCGGGAGACTGAGGCAGGAGGATTGCTTCAAGTTTGAGGCCATCCTGGACTACATAGTGAGTTCAAGGCCAGCCTGAACTACACAATGAGACGCTGTCCAAAAAAAAAAAATTCTGTACCCTGTGAAAATGTCTTTCTAAAGCAATGACTGAAAGAATTCATCATCTGCAGATCCATCCACATTAATAAAATTATTTTACAAAGTCCTTTAGGTACAAGAAAAATGACAATAAATACAAACATAGGTCTACAGAATGGAATAAAAATGTTGGAAATGGTAACTATATGGGTGAACATATGTATTATTATCTTAAAATCTCTTTGAAAGCTAACCGATCAAACAAAACCAATAACAATGAAGTATGGGGTTTATAACGTGTGCAAGTAAAATGTATGGCAACAATAGCACAAAGGTCAGGAGGGGAAAAATAAAGGTATACTATTACAAATTTTTTATGCTGTACATGAAGTGGTAGAGCCTAACTTGAAAGTAGTCTGTGATATATTAGAGATGTATATTATTAACCCTAAAATAACCATTAAAAGTTATAGGTAATGAGGGCTGGGGATTTAGCTCAGTGGTTTCACCGCCTGCTGTGGAAGCGCAAGGACCTGAGTTCGATCCCTGGTACCAAAATAAATAAATAAATAAATAAATAAATAAATAAATAAATAAATAAAGTTATAGGTAATGAGCCAATAATAGAAAGAAAATGGAATCATATATATAAAAAAAGAAAACAGAAAAAGAGAAAGGGGTATAAAGAACAGATGGAGCAAATAGGTAACAAATAGCAAGATAATAAATTTAAACCTAGCCATATAAATAACACCATTAAGAATAAATGGTCTAAACACCTCAATTAAAATCAGAGATTGTCAAATTGGATTTTAGAAAAAAAAAAAGGCAAGACCTAAGTATATGCTGCTTATAATAAATACATAAAGAAATAGATTAGGGCCGGGGATTTAGCTCAGTGGTGCCACCCCCTGCCTCACAAGCACAAGGTCCTGAGTTCAATCCCTGGTCCAAAAAAAAAAATTTAGATCTCAGAAATAGATTAAAAGTATAGGAAATGATATGCCATCTTCCATTTAGCAAAGAATAGATAGATTTCAGAACAAAAATTATGAACAGGGATAAAGGAGGCAAGTCACTAAAAGAACATAACAATTCTACACTTTTATGCACCTAGTATCAGAGCTTCAAAATGGAGTAAAACAAATAGAATTTTTTTTTTTTTGGTACTGGGGATCGAACTCGGGTCCTTGTGCTTGTGAGGCAGGAGGCAGAACCACTGAGCTAAATCCCCAGCCCACAAATAGAATTTTTTAAAAAATGGACAAACTGGACAAAAAGTACTTGACATTTAAATACCCCTCTCCCAACATTTCATAGAATTAAGCAGTGAGAAAATCAGGATATAAAAGAGTTAAACAACACTATCAACCAACTTCACCTAATTGATGTTTATGCAACACTCCACACAACAGCAGAATCCACGTTCTTGTCATGTGCACATGAACTATTTACCAAGTTTGTTCACCCACACACCAGTTTAAATAAATTTAAAAGAATTCAAGTCATACCAAGTGTATTCTCTGACAACAGTAGAATTAACATTGAAATAAAAACAAAAGCAAAATAATCTGGAAAATCCCCACGCTTTTGGAAATTAAATGATAAATTCTAAATAATTCATGAATCAATTAAGTCAAAAAGGAGATTAAGTAATATTCTTAGCTGAGAGAGAATGAAAACACACATCAAAATTTGTGGGAAAATGCTAAAGCAGTACTTGGGAAACTTAGAGGACTAAATGTCTATATTAGAAAAGTCACAAGTCAATGAGGTAATTATTGGTGGATTTCAGCTTCCACCTCAAGAAACTACAAAAAGCAAAGCAAGTTAAATCTAAAGTAAATGGAAGTTATGAGATAATAACAGAGCAGAAGTAGACAAATAAAAAACAGAAAGGAAGACAAATCAAACCAAATGCTGGTTCTTTGAAAAGATCAATAGAACTAGAATAAAGCTCTACCTAAACTGTTCAGGAAAAAGGAAAGACAAAAATCACTAATACAGACTGGGGATTTAGCTCAATGGTTTCACTGCCTGCTGCGCAAGTGCAAGGACCCAAGTTCGATCCCCGGTACCCACACACCCCCCCAAAAATCACTAATATAAATAATGAAGCTGTGCAAGCACAGGGACCCGAGTTCAATGCCTGGTACCAAATAATAATAATAATAATAATAATAATAATAATAATAATAATGAAACATGTGAAAAAATTATAGATTTTACATATGTTAAAAGAATGAGGGAATATTATGAAAAGTAATTTAACAACTTACATGAAATGAGAAAATCCCCCAGACATAAAGTACCAAACCTAAGAAGAAATCGAAGACCTAAATAGCCCTTTATCTACTAGAGAAATTGAATTTGTACTTAATACCTTTCCACAATGAAAACTCCAGCTATGATGGCCTCACTGGTGAATTCTACCAAACATTTTATGAAAAAAATATCAATTCTATACTAACTCTTCCAGAAAATGAGAAAATTAAGACTAATTCCCAGCTCATTGTATGAGGCCAGCACTACCCTTAGATAAAGACATTATGGGTAAACTATAGGAGCTGAGGATATAGCTCAGTGGTAGAGTACTTGCTTAGTAATGGGTTCAAATCCCAGCACCAGGTTAAAAAAAAAAAAGATAACAGACATTTACAGACTACTATCCCTTATGAATGTGGGAACAAAAATTCTAAACAAAACTTTATCAAAATTAATACAACATTAAATATTATGCCCAGTAGGATGCAATCTAGGAATGCAAGTTTGGTCTAACACTCAAAAATCAATGTAAGTTTCCGTATTTATAAAAGAAAAACTAAAAACAATATAAACATCCCAACAAATATACAGAAGTCATTCCACTTTTTGGAATTCAATGAACTAGGAATAGTTGAGAATGTCCCCAACCTGATTTTTTAAAAAAATCTCTGAAAGATCTACAGCTAAAATAGATACTACTGATGAAAAAATTAATGCTTTCTCCCTGCAATCAAGAATGTGACCAGAATATGCATTCTTATCACTCCTATTCAACAATGAACTAAGGACCTAGCCTAATTTTTTAAAATCCAAATTGGAAAGGAAGAGGTAAAACTATCTTTATTCACAGATGACAACATTCTCTATGAAGAAAATCATACAGAATCTCCAAAAAAAATCGTGAAACTAATAAGATTTCAGCAAATTGCATGATACAAGATCGATATGCAAAAAATAATGGTATTTCTATATAATAGCAATGAACAATTATAAATTGAAATTAAATAAAATGCCATTTATAAGACTATCAAATAAATAAAATGCTTCCATATAAATCTGAAAAAAATGCAAAAATTGTACACTGGAAACTACAAAGCAATGCTAGAGAAATTACGACAAAAATTAATAGGTTCTCCTTCTTCTGATGTCCCAAAGACCTCTACTCAGACAAACTTGGGTTCCAATTTCCCCTACCACCACCAGAAAGGGCCTCCAGGTGGAGCTCTTTCATTTGATTCTCTGCTATTGTCAGAAATGCCCATTTTATGATGTCTATATAATTTCCTCTCAGCTGAGGAAACCTCCCCACAAACCTCAGGACTGCAATTAGAATCGTCTTTAATCTGAAGAAGAGATCACAGGAAGCATGTTCAATACACAAACCAGTTAGTTAGTCAGATTGAGTCCTCTTATTTCACACATGGTTCATTTTTCGCTTTCTCCTGGCTTCTCCAGGTCCCCTTCAAGCTCATTGTGCTTCTGCTTAAAAAGACTTACCCAACTCCACCCACCATAGGTTGCATGTCCTCCATCCTTCAATGAAGATTTCTTCCCACTCAACCAACGAATGCTTCAGAGAATTGTTCCCCAAATAGTTTGACATCTGGACATGGAAGAGGGTAGAACTTTCTAGGAAAAAAGTCAGAACCAACCCAACACCTGCTGTTCACCTAAAGGAGAACCAGAAAGGATATTTCCCTGTAAAAGGGCCACAGAGAGGCTGCTACTGTATTCATGAACAAGCTGTTGATTTTCTTGGATTAACCACACAAAACTCTTAACCAAAATAATCACAGCAATTTCTTAGTTGTTTCTCTTAACCATTTTTCTTCACTGTAGGAACCAGCCTATGAGCTGAGCTCAAACCTGACCAAGGGGTAATGAAGATGAAAAACAAAGAGACACAGAAACAAGTTAAAATCTAGGGGATCATGTCTCCCTTTGACATAGAGCCCCAAATGACTGGCACACCTTGGCCTTATTCACTCAGACACAAGCACGAGCAATTAGAGTTCCATAGGATTCATCTGTCTCCCACCCTCCACGGTACTTCTCTGGGTATACAACTTAGCCTCAGGTGTTTTTACTTTTCCCTGCAGCATGCTGGCACGCTTGCATGCCCTTTCTTCTCAGTGCTCACTGAAAAGGCCAATTAGGCCACATTCTTCCCATCCAATCTTCACATCTCACCACCTAAGTTCTCTCTCTGTTTCCAGTCTCACTTAATACACAGCCTGGAAAATAATAACCCAGCAGAAAGGTGTGAAAGAATTGTCATCAGAGTTCTGGAGAGCAGGAGCCATACTTAAGTCATCTTTGTATACCATAAAGCACTATGCCTTATCCATCCTGGGAGATTCCTTTGTAACAGACATGAATATAGCAGAAAATATATGCTGGATTCCAGCTTATTTGGAAGCTGTAGCAGTTCAAGGACAATTCCAGGGTTTACCCTAAAGTCTACAGAGATATTCACTACTTTGGGGCTTAGTTCCACTTAGAACTTATAGGTGGAAAGGGTGATTCAATTGCTGTGTCAAACAACATGTATTGAACACATACTACCTACTGATATTATAACACTGTGACTTAAACATCTTCATAGGGTCAAACATAAGAACTTATCCTACTGATGTCCTTAACTATAGCTTTGATCATGTCTTCCTTAGCATATTTGCGTACTCACTTGGTGACTAACTGCAGGGCAATTGTAATGGATTGCAGATAGCTATCAATTTTTTGCTACTTGTCTTGTTTTGATAGGGAGTCTAATTTCTCTTTTCTCAAACCTGGCTGGCCTCAGTGGCTTACTTGACTAACCAAATGTGGTGGAAGTGATGTTCTAGGGCTTTCAAGATTAGATCATAAGAAGCCTGTAGCTTCTACCCAGGCCTTTTGGAGCAATCACTCTTGAGTAAGCCAGCTACCAGATAAGACATCTGATCACACTGAGACTGAACTGCCTTTGAGAAGCACAAGCTGCCTGCTTGGAGAAGCTGCATGGAAAAAGAGATGCCTGACCAACCATGCACATGAGTGTAGATACCTTCTGATGACTCTAATCTCAGCTGCATCTGATGGCAACTGATTGACCCCATACGAAAATGACCCGAGTGAATGCATTAACACCTGGAACCATATGAGACAATAAGAATATATTCTTAAATACTACACTAAAAGCAAACAACTATGGTTAGATAAGATATTATCAGAATCTGGGAGAATTCTCTCTCTACAATTTTGCAACTTCTTATGAATTCTAAAAGTTAAGTTATTAAAGAATAAAACATTGCCCAGCTAATCTGCAAAAGATCCAATTTGAAAAAACTAATGGCAGCTGGAGACTTTCTCCGAGCCGTGTCCCAAATGCTGACAAAACCAGCACAGGCTGCAGCCAACAGGTGTGTGTATCTATGGCCCTAAGTGCATGTGTGGGCTTTGAAAGCTCAAGAGAAAGCTCTGACCCACCCCCTCGCAATGCCAGTGACTCAGCTTCAATCTTAATGCTTCACTCATCACATTCGGGTCTCCTACTGGGGAAACTCCCAGTTCTTACTTTGTCTAATGAAAAAAGACACTGCCTTAGTTCATTTTTCAAAGATTGACATAATGATATGAACAGACATGAAATGTCACTCAGCCAAAGGAAAGAGATTTTCTCTATTAGTACTTTTTTAAATATCCTTTTTCTTTGGTTCCTAAAAGAAAAAAAACAACTTGTAAGAAACAAGTGAAATCATGTTCTCATCCTTCTCTTTATCCTTTCTGGGAAACCATGTCCCTCAGAGCAGCATCCCTTAAGGAGCGACCTCTGTTCCACCCTCCAGCTGCAGCTTCCATCACAAATGAGGCAGTGATTTGCAGATTCTCACTTATACATGCTCATGGTTCATGGTAAGCAGAAACAGCCACTTTGAATTGGGAGCAGGTGGCATAGAAGAAGAAAGATGTAGATCAAAGTCAATAGAACAATCCACAAATATTTATTGGAGCATCCAGTTTTTCCCAGCACTGAACTAGGCACTGTATAAAGGTGTGCCAGAGACAAAAGACTAGTTGGGAAAGCTTTGGGACTTCAAGGGCCTGGATTAGCATCCCAGTCTTGCCATTTGCTTGCAAAATGACCTTGAATTATTTTTTAATTCTCTCTGGTGGGACAAGAATATTCTTCTTACCTACCTCAGTAGCTTTAGAAAGTCAAAAGTGAGCGTCGTGCTTTGTCAACCACTAGGCTAATGAAAGCTATTATTATCACACACCATTGTGTACTAGGAGGCCAGAGAAGGAAGAGGGAATTGGGCAGGAGCTGTCAGGGAAGGCTTGATGGAGGACGTTGGTCTAAAGTAGACCTTGGAGGAAGGAAAGGATTGGGAAAAGCAAAAAAGGCATTCCTCCCAAGGGGAACTGAGGGAGAGATTGTATCCTGTGGGGGAGGGATGAAAGTAAGGAAATTTGACCTAAACTGTGAGAGGGGTTTTAATTGAGGAACCACATGGAAAATAAGTTTAGGGAGATAAGGGAGCCCCCAGTTATGAAGGAACTAGGAAAAAAAAGATTAGGAGAGGGTAGATATTGGGTAAAGGATGCATACCAACTTCCCATCTGCTCTGTACCACAGAATATATCCAATAACCTCATTCCTCTAAAATATTTATTACTCTGGTCTATACTGTAAAACCACTATAGGGAGCTCTGTTAGATGATGGAAGTTGAAAGAACAATAGTACCAGTTATATTGATAGATTCAATATTATGTAGGGAGGGAGTACTTTAAACTTTATTCTTTATGCTTTCAGAAACAAAATGAAATTATATCCAGTTGCGTCTCTTCTACAAGATGCAACAAAAATCTTCTTTATAAGAAAGTTCTAGGAAGAGAACATCTTTTTTTTTTTCACTGATCTACCCCAGTTCTAAAGAAGCACACTGAGAAGAAAGGGTGGCATGCATTTCCAAACAGTTCCTCCCAAGATTCAATCTGGTTAGAACTCCGCAGCTCTAGTCTATCATATCTCCCAATCATGAGCATCTTGCAACTATCCATAGCTGGAGTATTCCAAGGTAGTAAGTCAAGGTTCTCCTTTTTTCTTTCTTTATAGTGGTTCCTAATCTTTCTTTGGCACCTTTACTACTTTTGGGGGGAGGTCCTTTTATTTAACCTAAGCTTCCTCCTCATGAAAAGGAAATAGAAGAATCTGGTTGAATTCTAGAGAAATGCAAAGCAAGTCAAATATAAGCAAATTTTGCTGTCTTGTAGTTTAAGCATTATTTGAAACAAATCTCATAAGACCTTAGAAGTTGCTATCTCTCCTAGTTATTGCAAGCATAATCAATAATTTTTCACAAAGTTATGGATGGCTATTCTTTTAAGTCAAATTACTACTTGCAAAATGACTAGAAAGCACAATAAATAAAATGCACTCAAAGTGAGAAAAACTTAGTTGATGTAACTAGACTTAAATTTGAAATTATGTCTTGTTCTTTTTGTATTTCTGTTACCTGGAATGATAAATGTTTGTTGAATGAATAAATAAATAGACTGAGTAAAATAAAATGGTAACAGAAAGTAACAAATTGTGAAAATAAGAAAAGGTGATAACACAAAAAGGAAGTGAAAATGGTCATAAAGAAATCCTGGGTCCATCCCCGGTACCAAAAAAAAAAAAAAAATCCTGGCTATTCAGAGCAAGTGTAATCATGTCATTACCAGGAACAAACTTAGATTGACTTACCACAATACAAAAATAATTGTGCTAGCTTCTTAGCCTAGAGAATAAAGTTTAGCCATGATTCCTATTCTGAGAGAGCCTGTAAATTAATGGAGAAAACAACACACAAGTTTATTCACCGGAAATGTTTAAAAACAATTACATACAAATTGGCATGAGAAGACAACTTGTCAGAAATTATGCTAGCAAGTCAAAGAATAGATTGTGTTACTCAGGATAAAATTCAGTATCATCAAGCAGTATTTATTGAGACTGATTCTATCTGATCACATGCTAAGAACAAGGTTGATATTGAGAATAAAGTTGAAGATAAAGTAAAAATTAAGATTGATGATGTGAAGGAGGCTGAAAAGAAGGAAGCAGAAGTTGAAGCTAAGGTTAAGGACTCAATAGGGCTTGATTATCTATTTTGGAAGTGTGTGTGTGTTTGTGTGTGTGTGTATTGCTGGGGACTGAACTCAAGGCCTTCATTCTGAGCTACATTTGCAACCATTTTTTAATTTTTTAATTTGAGACACAGTCTCCCTAAATCACTAAATTTCACAGGCTAAGGTTGAACTTGTGATCCTCCTGTCTCAGCCTTCCAGAGGGCTAGGATTATAGACATGCACCACCACACCCAGCTCATTCTGGGATATTTTTATAAAAGGGATAATGATCAGCAGAGTAAAAAAACAACCAATAAAATAGAAAATATTTGCAAACAATAAATCTGATGAGAAGCTAGGACCCAAAATACATAAGGAGCCCAAACAATACAAGAGCAAGAAAACTATCCCAATTTAAAAATGGGCAAAAGACTTCCAGATGTTTCTTAAAAGACACATAAATGGCCAACGACATTTAAAAAAATATTCAATATTACTAATTATCAGGGAGATACAAATTAAAACCACAATGAGAAATTACCTTCTACCTGTTAAAATAACTATTATCAAAAATACAAAAGATTAAGTATTGATGAGGAGATGGAGAAAAAGAAACTTTTATTCATGGCTGATGAGAATGTTAATTAGTAAAACCATTACGGAAAACAGTATGGTCATTCCTAAACAAACAAAAACAAGCCAGGCAAGGTAGCACACACCTGTAATCCTAGCATTCTGGGGGGCTGAGGCAAGAGGATTGAAAGTTTGAACACAGTTTGAACAAATTAGCAGTTTAGCAAGACCCTGTCTCAAAATTAAAAGGGCTGAGCTGTAGCTCAGTGATAAGACCTGGGTTTAATCTCCAGTACAGGATCAGGGGTGGGGAAGAGGAAAACATAGAACTACTATATGATCCAGCCATCCCTACCATATAATCCAGCAATTCCACCACTGGTATATATCCAAAGGAAATGAAATAGTATCAAAGAGATACCTACACTTTCATGTTTATTGTAGCACTATTCACAATAGTTAAGATAGAAATTAACCTAACTGCCCATCAACAGATAAATGGATTTAGAAAATGTGGTATATTACACAATGGAATATTATTCAGCCTTTTAAAAAACAAGGAAGGGCCAGGGATTTAGCTCAGTGGTTCCGGTGCCTGCCTCGCAAGCGCAAGGTCCCAAGTTCGATCCCCGGTACCAAATAAATAAATAAATAAAGCCACTAAAGTAAAAAAGAACAAAAATAAATAAAAAACAAGGAAATCCTGCCATTTGTGACAATATGGATGAACCTGAATGTCATTATGCTAAGTGAAATAAACCAGGGACAGACAGACAACTATGACATGATCTGATTATATGAGGAATCTAAAAAGTCGACCTCGAAACAGAGTAGATGGTCAAAATCAAGGACTGGTTGAGGAGGTAGGAGTAGAAAGATGTTGATCAAAGGATATAAAATTACTGTTAGATCGGAGCAACAAAAGCTCTATTGCACAATCAGTGATTAGTACAGTTAATAATAACATATTGCATACTTGAAAATTGCTCAGAGCTAGGTGTGGTGGCTCACGCTTATAATCCCAGGACTCTGGAAGCTGAGGCAGAGGGATCGCTATGAGTTTGAGGACAGCCTATGCTACGTAGTGAGTTCAAGGCCAGCCTGAACTGTATAGTGAGACTCTGTGTCAAAAAAAAAGCAGAAAGAAAGAAAATTGCTTAAAGAATAGAGTTTGTTGTCCCTCCCCCCCAAAAATATGTGAGAAAATAGATGTTAAATAGTTTGATTTAGCTATTTTATAATATATACCCTGTTGCAAACATAAGTGTACATAATTTTTATCAATTAAATAAATAAAAATAATACCGCGGGTGCATAGATTTCCTTCTAGTACTTTGAACAAGTTACTCATCCTATGAGACCTTTAATTTCCTCTTCTGTGAAATGGGATAATAAAAAGTCACTTTCTCCATATAATCACAACTCCACACATTTTTGTGACTTTGAATATGATAACATACATAAAGTACCTCTTATAATCCTTGTTACATAGTAAATACTCAATAAATTATGGCTACCTTGCTCATATTAATAAAACAAACATAGGAGGAGGGCAGCCAGTGAGTCAGACAAAGATAGCAGCAGGGCAGTCACAATTCACTGAGTACCTACTATGTGCCAAACTTATTATGAGATATTTTGTGCAAATTGCCTAGTTAGTTATCCATGCCAGTTAGCCCTTCTTCCAATTCTTCTGCTGACTCACCATATGACCTTAGGCAAAATCTCATGTCTTCTTTCAGCCTGGGGTTTTCATCAATAAAATGAGGATAATATCTGTCCAATAAACTTCTCAGGCTGGTTATGAGGATAATGCATGTGAAAGTACCATGAAGTGCCTAAAGTGCCCAGAAAATCTAAGGTATTATTAGGATTAAGTACTATATGAATCATTCCCCAAAATGGAATGTCCATCACCCTGGGGCAGAGGCTGGAGAATAGCTGGGTAACCTCAGTGAACTAGTGATAGCTTGGACCCCCTTAGATGATTTTATGAGCTCTGTGGTGCTTCTGTGGGGAAATTTGGTTTTGCATACCAAATGCATTTAACTGAACTCTTTAAACATGAAATTGCAATTATAATTTGAGGTTATAAGAGGAGAAGAAAACAAATGGTCTACAAGCATTTATCAGGTAACCACAGAAACCATTATACATACTCATACCATTATAAAAATGAACATAAGCTCTCACATCCAGGAGTCTGAAGATGCTTTGGCTTATACAGTATTAAAGATCATGCTGTTCTCTGTCCCCTACCCTTCACCAATCCTAGCAAACAAGTAAGCCAGAACAAAGCAAAGCATAAGATCCTTTAAACACTAGAATCATATGCATTGCAGCAAAATTCTACATTATAAAAAGAGCATGACAAACAAGACCAAAGGAACAAAGAGTAGATTCACTTCTCCAATATCATTTTTGCCCTCTGAATATAACCACTTATACTAGTTAAGTCCCCATTTTAAGCCATGACTCTGTACTAATTAGATTCTATTTGGCTCTTTGCAGGGAGGCAAGCCTGTTTCAAAAGGTCCCTTTTCTAAAAGAAATTACTTTATTGATGTGTGCTTTATAAACAATACTGCACTTTCTCTTTCTTTCTTTCTTTCTTTCTTTCTTTCTTCTCTTTCTTTCTTTCTTTCTATTTTTCTTTCTTTCTTTCTTTCTTCCTTCCTTCCTTTCTTTCTTCCTTCCTTCCTTCCTTTCTTTGATGAAGTCTCACTATGGTGCTTAGGCTGGACTTGAACTTGTGATGCTCCCACCTCAGCTCCCCAGTAGCTAGAATTATAAGCACAGGCCACTGTGCCCAGCTAAAATACACCCATTTTAAGCACATAGTTTGATAAATGTATATACTCATGTGACCAACACCGCTTACAAGAGAGAATATTTTTATCACCTCAAAAATGTTCCACCATGGACTGAGTTCCTATCTTTGACATTAGGCAAGTCTTGATACATTCCCCTTCTCTAGGATTTCTAGAATTTCCTATAAATGGAATTTCCTTTTTCTAGAAATTCATTTAAGTGAAATCATATAGCATGAACTCTTTTATTTTAAAAAGGACCCATTTAAACAAGAGTTTAACCCATTGACATAAATGTAATAATTCCAGAAAGTGGTGAAACATGAAGGAAGGAAGAAATTGAATGTAGCAGTAAAGGAGAAATGATGCTCTATAAATATAGGATAATGTGTTTAAACCTTGAAAATAGGAAATTCAATAAATAATCAAGTTCAGGAACTTCAATAAGGTCAATTTATTAGAATGGTTTGAGACAGATCATTTGGAAGATGAAAGTAGATTATAACAACTCAGAAGTAAATAGGAAGTAGGAAAACCCTGGGAATCTGTCTCCAACCTTACTTTCAGTCCTGCTTTTTACCACTAATGAGCTCTATGTGCCCAATCTAATCCTAATTTCCTTGTCTATAGAAAAGGGTTGAATTACAAATTTGATTTCTGAGTAGCAGCATTATTAGATGTTTCATGAGAGCAGGGACTTTGCCTTTTATTGCTATGACCTCCATCATCTAGTAAAATATTAGCATTCAATAAATATTAGTTGAATAAATAAGTCTAAGTTCTCTTCTATTTTCAATGTCTTATCCATTTGGGCAGAATCATCTATGTGAACAGCTTTTGTTTTGTTGTTGTTGTTTTCCAGTAGTGAAGATCAAACTCAGGTCCTCATCCATGCTAGGCAAGTGCTCTACTACTGAGCCACAAGATCAGTCAAGGGCAGAATCATCTGATGTTCCATTGGTTCTCAAACCCGGCCAGCCCCCAGTGAGTCTTGACCCAAACCATCTTCTCTGCCACATAATCCATATCCATGTGGAGACTAAATGTTAATCTTGCCCACTTGTGAAAAGTCACTAGGACAAACACTTCCCATTGACTCAAAAGGAGAGACAGACTATAGCCTTCCAGGGCACCCTAGGGCAAAAGAACAAAATAAGAAATGGTCTGACCTATAATTTGTGGCAATAAAATTCATGACCCATGAATCTGATGGAGTACACTTAGTGGATACATGAGGCTGAAAGGTTAAAAAGTCAGGTTGTGACCATCTAGAGTTACTAAGATGGTTGTAAGCACAGCTCTCCTGGGCTTAGCAGATTTCATTTTGAAAGTTTGGCAGCCCTTGTTGTAGGGCAAAAGACTGCAAACCCAAATGCTTTCAGGGGCTGGATAAGTAAATGAAATGGGTTGGTAATATGCCAATATAGAATATGACAAGTGTGATGAACTGGGAAGTACATATTTAAAATAATAATACATTCTATTTCAATTTGCTAAATACTTTGGGAAGAACACTATTACTTCTAGAACTAGGACCTTAGGTTGTCAGTTTGGGACCAAGGCATTATATAATGATTGCACTCAAGATGGTGAAAGCCTCTTTAGTGGCAGCTATTAGAAAAGTTTTGAGCACACTGTAAGTTTAATGAATTAACAGATTGTAAAATGTACTGGGGTTCCATTAGGTTGAAAAATCTGATAGAGTGAGTCCCTTTCATTTTCTTGTCTCCCCATTTTGCTTCCCAGTAAAGTGCCCTCCCCAGTACTTGGTTGTTCATTCATTCCACACTTTCAGATTGGTTGCCTTGAAGCAAACTTGGCTTCTGTGGGTTCTCATTTATCAAGCTTGCCCCCCTTCCCCGCCTCCCACTCCTCTTTTCACCATGACCTCTTCCTCCCAGAACAGAAGCTGAGTTGTTTAACTTCCAAAACCTCCACCCTTGTTGTGACTTTTGGCCCTGTCATCCCAGTTTTCTCTTTATTAACTCTCCATTTTCATGCTTCTCTTTCATTATAAAAACTATCCAGTAAACCTATTCACACAATGACAATATATTATTCCTTCAAGATTGTTTAGATACAAAGGACAATACTGAGTGAAAAGGAACACACCCAGGTAATGGAAAGAACTAATATTTGGTCAATTGACCTTCTAGATGACCTTCAGATCACAGTACCACTTTCACCTTATCTATGGAATAAGGAGAATCAAAACCAGGTAAACTTCTTTTGCTATAAAGTAAGAAGAACAAAGCTGGACTGGCAGAAAGCTCAAGGGCTATGTGCTTGGATACACCTTCCAATTTTTCTTCTTACTTGAAGATCTTGGGCAAGTCACTTAACCTAATTATGCCTCAGCTTCACCATCTCAAAAATGGAGATAGTTTCCTACCTTATAGGTTCCTCTGAGGATTAAAAGAATTAATATATCTAAGTCAAGATGAGAAGGTAGCATATACAGAGAATTAAATGAGCATTATCTATTATTCTCTGCAAATTAGAGGCAGTACCTACTTTATAGGGTTAGTGAATTAAACGAGTACCTGCATTAAGACATTTATCACAAGACTTGGTACACAGTAAATGCTCAATAAATTCCTACTACATTTGAGGGTTTGGTAGGCTTTTATAATAATAGTGTTCTTTGTATTAATTAAAGTTTTCCAGAGAAACAGAACCAATAGGAGAGATAGATAGATAGATAGATAGATAGATAGATAGATAGATAGATTTATTACAGAAATGGCTCATGTAGTCATAGGGGTAAGTCCCACAACCTGCTATCAGCAAGCTGAAGAATCAGGAAAGCCTGTGGTGTAATAGTCTAATTCTGAATGCTGGTGAATCCAGGGGCCAGTAGTATGAGTCCTGATGTGTGTCCTAAAGCCTGAGAACCAGGAATGCTGATGTCTGATGTCCCAGTGTAGATCAGTATCTCAGCTCAAGCAGAGAGACCAAATTTACCTTTCCTCTACCTTTCATCCTATTCAGGCACTCAACAGACTGGTAGATTTCCTTCCACAATACAGAGAGTAGAACTTAGTTATTTAGTCTACTGATTCAAATGTTAATCTCTTCCAGAAGCACTCTCACAGACACATAAATAATGTTTTACCAGCTATCTGGGTATCCCTTAGCCCAGTCAAGTTGATACATTCACGTAAATATCACAGCACTCAGAGATATCCAGGTCCTACCCCTGGGATCTGTGGGTATTACCTTATATGGCAAAAAGGATTTTGCAGGATTTTGAGATGAGATTACTCTGAATTATCCAGGTGGACCCTAAATTAATCCCAAGTATCCTACAAGAGGCAGGCAGGGCCGGGGATTTAGCTCAGTGGCACCGTGCCTGCCTCAAAAGCACAAGGTGCTGAGTTCGATCCCCAGTACCAAAAAAAAGAGAGAGAGAGAGATAGGCAGAGAAAGATCGACTATTAAAACAAGAAAAAAGAAAAGAAAAGCCACATGACAGAAGCAGGAAGAAGCAGATTCAGATATAGAGGACACTGTTCTGCTGGCTTTGAAAATGGAGGAAGGGTCCACAAGCCAAGAAATGAAAGCAGCCACCAGAAGCTGAAAGAGGCAAGGAACACTCACCCTTGGAGCCTTCTGAAGGAAATAGCCCTACTGCACCATGATTTCAACCTCATAAGACTCAGTTTGAACTTCTCATTTCCAGAACAGTAAGAAAATAAATTTCTATTGTGTAGAACCACTAAACTTATGGTCACTTGTTACAACAGTCATAGGAATAATACTGTATTCAGTGCTCATTTTATCCTGAGCCTCCTTTCTAGCATAGCAGGACCTTCAAGCAAGTCAGAGGAACAAGAATCCTTAGGGATAAAGAACAATATTAACACCTTAGGAAAAACACATTCTGGTGCCTCTCTGACCACTGGGATCCAGTTCAATTTTCTTTCGCCCTGAGTTTGTGAAGGGAAGGAGGTGATGATTGAAATCTATTTGCAGCTGTGCAAGAGTCAACAACCAAAATTGTCATTTTTGCAGTTTTTATAACAATAGAGTTTACTTCTTTTCTAAATGCATCAGCAGGACCAGTGGAGAAGGCCTGGAAAGTGACAGCTAAGATTAGCTTCCAAGCTCCCCGCTGAGACCTTGAGTGGCTGTCAGCCCTGCAGGGAACAGCAGCAAACCCTCACGCAAATGGCCTATAAAAAAGGCCTTGTCAGAGGCACCTTGACCTGCCAGGGTTTCTCTGGTACTCGATTCCCAGCGGCCCTCCCAGGGTTATGCTCCCTTGCATGATGTATTTCCCCTGCCTTTTTTAGAGCGGCATTATACTTGCTCCAGGAAACAGCCTCTTCCTTCTCATAAACACAGCCTTGGGTTACTGACCAAGCGCCGTGCCACTTCGTGGCTCCTTGTCCATCCATCACACCTTGCTGTCACCCTGGCTGCAATTATGGAGAACAGGTCCAAATCCAGCGGTGAACTTGGGGTGGGGAGAAGGAAAGAGCAAGCCCTGGGAGCAGCTGAGGTTCACGCACACACCTCAATTCCAGCCCACGGATAAATTCCTTGGAAACAGGCTGCCCTGAATAGTGAGCAAGTGTTTCCGATGAGCCAACAAGAGTGGTGGAAAAGTCTCGATAAGGTCACTGCCAGATCTGGGCTTGCCCTCTCCACTCCCTCAGTTATGTGTGCAGGGACCAAAGACAGGACAGAGCAGCAGTACAATGGAGAGACTGAGTTCTGAATGGAGGGGAGATTTAATGAGAAGCTCTGACTCCTGGTAAGCAAGTGAGCTATAGCTGAGGATGGGATTTGATGGATCAACATGACTCACCCCCAGTATATGCTCCATTGGCTCCGGCAGTGCACATGGGGGTCCCACTAATGGCTTTAAAATATCTAATATTTATTGAGTGCTTATTATTTACCAGGCATTTTTTAACCTCCATTATCCTATCAAGCAGGTACTTTTATTGCCCCAATTTTTGGATGAGATAATGGAAGTACAGAAACAAAAATTCAGAGAGCTGATTAATCGTAGAACCAAGATTCAAACCAAATCAGCTTCTAGTTTGAATTCTTCCTTATCTAAACTCAAATCTTGACATCTTTCCTGATCCCTCTTCCTCTTTTCTGGTATCCAGAGCATTCCTAAATCCCATTAGTTCTTCCTTTACAAAATCTCCCCAATTTATTCCTTCTCCAAGGCAGACCCTTAGCAGCTCATCTCAAACTCCCAGCCCAAATATCTTCCTCCAAAGCCTAAATACCACACCATCAATGTATCACTTTATGGAAAGCATCTCTACCTTACAGTTCTTCTACAGATGCAAAACCCTAGGGAGGAAAAATATTTGATTTTAAAATAAAATGACAAGTTTGAACCCCATTGCTACTCATTAGCGTATGTCCCATAGCAAGTTCCTAACTTCATGGAACCTTGGTTTTCTGATCTTTAAAACAAAGATATTAAGTCTTCCCCAGCTGCCTTGCAGCTAATGTTGTTTAGAGGTTTAGGGCCAGGGAGTTAGCTCAGTGGCACCGTGACTGCCTCGAAAATGCAAGGTCCTGAGTTTGATCCCTGGTACCAAAAAAAAAGAGAGAGAGAGAGAGAGAAGTTTTAAAAGACATATGCAGTCTTGAATATGTATTGTTTTATATTTATAGGAACTTTGTGTGAGTGGTTTTACTGGGACTCTTAAAATAAGAGTGCTGGTAGGGCCGGGGATTTAGTTCAGTGGTTTCACCGCCTGCTGTGCAAGCGCAAGGACCTGAGTTCAATCCCCGGTACCAAAAAAAAAAAAAAAGATAAGAGTGCTGGGTACCTAAGGATACTGAGGCTGCCCATTCAGCCATTTTTGCCTCGGGGTAGCCCTTCAATTCTAATACATAAACATATATTTACAGGAGTATTTGTTTGCATAATGTATATATAAAATACATAATGCAGGTAATTTATGCAAATACATAATCATGCACTTATATGTTTAGGTATTCATATTAAAAGGCTGAAATTTGCATAATTGTACATATCACATAATTATATGTAAAAAGATTTATAGTAATACCAGATTAATAGAGGTTTTACTAAGATCTAGAAAAACATAATTAGATATGAGAAACCCAAAGTATAAATAAAGAGCAAAATAAAAGATAGATAATAGAAAACAGAGAAATATATCTTTTGCAAATGGGAAGAGGATCAAGAGATGGGGGGAGGGAAAGAGACACAAAAAGAATTAAGATGTGTCATGTACATGTACCAACTACTCAAATGGATGTATTCATTATGTACTGCAAACATGTAGTAAGAAGAAAAGAGGGAAAAAGTAAAATGTTTTTAGGATAAAATGTCAACAGTCCATAAACCTATTAGAATATCAGAAAAGAAAAAGAAATAGATGAAATGGGAAGATGTTAATTTTTAAATCTAGATAGGATGCATATGAATGTCCATTATGACATTCTATCTACTTTTACATATGTTTTAACATTTTTGTAATAAAAATTTAAATAGGGCTGGGGATTTAGCTCAGTGGTACCATGCCTGCCTCGCAAGTACAAGGTCATGAGTTTGATCCCAGTGCCAAAAAAAAAATAAATATATATATTAAAGAGAAAAATGTAATGATATATAAAATGTTCATCGTGTGCTATTAACTTTTAAAGTGATTTATGAAACAACATGGAAGCTGGGTGTAGTGGTTCATGCCTATAATCCCAGTATTTGGGAGGCTGAGGCAGGAGGATCACTATGAGCTCAAGGCTAGCATGGGCTACATAGTGAGTTCAAGGCCAGCCTGAACTACATAGTGAGACCTTGTCTTGAAAAAAAAAATGGACATGTTACCATATTTGTATTCAAAAAACAGAAGAGAAGGAATATAATTTTTTACTGAGTGTAAATATTCCCAAAATTGTAATTTGGTTACTATGTTTAATTTTTTAAGTCATCTCATTTTGCTTTTCCATATTTTGTAAATTTTGCCAAATGACAATCATTTTACTAAAGGCAGTCATCTATCTTTAGTGTAATTAGATTGTGAGAAATACTACTTAAAAATTAATGTCTTGAGGGTTGGGGATTTAGCTCAGTGGTTCCACCGCCTGCCTCGTAAGTGCAAGAACCTGAGTTCGATCCCTGGTACCAAAAAAAATTGAAAAAAAAAATTTAATGTCTTGGGGCTCAGTCATAGCATAGATAGCATGGGGTGAAGTGGAGTAGAGCAGGTTCAGTACCCAGCACCAAAACAAACAATCAAAGAAGCAAATGCCTGTTAGACAAATATTTTAGAGTTTGAGAATAACATATATTGTCAAGCTGTGAAAAAAAATAACCATTATCATACCTACTTCATGAGACTGTAATTTGCTACCACTTTTAAGGGTGTAATTTGGCAATAGCTACTAAAATTCTAAATGTAAATATGCCATTTTTTAGAAACAAAAAAAGAGAAGAGTGGAGGGAAAAACTAGGAAAGAAAGCCCTTCCCCAGCAAAAAGGTAAGAATGAAATGGCCCCATGGTTCATCTATGGTGCATTGGTTAAATACACCATGGTTTACCCATGCGACGGAATGTTGCAAAGAAATACGTTCAACAAGCCAGGTGTGGTGGCCCATGCCTCTAATCCCAGCACTCAGGAGGCTGAGGCAGGAGGATTGCAATGAGTTCGAGGCTAGTTTGGGCTACATAGTTAAGTTTAAGGCCAGCCTGCACTATAAAGCGAGACCTTCTCTCAAAAAACTGGAAAAAAAATGTCCAACATCAACAATTGTATAGTAGGAGGGGTTGGGGATTTAGCTCAGTGGTTCCGCCACCTGCCTCACAAGTGCAAGGACCCGAGTTCGATCTCCGGAACCAAAAAAACAAAACAAAACAAAAAAACCAATTGTATAGTAGAAGATAGGTGCCAAAATCTTGTATTGAATGCTACCATTGCTGGGCACTCTGGCACATGCCTGTATTACTAGCACTATGGGAGGCTAAGGCAGGGAGACTGCACTTCTAAGCCAGCCTGGAAATAGCCAGACTGGTCTCAAAAGGAAAAAAAATTTGTACAACAAGGAAGAAGGAAAAAAAGGAACATGTACATACTTACTTTCATGTGCACAAAATGTTTCTGAAAGCTACATTTAATTCATAACAGGTCAGGTGTGATGGTGTGCAGCTATAATCTCAGCACTTGGGAGGCTGAGGCAGGAGGATGGCTCAAGTTTAAGGCCAGCTGGGCTACATGGTGAGTTCAAGTCCAGCTTGAACTACATAGTGAGACCCTGTTTCAAACAACAAAACCAACCAACCAAACAACAACAACAAAAAACTCCCTGATAATACTGGTTGCCTTCTGGAAGGCCAGAAAAATAGAATACTTGAACATTCTGAAATCTGAAAAACATGAATATAATACCTATTCAAACAAATAAATGGAATCAGTTAAATACAATAAAACAAAAGGAGGAGGAGGAGAAGGAGGAGGAAGAGGAGGAGGAGGAGGGGAAGGGGAAGGGGAAGGGGAAAGGGAAGGAGAAGGAGAAGGAGAAAGAGAAGGAGAAGGAGAAGTAGTGTGAAGTCTGTACATTTCCAGATGAGAAAAAAATTGCAAGAGAAAGAAAAACCAGAATGAAATCTAAGATTATCTTAAAGGCTTCTGGTTCCATCTTTTACTAAGATTCTATAAATTGGGGCTGCTAGAAATTACATTACATTCTGTTAATTTGTGCCATCACCCAAGTTGTTTTGTTTTGTTTTTTAATATAGAAAGCTTCATAAATTTGGGTGTCGTCCTTGCACAGGGACCATTCTAATCGTCTCTGTATTGTTCCAACTTTAGTATATGTGCTGCCAAAGTGAGCACCATTGCCCAAGGTTTTTGGGGGGTTTTGGGGGGGGGGGGTTGGTGACAGGGATCGAACTCGGGTCCTTGAGCTTGCGTAGCAGGTGGTGAAACCACTGAGCTAAATCCCTGGCCCATGCCCAAGTTTTTTTGCTGTTTTGTTTTTTGGTACCAGGGATCAAACTTGGGATCTTGTGCTTGCGAGGCAAGCAGCGGAACCACTGAGCTAAATCCCCGGCCTGCCCAAGTTTTAATGATGGGTTTGGAAAGTGGGGTTCTAGCCTTGCACTGCCCCTGCTAGTCATTCTTTGACTGATTCCTCCAGGACCAAGCCCTTTTCAAATGTTGAAAACTTTATCAAGAGTCAAAATCTAAAAGGGCAACTTTTACATAGTTTGCTTTGTGCATCTGTGGGTACATAATCCATGGGGTATATTCCTCTGAAATTTTCCTTTCCCTCTAGATTGAGATGCCTGGGCTCCCTCCCTTTCCTAGGAAGTTGTGTGCTTAGGCATACAGAGCTATCTATATATTAGGTCAGCAAGCACAGAGCTCAGAAAATGCCTTCTGAGCAGATACAGCAGGATTGGTTTGGGGGCTCTTTTTCTGCCCAAGTATCAGGCTTGAATTACCTCCACAGTGTTTTAATTCTTACATTTAGCTGTTTTGGCAATCCAGGATTCCCTCCATTACTCCAAGTGAATAAAGAGTTAGCTGAAAAGCTAGGATATACACAATTTACTTGACTTTTGCATCTGCTTACTCAGGTTTAACTCCTTTTTTGAAATAAAAAATTGACATTGGGATCCAGAATTTAACCTCACATAATAGTCCTATAGTTGTTTATTTGTTTGTTAAAGCTTTCATTTCCCAATTATAGAGGAGGGAGAGGAAGCAGAGTGAGGAAAGCTGGATCCCAAGTTAGAATCAATCTGATTTATATAGAGTCCTCAAAGTCTCAGAAGGGGTAGTCCCTGGAAGAGTCTTCTCTAAGAATTTGATTAGCCTAAGAGGAAAGACACAAAGATTCTGACACCAGGGATTCTGAAACAAAGAGTTCACCCAAATCACAATGGAGTGAAGCTCAGAGTCAAAACCATCGCTTTTGCTCTCAGATCATTCCTGATCTTAGAATTTAGGTCAGATCTTAATCAAGCAAGTTGCAAGTATCATTAGACATCTGAGGAAAGCCATTATCATAAAATGCAATGATCAAAAGAAGAGAAAGGGCAGAGGTGTGGAGTGTGTACTTAGCATGTACAAGACCCTGGGTTCAGTGGAGGTAGGGTTAGGAGGAGGGAAAAACTTGGGAACTGGGTATGTGTCTGCATGGTAAACCATTTACCAGGATCTTGTCCAAGACCCTGGGTTTGATTCCTGACATAGCAAAACAACTTGGAAAATACAGTGTGTATGCAAAAAGAAGAAAGCAAAACAAAATTATCAATATTACCTTTAGAAAAAGGAGAAAATATTGCAAACATGGAATAAGGACAGAATGTTGTGTTTCAACAAAATAGTATTCAGAAGCCAAAATAAAAAGGACCTCATGAAAAGTAAGAACATGAAAATGACAACAAAAATTTCAGCTGTTGGGTAGGAGGACACAAACCAGGAAAACGCCCAGAAAATTGAGCAAAAAGTCAGATGTGAAAATGAAAAGATAAAAATAAGGATAGTTTAAAATCAAATATCAAAGTAATGGAAGAGAGAAAGAAGAAAGTAGAGGAAACAAAAATCAATGAAATAATTCAAGAAAATTTCCCAAACTGAAGGACATGCTTTGTGAGACCAACAGGATCTACCAAGAGCTTAATGCAATGTATGAAAACAGACCCGCACTAAGGTATGTTACTATAAAATTTTACAGCATTGGAGTGGGGGATGAGAAAAGCTTCTACAAGATTCCACAGAAAATCCAGGTGACTTACAGAACATTAAAACTTCTCAACACATTAGACAGGTGTGATGGTGCATTCCTGTAATCCCAGCACTTAGGAGGCTGAAGCAGGAGGATTGCCATGAGTTCAAGGCCAGCTTGGGCTACATAGTGAGTTCAAGGACAGCCTGAACTACATAGTGAGACCCTGTCAAAAACAAACAAACTTCTCAGCACTAACATGGAAAGCTAGAAGACAATAAAGAGATGCTTTCCAAATTCTGAAAAAAAAATATATTTTCTAAACAGAATTTTAGATCCAGATAAACAGGAAATTAAATATGAAGATAGAATTTAAAGTAGTTTTCAGACATTCGAGATCTCAAATTGTTGACCTCCCACACACCCTTTTCAAAAGCTCTTGGAAGTAAGCTAGAAAATGAGGCAGTAATCATTAAAAAAACAAAAAAGATACAGGAAACCAATAAGACAACAGAGAAAAAGGGTAAAGATAAATCCTGTGACAGTGATTGAGATCCCTGGAAAGTTTTCCCCCATTGAAGAGGACAGTCAGTTCATACTGGGGCAGGAAATTGCAAGGACTAGACATTCTGAGCACTGTTATCACCAAGATCTCTCCTGCCACTGAAACATCTTTTAACCTGAAGATAGAGTACCCAGGTGAGCCTGGCCCAGATTCTTGTCTATACCGGCCTCGTCCTGACAATGTATGGATTCTAGCTCTTCCTTCCATGCCAGCAGACTGGGCCAGCTAGAGACACTCTTTTTACCCTACAGAAATCTTCTCCTATCTATTCTGAGAGTCAGAGAGAGTCTACAGATGCTCAGAAAGAAGCCATGCAAAGCAGCCTGCTTCCTATGCCCACAAATCTACTGGACATCCAGTCTTTCTCCCGCTACAGCTCTGCTAGATTCCCTGGTTCCAGAGTCTGCAGTTTCAGAACTTAATTATGGTCTTGTGCACTGAGTTCTCAAAGATGGTTCCGATAAACTCTCGGGAAAGCTGCAGTGAAGTCTATGACCCAGAAATTGTTCACCCTACCTCCCCTGGGAGTCTTCATCTAATAGTGCTAATTTGTCTTTTTCTTACACAGCTAGGTTTGTGTTTGGCACTCAGGCTTTAAAAAAAAAGGAAAAAAAAAGCCTGAAGCACTGAAGCAATAGAGTGTTTTAGAAGACACATAGGTTGAAGAATTCTAAGGAAAGGACTAACACAATAATATCTGGGGGTGGAGGAGGCATACAATGGGGTAGTATATAACTGAGTGGTGAATTCATTAGTGTTTATATTGTTGATATTGCTATTTAAATCTAGTGTATGCTTCATAATTCCTTTCTAAATATTTAGTACATGCGCTGAAGTGCACAAACACAATAATATATAGAAGAAAAACTTATAATCCCACCATCTAATCATAGCAGATATTAAAATGTTCAAGTATTTCCTTTCATCTTTTTTCTGTGAACTTTCCTAATTGAGATTAGTTGTGTATACATTTTGATATATCCTAGTTTTGAGAATATGTTTAACATAAGTATCTGTTCTTAAGTTCTTTACATGTTTATAATTGTGGGAACCATCTAAAATTGTATTGAAAAACTCCTCCCTATTTCAAAAAGCATAACTCTTAGGAGTAACATGGACAGAATTTTTGTGCTGGTGGAAGCTTGTACCTGAAAATGCTTGTGGGGTAATTCAGAATGTCCTCCTACCACCCCATAACCCTGCCCAGATTCCACCCTCCATCCAGATACAACTCAAATTGCACCTCCTCCATAAATCCTTCCCTGGCCACCTTCCAGATAAACCTCTTTCTTTAGCCTTCCAGAGTACTGTTATCTATTCTGCCTCTTTTAGAGCTCTCTATGTTCATTTCTTTTCTACACTATAAGTTCTCAGGAAGACTACAAAATACTAAGTGCTCAATAAGTAGTAAGTAAATAAATTTTTGAAAGACTGCTTTTTTTATTCATTGCTGCATTGCAAATAATTTGTCTATACAGCTAAGTCATGTATGGGCTTTCACCCAAATTGAAGGTTCTCAAATGAAAACATATTCTGTTTGTGCACAATTGCCACATTCAGAAATTGGGAACATGACCACCCCTGCTGTTTCTGACCTGATATTTGCTTTAAGAATTGAATGAGGATGTTTGAGTTATAAAAATAACACTTATGTTTATTGAGGGCCTATTAGGTGCTAGACACCAGACTGAAAAGTTAGCCTGCATCTGTAATTTAATTCCCACAGTAACACTATGAAGTAAAAGCTATTTCATTTCCTCACTTTACAGCTCAGGAAACTAGGTCACTCACCCAGAGACAACTAGGTTGTACATAGAGGAATTAGAACTCCAACCCAGATGTATCTGATTCTCATATTCACTTCTGAGCAAGGCTGCCTCCTCAGGAATTACAGTATAAAATCTAAATTTTAATCTTCAATTCTCAGTTTCATGTTGCAAAACTAATTCTCCAACAGATGCCTAACACTTGTGAATAAACACTGTCATTGATAAACAGAAGAGAACATTAATTTTTAGAAGACAAATAAGAAGGAAATCCACAACTATGCCACCTAACAAATATTGTCATTTTAGAGTACTCTCCTCCAATCATTTTTCATATATATTTTTAAAAAGGAAAAAATATCTCTGGAGAGTAGTATGTATGCTTTTAAGCTAGGAAGTCTTTTCAGTCAGGGTAAAGAAAAGGGAAGCACCAAAAAGACAAACTTCAGGTATTGCACAGATTGGCTTGGGGCTCATCATGCATTATCCAGAATCCTGAATATATAAAAGATTAAAGCAAAGTTAGCAAGAAGTTGATTTTCTGCACAAAGATAGCTTGCACACAGCAAGAGCCTCCTGAATGAAAAGAGGGGACCGAAGCTAATAGCACTGGCTTGTGCCTTGAGGGTAATGTACTATGCCTAAAGCTGCTGATTGTGTAGGAAAGAGTAAAATGTAGTTTACTAGAAAATGCTGAACTTTAGCAGAGTTCTTAGTTGTTCATTTATTTCAAGTCTATTTTTTTGAGAAAGATACTAGAAAAATATCTTTCCCTCCTCTCTTCTTTCTCACTTCTCTCTTTTTATCTGGCTCCTCTTAACCCTCTTCCCTTTCTTTGTTTCTCTCTGTCTACCTATATGTGTGAATTCTATCCTAGAGTATGTAACTACAATATACCTGATACTTTGGCTCTTTATATATTCTTGAATTCCTGAAACAGAGACCATCTCAGTGATCAAAGTTTCCTAAGATTTAACCACCAGATCTTCAAAATCCACTCATCTTAAAAAATAAAACAAAAAAAGAAACTAAAACTATCAGTCATTCTTTGTACTAACTAAAGGAACTATGACAGAAATCTTATTTGCCTTGCTGAATAGTTCCTTGTACACAGTCATAGCTAAATAAATATTTGTTGATTGACTGCTTGATTGATGAATGGTACTTTAGAAGTTTGTATTTTTCCCCCAAGTCATGTACATGAGTCCTTTCTTGCTGACTCTGAGTCCCATCACAGATCCAGTTTCCTCCAAAGAGAAGGATGAAGGCAGTGGCCCTACAGAGTAAAATGGAACCTGAAATCAACCCAGGAGCAGCTCTTCCTAGCCAATGAGGACTATGTGTAAGCATAATGTATGCTATACATGGGGAGATTATATATCTTCTTTAGTCATTCATGTAACTAAAATTAAGAGACTACTGTGTACAGCAGTCTCTGCCATGTTCTAAGGACACACCAGTAAAAGGACAGTTATTGCCATCCCAACACTGACAACCTAGGAATGGCTTGTTGATTGCCTTACAATGTAGTGGATTCTCTTACATACAACAATCTCAATCAAATCTTAGAACACTGATCCAGAGAAATAGGTGATGTTAGTCCAATTTTATCGATGATGCAGTTGAAGCTTGGAAGGTTAAATAACTTAAACAAATGGCAAGTACATTGTTCATGGGTGCCTTAAAATCCAGGTCTATATGGTTCCAAAAGCATATAATAACTATGCACGTTTAATAGTGAGCTAGAGTTTACAAAACATTTTTGTAATATATTATCTTATTCTATCCAACAAATTTATGAAATAGGTATTACTATGCTTATTTACTAAAGAGAAAACTCATACAATTCATCTGCTCAAGTCACAGAGGCTTGTGTTGTTTTGTTTTGTTTTGTTTTGATACCAGGGATTGAACTCAGGACCTTGCACTTGCAAGGCAGGTGTGGTGTCACTGAGCTAAATCCCCAGCCCAAGTCACAGAGTTCTTAGGTGATAGAAACAGAATTCTAATCCACATGAGAGAAGGACTCAGCCAAAAAAGAGAACTAAAAACCTGTCACCCTAATGAAGATAGACACAAAAATCCTCAATAAGACACTGGCAAAAACAATGCAGCAAAATCATTAGGAAGTTTATACACCATAACCAAATAGGATTCATCCCAGGGATGCAAGGATGGTTCAACATATGCAAATCAATAAATGTAACACACCATATTAACTGAGCCAAGGACGAAAACCATATGATCATGTCAATACATGCAGAAAGTGTGTTTGATGAGGTCTAACAACCATTCATGATAAAAACCCTACAGAAAATTGGTATAGATGGTCTTATTTCAATCTGATAAAAGCCATCTATGAAAAACCAACAGGCAACATGATATTAAATGGACAAAAACTAAAAGCTTTCACTCTAAAATCGGAACAAGACAAGGATGTCCACTGTCACCACTCTTAGTCAATATACTCCCGCAAATATTAGCTAGAGCAATTAGACAAGAGAAAGAAATAAAAGGAATAAGGATAGGAAAGGAAGAAGTTGAATTATCATTATTTGTAGATGACATGATACTCTACATAGAAGACTCCAAAAACTCCACCGAAAGACTTCTAGACTTAATAACTAAATTCAGCAGCGTAGCTGGATATAAAGTCAACACTTAAAAATCAATAGCATTCCTGTACACTAATAACAATCTCACTGAGAGAGAAATTAGGGAAATAACACCTTTCATAATAACATTCAAAAATTGAAATACCTAAGAATCAATCTAATGAAGGAACTAAAAGACCTCTACATTGAAAACTACCATACTCTGAAAAAAGAGAACAAAGAGGATATCAGAAAATGGAAAGATATCCCTTGTTTATGGGTAGGAAGAGCCAATATAGTGAAAATAGCCATACTTCCAAAACTATTGTACAGATTTAATGCAATTCTGATAAAAATTCCAACAGCGTGTCTCACAGAATTAGAGAAAATGATCCTAGAATTCATTTGGAACCAGGAGAGACCTAAAATAGCAAAGGCAATTCTAGGGGACAAAGGCAAGGCAGGGGGCACCACAATCCCTGACTTGAAATAATACTACAAAGCTACTGTGAAAAAAACAGCATGGTACTGGCAAAAAAAAAAAACAACAGACCCGAGGATCAATGAAACAGATTAGAACATAAAGAAACAACTCCAGACATACTCAGCCACCTTATTATCTTTGACAAAGGAGCCAAACACCTTCACTGGAAGAAAGATAGCCTCTTTAATTAATGGTGCTGGAAAAACTGGGTTTCAACTTGCTCAAGATTAAAACTAGACCCATATCTTTCACCATGCACTAAACTAAAATTGAAATGGATCAAAGATCTACATATTACAACAGAAACACTAAATCTGCTGGAAGATAGATTAGGTAGAATTCGTAAAGACATTGGTGTAGGCAAAAATTTTATGAACAAAACCCCAGTCACACAGGAACTATCACAAAGAATCAACAACTGGGATCTCATCTTATTAAAAAGCTTTTGCACAGCAAGAGAAACCAACAACAAAGTAAAGAGACAACACATAGTGTGGGAAATATTTTTTTACCAGCTGTTCCTCAGACAAAAACTACTATCTATAACATATGAAGAACCAAAAAAATCAGACCCCCTAAATTGAAAGACACAATCCAAAAATGGGCATCTGAAATGAACAGATGTTTCTCAGATAAAGAAGTAGAAACAGCAAATTAATATATGAAAAAATGTTCAACATCACTGGTCATTGGTGAGATGCAAATTAAAAATAACACTGAGATTCTATTTCATTCCAGAAAGAATGGCTGCTATCAAGAGATCAACCAAAAACAAATGCTGACAGGGCTGTGGGGGAAAAGGAACCCTTCTCCACTTTTGGTGGAAGTGTAGACTGGTGCAACCACTGTGGAAACCAGTGTGGAGATACCTCAAAGAACTAGGACTAGAGGTTCAATTTGACCCAGCTCTTCCCCTTCTTGGTATCTTCCCAAAAGAATTAAGAACATCATACCACAGCAATATATGCATACCCACGTTTAAAGCAATATATGCATATCCATGTTTAAATGGTAGAGTTTGTAATAGCTAAAGCTTGGAAACAGCCCAAATGCTCATCAACTGATGAATGGATAAAGATGTGGTTTTTTATACAATAGAGTACTACTCAACATAAAGATAAACTTGAGACATTTATAGGTAAATGGATGCACCTTGAGACCATACTTTTAACTGAAATAGACCCACATGTGTAAATAGCATAGTTTCTCTGGTGTGAGAAACTGAAAGTATTAATGAGGACCAAAATGTAAGATAGATATTGTGAAGTAGGAAGAAATGTTCAAACGGATAGAGGAACTAGGAGAGGGGGCAGAAGAAAGGAAGGAAGGGAAAGGGGAAATGAGAAAAGAAGAAAAAAATGGAAACAAAATTTTTGTAAATAAAGAGGGGAAGAAGGGTTGAAGGAAGGGTAGGGGAATGGGAAAAAAATAAGAATCAAGATATCATGTACAGGTACAAATTCCCTATGATGAATGTGATCATTATATATACCTAAAATGTGCCAATAAACTTAATAATAAAGAGAATTGTAATCCAGGTCAGACTGTAAGCCCCAATTCCTTTCCACTCTTCTATACTTTTTTTTTTGGTACCAGGGATCAAACTCAGGACCTTGCGCTTGTGTGGCAGGCATGGCACCACTGAACTAAATCCCCAGCCCCATCTTCTATACTTTTATTAAGCTCTGAATTCTGCACACAGATGCACCTGCTGCTATGTATGAGAAGGTGACCTAAGACCTGATGAAGATACATGGGAGACTACAAAGTAAGGCAAATGGTAAAACTAGAACTGAAGCTCATGCCAGGTGAAAATTTATTAGAGTTGTGTTTATTCTGTGCTTCCATTATAATTACTTAGTCCAAGACTAGTAACTTCATGCTGAGTGTACCTTGCACATCTCTTAACACTTGAAACAAAGCCCCATGCTGTTTAGCATTTTTACACTGTAATGATATTAATCAAATGGTCTAACTAGCTATCTATTACAACAGAAGTGACAGATCCTCCATGAATATGCTGAAAGCTCTTCCTCCCTTCTAATAAGACTTGCCATTGGGTAACTGCACAAACATCAAATCAAGACTTTGTCAAGGAAATCTGATGGACAGCAAGGTTACTTAAGATTGGTACAGGGGCTAGGAATGTAGCCCGGTAGTAGAGTGTTTGCCTAGCCCTGGGATCTATTTCCAGCACCAGAAGTATATGTATAGACATAGATATAGATAGAGAGAGAGAGAGAGATGAGAAGATTCTTTTTTTTTTTTTGGTACCGGGGATGGGTCCTCGCACTTTCGAGGCAGGCAGCAGAACCACTGAGCTAAATCCCCAGCCCAAGAAAATTTGTAAGAGTAGTGATCTCTTCTTTACTCATTTCTGTATCTTCCATGATAACTAAATCAGTGCTGGACCTTGGTAAGCAGTTAGTCATTGAGTAAGTGAGTGAATGAATGAATGAATGAAAGTTCCAAAAGTGCCAACTTGGGCACTCTGTGGAGGAGCTCAGAACTCACAAACACTTGAAAGCAAAAAGGAAGTCAGTGCTTGGAATGAAGGGAGAAGTTACATAGGGATGCGGCTTGCCACTGACCCTGTGGTTATGTCCTGAACTCACCATTAGCAACATGTAAGAATTAAATGTGACATTTTTGTATAGTGGACTATCTCTGCCATTAATAAAAAGTTTTCAGTAAGTTTCCCTTCTTATGTGTAAATATAGAATCAAGATGAGGAGGAGGGTCTGTTAATCTCTGAAGTTTGAAAATTTCCCAGTCTCTACCAGCACTTTGGAACTATTCACCAAGATATCTCATTCCAGCTTCCTTCACTGGTATTCTTGCATGCCCCAGCCCACTGTCCCCACCAAGTTCATGTATCCCACTTCCAAGTCTCAAGGGAAGAGTTTTTGCCTAGAATTTCCCCACCATCCAGCTCTTAAGGGGATCTTCCTTTCATCACCCAAGCAGCTAACCCAAATGCTGATGCTGATTAGGGAACCCCAGATAAAGTAATACTCCCATTTCATGGGAAAACAATTTTGAATGCTTTGTGAATGTAGGAACAAACTTAACACTGTTAATAGTACTTGTGACTTTGTCACCAATAGAGAACATTGATATTGCTATAGCACATTACTGCTGCTACAGGTACCTTAAAATTCCATTTACATTAATCACTGCTTTGAAATTATGGTTGTTGTTAGACCTGCCATTAGATCATGTTATTTAATTGACCTGTAAAGAAACACATGTATTACCATATCTCCTTTTTTTAATGATTTTGAAATTTGAATTTAAATATCATTGGTTTCCTTTATAATCCTATGTATGTCAGCATTTTAAAATATTCTGAAAAGGAATCTACAGCATTCACCAGACTACCAAAGGAGTCCCTGGCATGTGCAGGGCACACACACACACACACACACACACACAGTTTAAGAATCCCTACTCTAGTGAGAACTAGTTATGCCAAAGAACCAAAATGATTCTGGCACTCTTCTCCTCCCTTTTTTCTCTCTTTTGCCCTCCCCAAAATCATCTTTTCAGTGAATCGCTGAATTCTCAGGGATAAGAAAGGAGACACCTGGGTGCATGCTCTGTGTCCTGAAAGTGGCCTTGGCAAAGATTAGTAGAGGCTGGGTCCTGTAGCTTTCCTTGGCTTGGAGAACTTGTCCCTTTGTTTTCCCAAACTGAGCCACCCTTCCTAGTTCAAAATCTACTGTGTGATGTAAATATTGACTTCAAGGGTTAAGGAAACTGCAGTCTACATGAGTAGAAACTTCCTGGAATAGGTCACTTTATATTCATCCAAAATAGTCATGGAGAGGTGAAGTAGAACTGCCCTCTCTGGAGTGAGCCAGCGATACCATCCTTACTTGATTTCATATTTATAGGGTGGCCTGAGAGTTAATAGGGTGGGGATATCCCTTTTGAAAGAGAAGCAAAAGAAGCAAGGCCATTCAAGCTGGCTAAATGCCTGCCCTAGGTCACAGTGTGTTTGGGCAGTGCCCACCGATTACAAATCCTGTGTGCCTTACAGATGCCTAAGTAGCTGCTGAAAGCACTATCCAGTTTACAAATGAGGAAGGAGCCTGGAACACAGGCATCCTGGTCCCGAGCAGGGGTGGGGGAAGGGGGCACCATCTACTCTGGCTGTTCCGTGCTAAGAATTTATCTACCCATCCACAGCCGGAAAAGGAATCAGCATTCCTGGGCTTGTGACTTAAAGAAAATTAATGACCAGGCCAGAGACTCCTGAGGACTCCCTACCCTTGCAGTTCTAACACCCCTGGGAGATTTCTAGGCTGGGGGAATGCCCCACCTTCTGTCTTCGGCTAAGACTGGGATTTCTTAGAAGGTTGGGGGGCCAATCGACTGCCATAAATCTTAGAGAACCTCCACCGTTTTACAAGGGAATTCGGGGGCTGCTCCTCCCCCTCTCCCAGTCTATTTACAATGGTGAAATCTTGTGTTAATGGACCTGGGATAATGGTGTTTACTTGATCACGATAAAGCGCTCAGCTTCCTGGGGGAGCTGTGAAATGTTCTGGGGTAGAAGTGAAAGGTGGCACTATAAAAGAGGGCGCTGGAAGGGCGGGCACTAGGTTCTCTTCCAGGCAAGCTCCCTCCCTCCACCCTTGGGCTGGGCTGAATAGCCCAGACCTCACGGGTGAAGACGGTTCCCACATAAATCACCAGCACCAGAGCCTCGGGAAAAGACGCATTTTTCATTGCTGGCTGCAGGGCAACTCTAGACAGCCAACGAGAAACAGAAGTTGTCTTTAGATAAACGGTTTACCCGAGTGTGTGTCCTGGCAGGGTGGTATTCAGAGCACAAGACAACCTGGGCCTGGCTCTGTGTCCCCTGCCCAGCAGAGCACCTTCCAGAGGTCCCCAAAAAACACCTAGATCCTCCTAAGGGTTGGCCCCATATCCTCCAGCAGAAGGGTCAAGAAGGAGCTAGGAGTGAAGGAAAGGGAGAACATCAGGATCTGGGGACACTGGAGCAGTAGTACACTGGCATCTAAAGACCTGAGTGTTTACCTCCACATTTATGAGCTGTGTGATCCCTAGCAAATAACCTTACCTCCCTGAGCTTCAAGAATCAAGTTGTAAAATGGATATACAAAATATTGCCTTACTAGTTTGTGTTCAAAATTCACATATTAAATCAAATGTCACTCGTATAACCTGTAAAACCAAAATTATTTATTAATCAGATGTCTGTGCATGACACTAAAATGTCCCATGAAGCCTAGACTAAAATTGCTGGAATAGAGATGCATGTGTCCATGTGCATTCTTTAGGGGAGAGGGTCCATAGCTTGTGTCAGGATCCCAACAGAGTACTCTCAACCCAGAATACTAAGTACCACTGCCTAGTTCTGCAGACTTATTGCATTGTTCCAGTCCTGGTTCTGCCACTTTCTAATAGAGAGATGTTACCCAAGTCACTGACGCCTCAGGTTTCCTCTTCTGTAAACGGGGAAAATAACAGCTTCTAAGATTTTTGGAACTATGTGCCTGGCACATGGTAAAGGCTAACCAAATGACAGCTGTTTTCACACACCAGCCCGCATCCGCATCCCCGTAGCAAAGATGTTTGGGTCCTAAACCAGAAAGTCCAGGACTCGCCTTTTCAAACTGAAGGCTGTCAAGATGCCCGCAACCCTCCGTTGGTCCTGGTCGCCAGTGCCTCTTGCTAGATGGCAGCTTTTTCACTATGTCGGGTAGATAGGTGTACAGGACGCGTTTTGAGCAGGGCGGGCAGTGGGTGTGCAGTGTGCATTTGGGGCAAGGAGCCTCAGAGCCTCCCCCAACTTCTGGAGCTGCAAGCTCGCTGGGAACTTTCAAGGGAAGGCTGTAACCAGGCGGCAGCTAGGCGCCCCGGGCTGGGGATAATCCGGATTTGGAGGCCAAGAACTAAGCCTGTCCCCACCTTCAGGAGGAAATCAAAGAGGGCTTCATCCTGGTACCACCCAGCCTTGTTTACTTGTTGACGTGTGCGCACCCAAGGTGGACAAACTCGACTTTGGAGTCAGCCTTTCCAAAAGAGATGTAAGAGCCCCAGAGCAGCCACCTCCAGCTCCCACCCTGCTTCCTATCGCGGGCAGACACGTTTCCTTCCCTTCTAAGGTCAGAGGTCGAGCCTGGGAGGGGCCTGCTGCCCCTTGCCCAGGCCCACCCCGCTCAGCTCCAAAGTCCTAGACCCCCGTTTCCAGCAGCGCCTCTTTCTCCCCTCCCAGTTCGCCATCCATTAGTGTAATCCCCTGTCCAAACACTGCGGCCAGGATGGCCAGACTTTGGTGTAAACAGACCCCGGGGACAATTCTAACGATATAAATAAAATAACCATTAATAGCGCAAACTGTTCGATGAGCTGGAGGTTTCGCTCGGGTTTGTGTACACAGCGTGGACATCACGCATCAGTCAGGTGAACCAGAAGTTCTTATCCCAGCCGAAATCTAAACCCAGCACAGGTAAGATGTCCACAAGCGCGTCAATGTGGTCCCGGTTCCTGACATGCTCAGGCCCAAACACTCAGGCTTCTCCAGAAAGACAGACTCATACTCGGATGTCGCCCTGAGGCCGCATCGCGTCCCAAACACGACACAGCAACTGGCTCTTCAAAACCTGCCCAGGGGCGTTACCGGGTCCCGTCCGCAGCCTCTGTGCGCACAGGAACCAGAACTCACACCCAGAAACAGAAAGAGCCTCCACTTGTCCCAGAGTTAATGATAATAAACTAGCATTTATAGGGCCGGGGATTTAGCTCAGTGGTTTCGCTCCCTGCTGCGTAAGCGCAAGGACCCGAGTTCAATCCCCAGTACCAAAAAAAAAAAAACCAAAAAAAACCCCTAGCATTTATGGAGCATTTATTATGCCAGGCACCTCCTTAATGCTTTACAGAGGTAATCTTCTTTAATCCTCAGGCAACCTATGAGGTAGATGCTTTTATTTCTATGGATCAGAAAGGCAGGACTCATAGAGGTTAAGGAACTGCTCGAAAGCAAGTGGAGTCAGGATTTGAACTCCGCTCCTGGATGTGCAGGGTTCCTAGCCGACTAGAGGCACTTGTGCAGATTCCAACGCTGGGTTCCCAGGTTTGAAAACGATTCCAGCGCATCCTGGCCCTGATGCCAGAGTGGTTTGGCTTCCAGTGTGAAGTTCTCCCTTCTCCGGAGGGTGTGGGCAGACTGGTCTGAGAGGTCAGATGGAGGCAAAAGGGAAACTGACTCCAAAAGCCAAATGGCCTGTTCCCAGGGACCGAGCTGTTCAGCTTGAAATGGCCAGAGACCTCGATGGCCCTGCCACAGCGTGGGGGGTGCAGGTGCCTCTCCCAGAGCGAGGCCCCCAGGGCAGTATCTGAGTGAAGGACTCCTCACATAGGGAGAGTCTCCTGGGAGCTGGGTGCTCTGACATCCTGGTCCTTGGAGTTCCTCTAGAGCAAGATCTCCCTGGGTATAGAATGCAGCAAGGGCCTGGAGATCCTGCACCGATCCCTTGCCTGTTCCTCAGCTCGGGCAAGTAATTTTCACTTCACCTTCACCTGTGGTCTAAATTTCCATGGGTCTAAAATCTGGAGGCCAATGATACTTGTCTCGTAGATCTCTGTGTTGTAGTGATCAGAAAAGATGTGTGTGGAATGCTTTGTTCTCTGGTGGGAAGTTTATGGTAATGATTAGTATTAACTCTATGGTAGGTGTCTCAGAGGGCAGGGCTGAGGGCCAGCAGCCCCAGCCTGAAGAAAATGAAGAACAGAGGTGGGGAGAAAGGAAGTAGGTCCTCTGGGGTACTAGTGGGAAAGGGAAAGGCGGAGAAGGGGCTTCATGAGGCTCCGCCCACTGCCCAGCGGTGTTTATTTTCAAGGCAGCTTCCAGTCAGTCCTGTCACTGGCTCGCATTCTTGGAGACTGTGAACCGCTGCCTGGTCCTGGCAGGAAGATTTGAGGAAGTGGAGGGCTGTCAAGCAGGAATCCGCAGAAGCAGAGAGAAAAGCGCCTGGGCAAGGGGTCCAGAGTAGAACACAGCCTGTTCATAGGCCAGGGCTGTGCAGGAGAGGGAGAGGAACAAGCAGAGAGAGGAAGCTGAGTGTGCAAGGCAAGGAACTTTAACAACCTTGGGTAATTTACTTCGAATCTCCTGGCCCCACCTTCCTTGTCTGTGACATGATTATGTTAACAGGGCCAAAGTCAAGAGCTGTTGCAGAACGCCGAAACACTAGCAATGATGGACACTTAGCAAGAGTTTACAGCAGCCTGGTGCTGTTAAGGGATCTTCATGCCCATGAGTCATGAATGGAGGTGGCCAGCCCAGGGTCTGTCAGTTTACCTGAGGGGTGGGGGAAGGGGAGGGTTTTGTTTTTGTTTTTTTGGTATCGGGGGATCGAACTTGGGACCTTATGCTTTCGAGGCAGGCTTCTGAACCACTGAGCTAAATCCCCAGCCCTTGAAGGGGAGGTTTTTAACCAGTGAGCCATATGGTACTTGTAGGAAAGCTAAAAACAGTAGCTAGGGTTATCCATAAAGTCCCTGATGGTGGAGTTATTGTTATTGTTGTCAGCTGTATCATTTCTACTATTACTACTACTCACTATCAATCCTGAGAAGTAGTCATTATGAACTCCGTTATAAGGAGTTTATAAAGAGACAGGCTCAGAAAAGGTAAGAGTCTGCCCAATGTCACTCAGCCAGCAGGGGCCTACTGGACAAATTAGAAACCAGACAGATTCCAAGGCCAGATGTTCTTGCCCAAAAGCAGTGGGAGAAGGAGAAAAACAGCAAAGCAGTGCTGAGCAGGGCCATAGTGGGAGACAGATGCCCACCTCCAGGGTAGGTCCAGGGCAGCTGATTTATTTGCATTCCAGTGAGGACACTAATTGGCCAGATCTTTATCTAAACATGATAACTATGACTTGAGACTTTAGAGATTTGTTTACAGCAGCCGAAAATGATGCATTTGTGGTAGCTGGAAACTCAGTTAGAGATCCAGATTTGTTTTCTAGGGCTACAGAGGATGGGAGTTACAAGGGTGATGGGGGACACCAAGAGGAAGCTGTTACTATTTCCCCAAGTGAAAAAAAGCACATAATATGATTGATAATTAAATAATGCTTTTTTCTGCCAGGTGGGGAAATGGGGGATGGGGCTGAAATCCTGCTCCCTGCTTAGCAAGGGAAAGGTTCAGCAGTTCCTTGCCTGACAACCACTTCTTATGCCCACCCTCAGCCACCACCACAAAAAAAATATTTTCTAGCATTTCTCTGCAGAGAATTCTGTGACTGGCTTACTTCCATCGTTTCTTTAGTCTTTACTGCAGGTCCATAAAGTCCACACCACTATTATCTTCTCCTACAGGTGAGAAAATTGCTGCTTGGTGAGTTTGAGTAACTGGATCAAAGTCACAAGACAGGAGGGCTCCAATCCAAACCTAGATCTAGTAGACTCCAGGACCCATGCTCTAGCCCCAAATAGAGGTATGAAGTACAATTAACCCAGGGAAAGCTGAGTCTCCCAGCCTCCCCATTCAGCCTCCCCGCACTATGGGCTCTTCCTTCAAGGGGAGTGTCATAGGTGCCAACCCTTACACATGCATGCTCATGCCATCTGTGTACTCCATCCACATACATATTTACTGGCTTACCAGGTGTGAGAGGTATAAAACATTCACACATGCCCATGTACATGTTCACTCAGTGTGGTACACAATATATACACATATGTACATACATATACACAGCCCACTGTCTCTACTATACTAATGCAGGGTCAGGTCATAGAATGTGGAGTTGAATATTTCAATGTGGTTTTATTACTTTCAAGAACACACACAGTTATTACAACTCTGGCAGTAAAATCTATTCCACTGTCTCTTACTACAGCTTAGACAGGTCCTTATGGGGCCACTTTGCACAAGACTAATTGTAAGGATCCCATAAATTGCCTATGTGGAAATAGTGCATCTGATAGTCATGGAAACTAGTTTTCCTCTTAGATTATATAAACATTTCTCTTCAAATCTCACATGGCTACCAGTGATTCACATTATTGTGGGAAAGAAGGAGGGAGAGGAATTCAAAATGAGTGTTGGCCCTGTCTTCCTGTAATGACCATGCACTCTGAAAGAGCAAAGCATGGATGTGCAGTCTGCATTTATGAGGAGTCTTGAGTGCCTTCTTCCCCATGCATGTTCACATGTACCACACTTGTTCACACAAGAAAGTGCCTTTCTTTTTTATTAAAGGAGAAAGACAAGTTCATAGAAACATATATGGCAGGTCTGCATCCATCAGTTGGAAAGCCAAATTTCTCTGAGTGATGCAGCTGCCATCAGTATCAGAGACATGGTCACAGGTGGAAGGTAAAAGGGAGTGGAGGTGGCTGATTGCCTTCCCTTCATCTGGGGAGCCCAACTCACTGGAGAAAGCCTGAAGCCTATCTCCTCTCAGGAAGTCAGTGACTCAGTAGCACCGTGGGCCCCATACCTAGCAGCTAGGAAGAATAGGAGATTGTGATTGGGCCAAAGCAGCTACAGAATGTTCATTCCTAACCCCCTCCCACTGTCTTCTCCCAAATTTGACCCCTGTATTCACAGCAGTCCTAAAAACACCTCCTAGCTTGGGTGATCTCAAAGCTAAACCATCTCCAGTCTAAAGTGGACTGGAAGGAAAGAAAAGAAGGCCAGTCTGCTCTCACCTGAGTGCAGTGGGGAAGGGGAGTGCTCCCGGGTCCCCCATCTGCCTTGAAGGGATGCCTGGGACTAGGGCTCTAGCTCAATCCCAGCTCTCCTCTGGTCTTCTCTGGACTGCTACAATAGAAGGAAATGGAGGCTCCTTGGGCTCTGCTTGGAGTGGGGATTTCCACAAGGAGGTGGCCAAGCCTGCCACCTGGAGCCGAAGGGGGTGGGGGGGTGGGAGTGGAGGGTGTGCCAGCTAGGGCCCTCTGCTGAGGCTGGGGTGTGGGGCTAGGAGATGGGAGAAGTCTTACAGAGAGTAGCATCCCTTTCACAAGCCCAAGAGTGAGTGAGCATTTTCCACAAGTGGCCCCTGAGCACACAGGGGTGGGATGTGGGGACAGGGTATAGGTCTGACCACCTGGTGCAGCCCTGCTTTGCAACCCCAGATTCTATTTATATCAAACACCTTTGGGAACTAGAACCTCAGAAGATCAGAGTGAAGGAGCTAAAATAGGAAGGAATGAAATAAGATTGAAGGGAGAGTGAGAAAATGAGGAACCAATAGGTGTGAAGGAGTGGAGTGAAAAAAAGGAAGCTGGGGAGATGAGGAGAGAGGGATGGGTAAAGGAAGTGAGGCTAGAGGAGTGTGGAAAAGGGGGAGTGAGGAAGGGAAGGGCGGAGGAGTGAGAGAAGGGCTCTGTGAAGAAGGAAGAGGCCTGGGGAGGAAAAACATTGACCGACCCCAAGGGGCGGAGGAGTAATGCAAGGAGGAAGGCTGCAGCAGTTCTGGCGTCCTGAAACTCTGACGGGACTCTTGATGCGATAATCTCAGAGAGGTAAGGTCTTTCTGGTCAGGTGAGCAGGAGTGTGGGATGAGGGCGGTGGTGGAGTTAGAAAACCTAGAGGCCGGTTCAAGGATCGAGACGCAGCCAGAGCGGTCCTCTTGGCTAGCGTTTCGGCCCGAAGCTGGAGCGCGACACTCTGGGAAGAAACCCTTGCAATCTGCGCGCACGAAGCACACCGATTTAGGAGCGCGGATGCAATCGTGGACTTCAGTCCCAGAAGCCCGGAGCCCTCAAACCCTTGACCTTCGCCCCGACACACGGGAATCTCCGCAGGGCGGTGATGTGAAGTCCAGAGCCCCGGGCTGCCAGCTCCGACCGGGCTCCTGGGACTCGTCACGCCTTCCGACCCTGTGGTCGGGCATCCTGGTACACCGCGCCCATCTGGGCCCTCAGTCCTCTCAGAGTCTGGTCCCTAGATGATTCCGAGCAAAGCCTGCAGCTCAAGGCGCCACCCCACCCCTACAACCCCCGCCGTGGTGTTGGGTCTCCTGGAATTTAAGGAGTGAAGAGCCCGGGTGTGGCTAGGCCTGCGGACTGGGCTGTCGGACTGGGCTGTCGGGCCGCAGAACAAAAGTCCCGCCCAACCTTGGGAATCGCTCTCCGGTTGCTCACCAAAGAAGACCTTCAGGTTGGAAGCAAAGGGGGCCAGATAAAACCTTATTTAAATCACCAGACTCTGGCAAACATTTCTTTCCAAGTGAGTAAGTGCTCTTTCGTTCTGAAATAGCTTGAAAATATCCACCTCAACCTAACTCCTAGGGAGATTTGGGGAAAGATTTCTACGTCCCAGGAGACCGAGGTTCTTCGTGGCGGGCTCGAGGTTGAGCAGACAATACCGGGAACATAGCATTAACAAGACACACGAAGAATCTCTGCTTTTTGGAAAGCGACCCCCCCCCGCCGCCGCCCCCGCACTGCTCAGCAAACCGCACAGAGCAGATAAGCGCTCTGGTTTAAGTGAATTAATTAGCCAAAGACTGCAGCTGCTCATCTATAGTTGTATTTTTAAAAGTTTATAGACGTTGACATTTTGCTACAGGAAGTTAAACTCACACTAAAGAAAAAAAGTTACGGAATGCATTCAAAATTCCAGTTTAATCCCCCAAGTTAAAACTGCACTCCCAAATAGCACACGCATCAGTGCAAATAAATTCCTATATACAGGTGTCCTTCACTTAGGAGTTTTTATTTGAAAAAATCGAATTGATTTTCTTTGGACAAAGATAGTCCTTCTGACTCCAATGTTTATTAACAATATAAAATTAGTTTCGGTGAGGAAATCTTAATTTACATTTTTATCTTTATAATTTTTGGAGAAGGACGTTGAAAGTCCTCTCCCTGAGAAATTGAAACTTACCTTCCTAGCAAGGACCTCTATTTTACAAAAACTACACAATTTGCTGAATTTGGACTGATATTTTCCCCACGGATAGAAATGGGATGTTATTTAGAAAACTCAATTCCAGACAACACCTAGAAAAATCTGGCATGTATGCAAACAACACACAAAACAAATTACATGTTCACAATAGCATTTAAAAATCCCTCTTAGAAAGTTACTTCACAAAGGAAGCAAATATTCTCAAGAAATTAGAGAGTTTAATGCTTTCCAGAATCAACCAACTCAGTTGAAAACCCAGTAGAAAATGCATTCACCCTTCTCGGAATTAAAATGTGATTGCCTCTAGCTTGCTGAAAACTTATGGAAAACTTTCTGACATTTCTTGACTAAAAACCAAACCCACACATACACACACCACTACCGAGAACAACAAATGAACAAAAACTCATTTTGTGTTGCTGCTAAAGAAAAAAACAATCCTCTCATTTTCCTTCTTGTAATATATCATTAAAAATGAAATTTCTAGAACAGCAGTTTTAAAAAGATAAAAATTTTACCTGAACTGTGATATTAGTTTTGGCTAGCTGAGTTATCACAGGATGATTTTTTTCATGCTTTAATAAAAATTACTTTTTAATAGCAAAACATTTATTGGTACATTTTAGGCATACATAATGATAACACTCATCATAGGCAACCTGCACCTGTATAAAAATTTACTTTTGACTGTGGTGCTACATTTAGATTAGAAAGCCATAATACTTTCAAATTCTTTGTAACACTGGTTACATAATTGAGTGGTTATTTAAGCAACATGATAAGCAGTAGCATGTATAAATAAAACTATTATCTCCTATATTTATATGCACATTGAGTAAATTTTGTGTAGAGAATAACACCAGAACAGTATACAGTTTTCAAAGAATTATCACATATTCACTTGATAATGTATTTCTGAAAAGGTTAGCATCTTCTCTTTTTTAAAGAAAGAAAGGTACAATTTTATTTTTTACGTATCTATATATCATATCCCTTACACATGGAATTTGCCACCATGTAGTTATGATCTTTAATCAAATACCCGATTGGAGGTTGTGTAAATCTATAATATGACAAAAACATACCAAGGCAGATACACACGGTTAAAATAAAATCAAACGCTTTCATTATCCAGCCATATTGACTTTATCTGACAGTAATTAGCTAAACTGCCTGGAATGAAAACCTATCATTAGTCGAGCACAGCTCCAGGATTTCAAAGATCGCCTTTTCAGACAAGAGAATGCAAATGCCCAGAACGCCGCTGCAGTAACTGGATACACTTTGGAACCAGATCCCACACTCTGATAAGCGACTCCCGCGAAGCGGCCGCTGACTTAGTGCCACACTTGATTTTTCCTCCCGACAGCGGCGCGCGGCTGGCAGCGCATAGGCCCAACGGGCGGGCGGGCGTCTAAGGATGCAGCCTGGGAGCGCGAAGGAGGTCATCTACATCCGACCGGCCTGGCTGGGATCCATTCTGGGAAGCCCCGCTACCGCTACCGGGGAAACGGAAGACTAAACACAGCCTGCGCAACCAGGAGACAGCATCTGGAGATGACCCGAACCTAACTCAGAAAAACCCCGATAGAAGTCTCCTGTGTGCTAGATCAGCACTGCTGGAGGATGTGGGGTGGGAAGAGAAAAGCGGGATATAGCATAGAAGCTGCAAGCTAGGCTGGGCTCCTTCGCCGGGACTCCCCGTTTTCGGAGTCCTCACAGGCCTCTAGCCCGGCCTGAACTGCAATTGAACAGGCAGGCGGCGTGTGGGCTGCGTCCCCAGGGCTGCCTCCAGAGGAGCAACCTGGTCAGGGTCCTTAAAATAGAAACGCTCTGGTCTGGCCAGAGGGTACTTGCCCTGGGGCGGGGCGGTACGCGCCAGTGGGCCTGCGGGTGGAAGAAAACAGCGTTCCGCGTGTGCAGAAACAGCGTTCCGGTGGGCTCTGGCCGCTGCAGCGGGTGCTTGGGCGTGTCACTGAGTTCAGGGCTGGACCGGCGCTTTGTCTGGGTCGAGTTCTAAGACCCGAGTTCTTTAGACTAGCGTTAGGTAAAGCCTAGGAGCGAAGCGCTGTTGAGAAGCAAGGGCTGCAGCAAGCAGAAACGCAGTTTCTGTTGAAAACTAGGGGGAAAAAAGAAGGCTAGTTTCAGTAGCTTTGGTCATTTTTCTTTTGTCCAAATCCTGAAGTCACCTAAAAGGCAAAGAAAATTGAGGACCAGAGGGGAGCAGAAATATTTCCCCTCGACAGTTTTGCCCTGGGGTGGGGTAGGGGATTGAGGCTAGAGCGCAGCTTCCTTCTGGTAGGAGGTGACGCGCACAAACCCAAGTCCCCCCTCTCTGCAGTGCCGCTCACTCACCCCCACCACTGTCTGGATCTTTGCGCCCGAGCCTCCGGGTCCGCAGCAAAACCAAGCACATTCTTCCCTCTGCAGACACCGGCTTGATTTGGAAACACTAACCTCCGCCTGAGGCGTCAATAGTTTCTGTATTTAAAGCAGAAAAGCATCGGGCGCCCGGTGGCTGAGGGATGGTTGTCCCGGAGCAAGGCCCTGTCCACAGACGTCTTTTCCTACCGCCAGCAGGTCCCAGCTACCCTAGGGGCACTCTCAGCGACGCACGTGGCCCGAGAGGCGTCCCAGCTCCCCGGGCGGCCCTCGGGTTGTCTCCCCGCAGCATTTCCGCTCTCTCCTGAAGAGCCCCGCCTCTTCCCTCCCAGCAGGCTGTTGTTTCTCTCCTGGGCCTCGGACATCAAGTCCTCTGGCCAGTTGCAGGGTCCCACGGGGCAGCTCTCCACTTTTGTCCTCACTCATACTAGAGTCTGCCGCTTCCTCCAGGGCACTGTCCACAGTCCCTGCAACTTCCACCCATCTCTTCCAGCTGAGACTGGTTTCTTACAATTTTGCCATTCCAGGAGCAAAAGAAGAAGATGTTTGCGACAGCCATATGAGGGGCACCATAGTCAGACTGGAGCCTTCCCTATTTTTTTTTTCAAGGCCAGAGGTATCCAAGGTCTCACAGCAGGGCCTGCTGCTATGCTACTCTCTGGGCTATCTTGGAAGCAGGTGAATGTCCACCGTGCGAGAAGATGGTTCCCAACAGGCCGAGTTTCCAGAATCTTTGGGGACCCCAGAAACAACCAGGGTGTCATGAAAACACAAGAAAGAATATGGATAGAGAAATTAGAGAGGCAAATCAAAGAGTCAAGGCCCAGACCCAGGCTCCAGAATTCAATAGGCAGAAAAGATGGCAGCCATTACTGGTCATCTCCCTCCTGAGGTCAGATCCTGCTCCCAACAACCCATGTGTGCAGCACTCCAGCATATCACCAATGCAGTCAATAAACTGCATCAACCGCTGACACAGAATAGCTGTGTGGCTAACATGTACTGAGCACTTACTATGCACACCACCATGAACTGAGCTCCTGGCATGTTTTGGCTTATTTAACCAAAGCAACAACCCCAAAGAGGGTATTGCTGTCTCCTTTGCACAGGAAAATGAAGAAATGAGAAATGCCCAAGGCTTAGGCCAGAATTCCAAACAAGAGCAGTCGAACAGCAAAGCATAGTCAGAACTCCATCATCCTGTCTTTCACATACCTGCTCTGTACAGCCTCTGCAAGGGCAAATGCAACCTGGACCCTGTCCTCAGAGAGCTCATAGTCTAATGGGGCAACCAGGAAGGCACACACAGCTAAAGAACTAAGTGGGAGGTGACAAGTGATAGGATCTAGGATCGTCCTTTGCTAACAGTAGCTGCAAGTTCAGAAGCCAGAAAGAGGAATTCTGGCTAGGCGATCAGGGAGCGCTTCCTTGGAGGAGGTGGTATTGGAGTAAAGCCTTGTAGAACAACTTGCCACTCTTGGAGACCAGACAGAGATGGAAAAGACATTCCAGGAGGATTGAACAGCTTGAGCAAAGGCAACAAGGCGGAAACGGACACGTCGCTCATCCATAGGTAAAACACTCGGTCTCCGTGTGGGTACAGCGCCAGGTATTGACCGGCAAGGAAGTTTTCCTGGCCCCGCAGCAACTGGAAAAACCACACTCTTGTGGCATCCTTCCCGGACTTTGGCGCGTGGATAGGGAACCTCTTTGAACTGGCCCCAGTCGGGTAGGTGCAGCCAGGTGGAGCGGAAATTGGTAGTTCGGACACTGGGTCAATGCAGCCTGTCCTACAGCTACGCGACTTACCAAACCCTATCCAAGTCCTTGTCTATTTCTGTTAGCAGCTCAACATCTTGTCCGTTGGACGCCGGGGGCGTGGCCCATAAGAGCCAGAACCAATGAGGGAGAAGGCCAGGGTGCGGGCTCCGCCCCCGACGTGACGCAAGGTCCCCAGACAGAGGCTTCGCAGCCCGGGCCCCAGTCCCTGCAGTGGCTGTAACAAAACCCAGACTCCCAGGTCCTGGCCAATGGAGGCGATTTAGACTGGAGCAGGACCGCGTCTGTCAAAAGCCCGATTCCGCAGCAGCGGCAGAGTCCAGGAGGAGAACTGGAGCAGCCACGCTGCCTCCCCGCCCCCGCCGGGATTTATTGAGTATTTGGACTGGACAATTAAGTGGCCCCGATGATGTTACCAAGCCCGGTCACCTCCACCCCTTTCTCAGTCAAAGACATTCTGAATCTGGAACAGCAGCAGCACTTCCACGGCACTCACTTGCAGGCGGACTTGGAGCACCATTTCCACTCGGCGCCTTGTATGCTGGCCGCAACCGAGGGGTCACAGTTCTCTGACGGAGGGGAGGAGGACGAGGAAGAAGAGGGCGAGAAATTGTCCTATTTGAACTCACTAGCCGCAGCTGATGGCCACGGAGATTCGGGGCTCTGTCCCCAGAGCTATGTCCACACGGTCCTTCGAGACTCATGCAGCGGGCCCAAAGAGCATGAAGAGGAGGTCGTGAGGGACCGGAGCCAAAGTGAGTAGAGGGGGGAAGGAAACGCACCGTACACCTGGAACAGGGGGCGGCGCCCGCAAACACCCCCACAGACTTGGCCAGAATGGGCTATCCCCCCCCCACACACGCCTTAACCTTTGGCTGGGGTCCCGCCTCTGCCTCCTCAACGACTGCCCTGAAAAGCGCAGGTACCTGCAAGGGAGCTGGGGCAGGGAGAAAGGGTGACTGACAACTACCCTCACCAGAGCAGCGACAAGTTGCAGCCCCTCGAGAAGGAAAAGTTGCTGCCTTGATGCTGATTAAGTGACATGGGCTCAGCTGCTGGGTCCTAACGGCTCATACTGTTTTGCTCCCCCTCACCCAAAAAAGAGCTATTCCTCCAAAATGGGGAGGAGCTTGACTGTTTTCACTTTTCCTTCAACGTGGCTTCTCAGAGGTCAGGGTAGCCACCCCTCTTCTCCAAAAAGGCAGCTAAAGCAGGTTGTGTCTCCAAAGTCCGCATCCTCAGGGTAGACAGAGACTGGCTGTGTGGTTTCCTTCTCTGCTGGAAGCTCGGCATCCTCATACTCAGGGCGTCTGGCAGAGGGGCTGGTAGCAGAGTGTGTGGGAACACTGTCTATTCCGAGTGACTGTAGCTCTCACATGCCTGAGGCATTGGCATTTTTTGAAAATTCGTAAATGTTTTGCTTTGTGTCTCAGGCTGCAGGCCTAACAGAGAATGTGCCCAACTTGGTGCGATGTCTTGGCCCCCTAGAACTGGAGGTGAATTAGGAAGGGAGATCGAATAACTTAATAAAGCCCCAAGGAATTGTTTCTGAGGAGACAAAACTGAAGAATTTCATCCCAGAGACGAGGTTTGATGTGGCAGAGGCCAAGGCGTGTGCTCTCCCACCTACCTCCTCCAGCCTAAAATCGACATAAAGCCGTCTAAAATTAGTCAAACTTATTTTCTAAGGTAACACAGATGTTGCCACGTACTTGTTTGCATGTAGTCTTTTATAAGCCAAAAATCAGTCCCTGGGCAATGCACAAGCGCTATATTCAGACATTTCTGAACAGAAAAACATTTGTGCAACCCATGGACACTAGTCGCCCGCCATACCATACATCTCCTATCTTTAGCTACTCGTGGTGGAATGGAAGGTAAATGAGCTTACAAATACTGTAGTTATGCAGTCGCAAGCTTTCATCCTGAAAATAGTCATTAGCACGTCCAATCGCACACTTAATACAGAGTAATCTCTTTTCTCTCAGATGATGCTCAAATTTTAATAAACGCACACTACTCCACCCTGCGGAATGTGTCTCCGCCCGCTGAGGGCGTTCTTTGGGTACTCAGGCTGTGGCAGGGTCCCATGGCCTCGGGAGCCACAAACTTTCCAAAAAGTCCAGGAATTTACTACCGCATGTTCCGAACTTCCACCACCAAAAGGGGCTAAAGCGAGGCCGAGGCCAGGATTAGCTAACGGACGCTGTTTTGCTTTTCCCGCAGAAAGCTGCCCGCTGAAGAAGCCTCTAGAGACGGCGGGAGATGGGAAGGCGGCAGAGGACGGCGAGAGGCCCAAGCCGCGCAGCCGCCGGAAGCCCAGGGTCCTCTTCTCCCAAGCCCAGGTCTTCGAGCTGGAGCGCAGGTTCAAGCAGCAGCGGTACCTGTCGGCGCCCGAGCGCGAGCACCTCGCCAGCAGCCTGAAACTCACGTCCACGCAAGTGAAAATCTGGTTCCAGAATCGCAGGTACAAGTGCAAGAGACAGCGGCAGGACAAATCACTGGAGATGGGCGCGCACGCCCCGCCGCCGCCGCCGCGCCGCGTTGCGGTCCCGGTGCTGGTGCGGGACGGCAAACCGTGCGTCGCGCCTGGCACGCAGGCCTACGGCGCGCCCTACAGCGTGGGCTCCGGCGCCTACTCCTACAATAGTTTCCCGGCCTACGGCTATGGGAACTCTGCCGCCGCCGCCGCCGCCGCCGCCGCCGCCGCTGCCGCGGCCTACAGCGGAAGCTACGGCTGTGCGTACCCCCCAAGCGGCGGCGGGGTGTCCTCCGCGGCTGCCTCGCCCATGCAGCCGGCCTGCAGCGCGTCGGGAGCTGGGTCCTTTGTGAACGTGAGCAACCTGGGAGGCTTCGGAGGCGGTGGCGGTGTGCAGCCCTTGCATCAGGGAGCCGCCGCCGGGGCCGCATGTGCACAGGGCACCTTGCAGGGCATCCGGGCCTGGTAGGGACAGTTTGGCGCCACGGGGATGCAACGCGAGAAAGGCCAGAGCCAAGGGCCTGGTCCCCTCGTTAAAAAAAAAAAAAAATACACGTCTTGCTTCCCAGAGCTTCGGATCGCATATCAATCTAGGCCTCGGGAAGGGACTCAGGGGTGAGGGGCAAGCTCAGGTCCGGTTGCCAAGACTGAAAACGCTGGCCAGGCGCCTGGGAGGACGGTGGCCCTGAGCCCTGGCCCAGAAGGGAGGACAGGAGACTGGAACTCGGGCTGCCGCTTGTTTTCCCAGAGCAAGAAGGCTTCTTGCCCTCGGCCTTCCCGTGGCCTCTGCTAAGCGTTGGCAGGAAACCCGGACCAAAACTGAAAAGAAAAGAAATAAAGGCAAGAAAAGAGAACAGGACCTCGGCTTGAGAAATCCCAGGCTCTCCACGGATGCTCTGCTCCCTTTTCAGGGGCCCGAAGGGCTACATCACAGTTAATTTTCATTTTCCACCTGCCTGTCCTCGTAGTGAAAACTTCAGCCCGGTTCTCCGGATCGAAGGACTCTGCAAGGAAAACCAGCCCAGTGAAATCCAAAGTCGGGGGTGCGGGGGAGGCTGCGCTGAACTAACCCAGGACCTGGTGGCCCACCGGAGGTGTCACCAGATTTCCTTTCTGTTTCATATTCTGTATTGAGCACATATTATCTATATATAACTATATCCACATGCCGTGTACACACCCGCTGCCATACACTACAGGAATCAATAAACAAGGTGCAATATTTCCAAAGCACTGGCTAGGTAGGCTGTTTAGCCCAACAGAACAGGGATGGGTCCCTTAAATGGGACAGGAAAGGAAGGAAAAAGTGCATAAGGGAAAACAGTCTTTCCTGGGAGAGCTCAGGCCTGGTCTTCCCTGAGCCAGACCCCAGGCTCCAAAGTCTGTTCTTTCTTGGCTTTGTTCATTAATTCTCTTTACTGCTGTTGGGAGGACAGGCCGCAGACTCCGGGCGTTTTGAGGTCCCTGGCTTTGTAATGCCCCCAAATTTTACCCAGATGCTTGAATTAGCTGTCTGGACTTTCCCAGGTCAAGGCCTAAACTGCCCCACCTCGAAAGTCGGTAAGGAAGAGGAAACCTCGTCCCCCTGGCAGCGCGAAGACAGCGCCTTCCTCCACTGCCGCCAGGGCTTCCAGCGCTCCCGGGGGCGCTGCGCTGCGCCCCGCCGCGGACAAGCTCTCCCCCTCGGCCGCCCTCCCTTCTCCCCCGGCGGCCGCGGCTTTATGCAGCTCCTTGTCACTTGCGGAGAATGCCTGTGCGAGGCCTGTGCTGCCACACGGCCGATTGTGAGCGTGCCAAGGCGGGTGAATGAGGAGGCCTCAGAGCGCCGCACCATTGTGGGGCCGGGCCTCGCTGAAAGGCGGCTCTGGGCCGGGAAGGTGCGGAAAGAATGGCTTTTTATTGGAGTCCCGAACAAAAGGTGTGGTAGGAAGGCGAGGTCCCCTGCGCGAACAAAAACCCTAGCGCGTCGGATTGACGTCCCCCCCGAGCTCCCCATTGCTTCTCAGAGCGGGGGCTTTGTGCAGCAGTCTGCTCAACAGAGGGACGGAGAAATGCGCGGGGGTTTTGTTCCCCATTTTTTGTGCACTGGGGGAAGGGGCGGCCAGAGGAAGGGGGGGGGGGGGCCCGGGGGGGGCGGCAGGGAGGGGCGCGCTGATTAGGCCGGGCGGGCCGGGGGCGCGGAGACTTTCAGCGGGAGTCGACAGCCTGAATGCAGGGTCATTATTGCTACAAGTTTAGCAATTTCGCCCTTACAGGAGGGGGTGGGGGCTGCTAGGCTGCTACTGGGCCGCCTGGCTGGGGAGCTGGAAAGACGGAGGACCAGGAAAAAAGGAGGGAAGGGAGGGAAGGAGGTAGGGAGGCAGGAAAGGGAGCCCTGCGAAACCCCCTGACCGCCCAGGATGCGACTTGAACTAGTCCAAAAGAGCCTAGCGGGAAACTGGAGAACCGAAGTTTGGGGGGGCGAAGATCCTCCCTCCCAGGCTCTGTCGGGCGGCAGAAAGAGCCGGGTCAGTTAGTGCACCAGACCGCTGTCCTTAGCACATCTTTGCCAGTTTCCTCCTCTCTTGTAGCCCAGAAGCTGGGACGACGCCTCTTCTCACCCTATCACCACAGGACCGACCCCCCCCCCACACACACACACAAACACACTGTTTCCTTCTTACCAACTCCCCCCACCCCAATGCCGCTGGTCATCTTCTTTTGGCTTGCTTGCGCCGAGGGCTGGGGAGGGAATTCTTGCTTTCTTATTACCCTGGCTCTTCACTGCTTGCATCTGCACAAGACTCACTGTTTCATTCATTCGTTAACTATGTATACTGAGCATATGTTATATATTTATTTGCACTGTTCTGCATATTAGGAACTGTAAAAAAAAAAGTGTCTGTAGATTTGTAGAGTTTCCTTTCAGGTGCATGGGGTAGAATGTGACAACAACCAAATAAATGTTTTAAAAAAGTAGATAAGTTCTAAAAAGGAAATAGGACCAAATGCTAGGAGATGGGATCTTTGAGAGCAGGTGGTCAGGGAAAGCCTGTTGAGATCACATTGAAGTTGATGCCCAAATGACAAAAAGGAAGCAAATCCAAACAGCCTCTGAGCCTTTGCGCACACTCTACCCTGGTCTGGTATGCCCTGTCATCCTCATCTTTCTGGTGAGCTCTTGCTCCTAGTTCAAGGCCAAGCTTCTTTCCTGAACCCTTTTTCCTAATGACTCCCTCATTTGTGCCACCAGAGTCTTAGGTACTTTGGTGTGATGCAAATATTTGTCTCTTGCCCTCCGTGTAAAGTCAAGGGAGGGCCATGCTAGCATTTTCCCCTTGGGGACAGATATCACTATAGGAGGGGTAGGAGTATCATGGGGTAAGAGGGCCATGAGATGCCCTTTAGGCTCCTTCCCTCTTGCCCTAGAGCATAGCAGATAGCCTTAATGGTGTCAACCTGTGGCCTTGGGCACTGGCTGTGAGAGGCTAAATTGGACTTACCTGGACCTAGGCTGGACATGTGACAACCCATCCCAATCCCAGAGCTAGATCCTGCCTTCTGTAACCCCAAGATGCCATCTGGGGACATAGCTTTCCCCCCACACCCCTAAGAGATGTTGCACTTCATCCTACAGATCAGAATCTAGGAGGCTGAGTGAGGACTTGGTAAAGACCTTGACACTAGGATACAAAGTTTAGGGGTTGGGGAAATCTTGGAGATAAGGCAAACAGCAGGGTCTGGGATGAAATTGAGCTTCCCCATATTTACTAGGTGTTAAGAATAGTAGCCAAGCAAGACCCAGCTGGTCACTCTCAAGGCAGGATTTCAGTGTGTGGGCTCTAGGAGCAGAAGTCTCTGAGAGCACCTCCCCTCTTGTCTAGGGAGTTTCCTACATAAGCAGCTATTTTTCCTCCAACCCAGTCCAGCATCCTACTAGAAGGTGGCCTCTCCCATGCTCCCTGAACCTGATCTTCACCTTCCCTGCCCAGCTTCCTCCTGGCCTACGTTAGTCTTCCTTCACTCTGCATCCTCTCCTGTTCTAAAAAGGTGTGTGACCCTCATGGATGAAACAGCTGGTTCTGGAGACTGGCTGCCAAGTGGTTTGCGTGTCTTAAGATACTTAAAACTAGGCTGGAGCAGCCCTCTTCCCACTCTCTATCCTGCTTTGGAGCCTGCAGACTCTGGGTATAAATAGCTCCCATTACTTTGTTGAAGGATTTCCGTACTGGTCATTGCTGGGGCCCCAGCACTAGGAACATCAGGGATGAAACCTTTGACCAACACAGTTACATCTTTGGATTCCCTCCCTAGGAGGAAAACACACTCCTACTAGGCCCAAACTGTTGCTTCACAAAACTGTCCTGTGAACCAGGAGGAATCCTAAAATTCAGGCAGGTCTTCTAACAACCTTTGAGGCTTTGAGGAGGCCCTGTAAGTTGTCTTTCTGGGTTCTCTTTTCTGAGCTCTAAGGCAGAGGATGGTGGAGTCTATGCTTGCAAAAGACACTTCTGACTCAAACCCTCTTTGCTTCCCAGAATGGCTGTGTAACTACCCCCTTCTCCCCAGTGACTTGTGCCACACCGGCTCAGAGGTGGGCAGCCGTCACTGGTGGGAGAGGTGGAATAGATTCTAAAAGGCCAGCATTTTCCCCCCTGCAAAGTCTGATCTTGAGTTAGAAAGATAACTTTTGATGTAGACTGCCTCCTTTCTAACTTCAGTGCCACCACCACAACCAGTATCGACCTGGAAGAACTCTGAACTTAAGTTTCCTCCTCTATAAAATGGATAGATATGCTTATAGTGCCTCTCTCTCTCTGTCTTTTTTTAAAACCTACAGTAAAATGCAGACATTTACATATACAACGCCATATGTACCAATCTCCTTGGCTTTGAAAATTAAGTGAGATGATCCATAGGAAAGTAGCTTAGTGCAAAAAAAAGAAAGTAGCTTAGTGCAAGTCTAGTGAGGTTAGGATGTGTGTATGTTGAGAACCAGGTCTGCAGGGCAGCAGAATCCTGATGATTCCGAACTCCAGTATGGTGGGCCTGTCAGACAGACACCTGACAGTGACAGTGCCTTTGCTAGTAACCCCAGGTGGCATCGGGTGGAGCCTGCAGGGTTGAGAACGTTTAGCAGAGAGTTTGACCTTGGCCACTCCCTGGGAATTAGACTGAAGGGCAAAGATAAAAGAACGCTGCAAGTCGGGCCACAAGTCCGCTCTAGCCCAACGCTCTCGGGATGAAAGGGGTCCGCAAGGGAAACCCGGTGAGAACCAGTGGGGACCTGGGGCCGCTCATCTACCCTGGGATAGGACCGCGTGAGCGGGGGGCTTCCCCGGAGAAATGCGCCTGCAGGAGGCGGAGTGGTTACTGGGCTCAGCCTCAGCCTCCTGCTCTGCTTTATGGTTCAGGGCCCCTGAGAGGACTTCCCGGCTCCTAGTCGGACTCCAGGGGCCAGCGCCCTGGCAGGACAGAGGCCGTCCGTGACTGGAAAGTTCAGCGACAGACCGCAGTCTAGCTCCGCGCGAAGGGAACGGACCCTCGGAACCGCCAGGGCAACGCAGGTGCGGGGTTAGCTGCCACCCAGGCAGGCCCGGAGCGGTCGGAGCCGGCTGGAAGCGCACCAGCATGGCCCGGGAGAGCCTGGCCAGCTGTCGGGAAGAGCGTCCAAACTGGAAGAGCCAACATTCCGGATCACGCCAGCCTGGGGGTGGAGCCAGGCCCAGCGCCGTGGTGCTGAGGTAGAACATCCGGGGTGCGCTTTGGTGGATGCACTTTGGGGAGTCCGCAGGACCCCGGAGCGAGTCTCGAGGAGGGTTCAAAACCACATTTGTGGTGTTGAAAGGGTGATTTTTTTTTTTTTTTACACCTACCTGGACTGTAAGTAACGGATTAATAACAGCAACGTTTTCTAAAAAGGCCTAATTGTGCAGCTAGCTCAATCTTCAACACCCTGGTGAAGAATACTGCGCTACCCGCCTCCATCCGCACCCTGATTCCAACCCTACCCCGTCTGCCCCACCCTATTCCGCCCCCATGCTCCCCTCTGGTCACTACAGCCTCCACGGGTAACCACTATCCTAGCTTCTAACAATATAGATAAATTTTATGAGTTTTGGGAACATTATATGCATGGACTTGTACAATATATATTCTAACACAGCTGGCTTCTTTCATTTGTGAGATTTTTCCATATTGCTGCGTGTGGTTGTAGGCGGTTCTTCTTAACTGGAGCATCTCTTTGTATGAATATACAATTAATTTATCCACTCTGCTACTGATAGAATCTGGATAGTTTCTTAGGGCTGTTATGAAGAGTGTGTTAGGAACAATATCCAGTAGGACTTTTGTGATGATGGAAACGTTCTATATCTGTGCTGCCCAACATGGTAACCACTTGTATTAAGTGACTTTTGAGCATTGGAAATGTGACAGGTGCGACTGAAATATTAAAATCTTAGCTTTATAAACTTGTAATTACAGTAACAAGATTATACTCACAGATAGGTAGGGTAGCACAATTCTAGTCCAACTTTTGGTGATTGTAACACACATTTATATTCTACATATTTTGTACCTAGGAGTATAGTAGTGCATTCACTATGTCACAGAATATGAATATGAGCTTTAGTAGGATTTTTTCTTTTTCTTTGCCTTTTTTTTTTTTTTTGTACTGTGAATTGATCCCAGGGCCGATCTACCACAAGCTACATTCCCAGCCCTTTGAAAATTACCTTGCTAATTCACCCAGGACGATCTTGAACTTGTGATCCTCCTACTTCAGCCTCTCTTAAGTGCTGGGTATATAGATGTGCACTAACTAATGTGCTAGTTAGCTTTAATAAATTCTACCAAGTAATTTTCTACAATTGGTTTTTCCAGTTTACACTCCTGCCAGCAAGTAGCATCACATGGTTCCCAATATTTGGTGTTTTCATTTCATTTATCTTCTATTTTAGCCTCCTTGGTGTGTGTGGAATTAAGAGGCTTTTGTTCATCTTTCTGTGGGCTTGTGAAATTGCCATTTAACCATAGTAAGTGGTCATGGTCATGATGATGATGGTGGTGATTGGAGATTTTCTTGGAGATTGAACGATGTCATACTACTCTAAGGCTTATTTTTTAATCACCAACTCCTGCAGTAAGGTCTTTACCCCATCAGCCTTCTCCTCCAGGAACAGACCCAGGACACCAGATCCATCCATCAGGACATCAGGCTGTGTAGATGGAGATTATCAATCCCTGACAGCTCTTCTTACTTTATACCTCCCTAAAGTTAGTGTTCTCTCCCTTTATTGTTACTTACTGGAATATTTCCACTAGAGATGGTGAGATTGCCTAGCAGGCTACAACCAGGGCAGCAAAGCCAGGTTTTGTTCTGGCTGCAGTTTTAGGTTACAGCTTGGGTCTGCCATTTATAAAACAGCTTGGCTTGCTGCAAAGCAAAGTCAGCCCTGGGGAGGTAGCAGAAGAAGTTCTGACTATGTGTCAGGGTGTGTGTGTGTGTGTGTATTATTTTGTAGACATTCTCTCTAATCCTAAAAATAACCATGTTTCTTACATGTATATTAAGCATTCTTTGTTCACACATGAAGAAACTGAGGCTCAGACAGGTTGTCATTCCCCCTAAGATTTACAGCTAGTAAACAATAGAAGTGACCTAGTAGTATTTTTCACCCAATTCCAATGAAACATTGATGACATTTCCTACCTCTCTTCTCTGGGTAAATAGAATTCCAATGAAACATTGATGGCATTTCCTACCTCTCTTCTCTGGGTAAATAAAGTTCTAACTATGCAGATCTCAAAATTCTAGATGAAATTATGTGTTCTCTGCTAAGCCTCCTTTTGGGTGGACCTAGACTGACCATTGACCACTTATGTTGGCAATCAAGCAAAGGAAGTGTTTGTTATGTTGTAATACCAATGGAATTCTCTTTGTGTGACACTCATGATTCTTGGAAAGTTGTCTACAAAGATACATATATTTTTTTTTTGGTACCAAGGATTGAACTCAGGTCCTTGTGCTTCCAAGGCAGGCTGTGGCACCACTGAGCTAAATCCCTGGCCCAAAGATCTTTTTACTTGGTGATACAGAAGGAAACTGAGTATGTTTAAAGATTATCACTGTAATTTGTTACCTAAAAGTGTCCCAAAATGAACTATTTTGTAAAGTGAAGGATTCCTTTGAAGTAAGAATAATAACCCAGAATTTGTTTTGATAAGTTTAGAGTTGCAAGTCATAAACAAGAGTGATGAACAACTCAGAATTATATATACAAGATTCATCAACATTTCATGCATATTTCCTCATTCATTAAGACATGTTAATCATGAAAATTTCCCCTGGACTATCTTGAGAGTCTTGACAATGAGTTCTTGGGGAGGTACACAGATTACTTCTCAATCCAGATAAGAAGTAACTAGAAAACAATTCCCCACAGTGGCAACTGGTGGATTCAGGCTTACCTTGGATTTTTTTACAATCCCGATCACTTGGTAAGCCTTTCAGAGAAGGGGCTCAAGAGTCAAATGGATTGTTAGATTAAATGACCCTCAAGGTCCCTTCTAGCCCTGAGATGACTGAAGTTGAATCTGTTAGATTCGGCAAGGATTCATCAAAGTCCAACTTCTCTGATGTGAAATTCTGTCTGCAGCATCCTCCACAAGAAACTGTCCCATATCTTCTGGACATCACTTGTGGGAGAACCATTCACTTCTCTATTCCATAAATGTGAGAAAGTTCAAGCTGATCCTTTATTAGCGCTCTTCAAAGTTTGACATGATTTTTTTCTGTATAATCTCATCATAATTTTGATACTTTGTATTTTCCTGATCATTTTCTTTCATAAAGAGTAGTTATTCTTTCTTCTCTACTTCAAATGGAACCTGCCACATCTCAGTGACTTTTCTGCACTCTTGCTGTCCTAAAGCTTGTCATTGTATGTTGACAGCTATCACTTTTATACAAAAGGTCCCATGCATCTACAGTTTTAGCTTTAGTTTCTACTACCATAGTTTCAAATTCTCCATGTACATATCATTGTCAACTCAAGTTCATCACCATCCCTGAAATTACTTACATCTCAGTGTATCTGCCAGTGGTATCATCTTTTCTTTTCTTTTTCCTTGTGTGGAGCCAGTTGTTTAAGAAATGGTTTAAAGTGCCTGCCTTCACTTGGAGCAGAAGGAATGGGAGCACTAACACTGGCTGAGCCCCCATGCCTATTTAAGTCCCAGCCTCTGCATATCCTGAACCATTGCTAGAACCCATTGCTAGAAAGTTCCTGAAAAGTAAGTCCCATTATCCCCATGTTATGGATTAAGAAATCAAAATTTGAAATTATGCACACTTTGTGAATGACATCCAGCTCTGAAGTGACCAGTCAGAGTTCGAATCAAGATCTATCTGATTCTAAAGCCTAAGCTCCTTAACGATCCCTTAACTTTTCTCCTTAGCTTGGTTATATCCCTAATAAACCACATTCTCCACAGGTACTAGATTAACAACCTCCAAATGTCTTTTATTCAAAAGTATCTACTTACAATTTCTCAACCATACTATGGCTCTCACTTGCATAGGTTCAAATTTTCACTGAAGACTATACTGATGAACTCTAATTACCTTGCCTAGTCAGTCAAATTTCTCATTTTTTGATGATTCACTCAATTCTCTTTACTCTTCCCTACCCCTTTATCATCCATATTCATTCCTGAAAAAAGCCTCTCAGGTTTTCCCAAACTCCTCCTTAGTTCAATTCAAATCTCTTTTAATCATAAAGACTTCTCCAGCCCTCAGAAATCACACATTCTCTGATTGTAGATGAAACAACCTTACCTGGGAAATATAGACTTCAAAACAAGCAGTCTTATTTATCTCATTATTCCCATTGTCAATTAAAAGATAAGTTCCTTGGGCCAGGGATTTAGCTCAGTGCTTCTAGTGCCTGCCTCCCAAGCTCAAGGTCCCGAGTTTGATCCCCGGTACCAAAAAAAAAAAAAAGTTCCTTGAAGGTAAGGATCATATTTTATTTTTCTTTTGCCTCACATGATAAAGAGGAATGAAATAATTTAAAACAAATGCTTAGAAAAGTATAAGTACACCAGAAATGAGGCATATTAGTCTAAATATTACTGATGGTATAAATATTGGCAGAATTTTTTTTGTCTGGTTGGAACTGGGCACAGATTCAGCAAACAACAGAAATTTGAGGGACTGGATAAAGGATATAGGCTCAGGTTTTCTCCTCCTCCTCTTCCTCCTCTTCCTCTTCCACACTTTCCTCCTCTTCTTTCCCTCCTATTTAATCCCCTACATCTTCCTGCCCTCAGACTGATGTATGGAAGGAGAAGCACTCTATTGCCCACTGGCTAACTGGCTTCTTCAGGACAAGGAATGCCAGGTCTTTCAGGCTGCATGTTCTGGGTGTGTTTGATGGGAGAATGAACACTTGGAGATATGACTTGAAGCAGAGGTCTGCATTGTCCTGTTTTTGACTTCCAGGGGATGCTCATCCTACTTCCCTTCCAAATAAGAGTATCGGTAACAGGGCTGGGGATTTAGCTCAGTGGTTCTGCCACCTGCCTTGCAAGTGCAAGGTCCCAAGTTCGATCCCTGGTACCAAAAAAAAGAGTATCAGTAACAAGGATGTGCTTAACCTAATTTTAAAGATGAGAAAATAATCGGAGAGAGAAGGATGTCTGTCCGCAGGTCACTTTGCCTCATAGGGGTCTGTTTAATCCAGTGTGTTTCCCCATTATATTTCACTACCTCCATCTTCCTTTTTTTTCTTCAAATTTCTGTCTTTGTACCTATATTCATCCCATCTCACTATCTGGAAAGTTCCCTCTCCCACATCCTCTCTCCCAGCTCTGCTTTCCACACACCCCCAGTTTGTGTTCAGTGTTGTACATAGTACTCTTGGAAATGTAAACAAAAAATACTTCCCAAGTCAGGTGTGATGGTACACTCCTGTAATCCCAGCTCCCAGCACTCAGGAGGCTCAGCAAAATGATTGAGAATTTGAGACCAGCTTGAGCTACAGAGCAAGACCCTGTCACAAACAAACAAACAAAAACAAAAGATACACTTTAATAATAACGTGTGACTATTTTGGAGGATCACAGCCTCCACCAGAAAGTTAGCATTCAGAGTCCCTTTAGGGGCTCTCTCCAGGGCTCAAATATACTCTTAGAATCTCCCTGTATTCAGTAACATAGTGGAGTTTTATAGTAATAAATCATAGTCCAACTACTTGGATGGCAGGCAGTATAGTAGACATTCTTGAAGGCCCACAGCAATTCTACAACCCAAATCTTTGTAGCTCCATTTTACAGATGAGAAAACAGAGGTTCAGAGAGGTGAAGCAACTTGTTCAAGGTCACACAGCTAATGTCAGAGCAAGAGATTGAACTGATCTATTTGTCCACTTTAGAAAACTCTTCGACACACTAACTATTGGTCCCTTCAATCGGATGCCCATTTTCTCCTCAATGGCTGCTCATGATGGTATCACTCAGCTAACTCTAACAAAGATCACGTCTGTTCAGCATCTCCTGAATGTCCTGAAGCAGTGCCTTGCTTTTGCCCTCTAGTGGTCATAAGGAGGATGCCCAACTCTTTCAGGCACTGTTTCTGAGGTCAGCACCCTCTGGTGTTGGCACTGACCCCGGGCCTTATAGATCCAGGCTTTTGAGGGGTACAAGTCTCCCAGGCTTCACTGGGCTGTTGCTTGAGGAAGGTTCCAGGTTCTCTAGACTTTTCTAGGACTTGTTAGTCCTTCAAGAAAGACCCACCCGTTCCTTACAGTGACAAAACCAGGTAAGAGAGGAACTTGGCAACAGCCCTGGATTCCTGTTCAGGGAGTCAGCAAGGGCATCTGACTGAGTCTATATAACTGATGTATTATTCTTAGCTTCCTTGGTCCTCTGGCCATGAACATGAATCTATGCCTGGAAGTGCACTAAGTTCCAGAAATTACTTATTTAATCTGACTTTGAGTAGACCTTAATCTCTTTGAGCAGAAGTGCCTTTATGTGAAAATAGAATGAGAAGCCTCCTCACCTATCTTGTTGGGACATCATAAGGATTAAGCTAGAGAAAATGTTGAATGGGTAGGAAGTTAAGGTCGTTTACCTCTTCTGCTGCTGCTGTCTTGGGACATTGGTCCATGTGCAGATTGAGCCCTAGAGCTTTCCACAACATTGCAGTATTCCTTCAGATAAATACTCTAATTGGACACTGAATCACAAGGGACCACTGGCACCTTTGGGAAAATTAGAAAGGGTGCTATTTCCTTCAGGTGGACACAGCATTTTCCAGGTACTTGGCTTGATGAGTGAATATTGTTTTCTCTTGGACTAGATACAGTTACTTAGTGAACAACCCACACAACCAAATGTGATTTTGGTGTCACATGATCTGTTAATTTTCTCTTGTGTTACTCACTTTCCCATCACTAGGACAAAATACCCAACACCTCCAGTTTCAAGGAGGAGAAGTTTATTTGGCTCATTTTCAAGTGGGTTTGGTCCAGAGTTGGCTGACTCAAAGGCAGAAATACATGATGAAAGATAGCTGTTCATGTCATAGCAGCCAGAAAGCAGAGAAAGAATGGAAGAGAAGGGGACAAGAATATAGACTTCCAGGTCATGCACCCAGTGACCTACCTCCAACGAGGCCCCACTTCAATAAGCTATTGAACTTATTTATGGATGAATCCACTGATTAGTGTAGCACCCATGATCCAGTCACCTTCCAAACACATGAGACTTCAGATCTAAACTATAACATTCAACCTTTGGGCCCCAACAGACTCATGTCCACCTTTTTAGGCAAAATGCATTTAGTCCTTCTTTAAGAGTCTCCAAAGTCTTAACTATTCCAGTATTGTTGAAAAGTCCAACTCCAAAACCTCCTCTGAGGCTCAGGGCAAACTCTTAGCTAAACAAATAAAATGCCTAAATACTTCCAACGTACAATGGCACAGAGCACACATTCTCATTCCAAAAGGGAGAAATGGAGGATAGAAAGGAATGGGACCAAAGCAAGACCAAAACCCAGCAAGATAAGTATTAAATCTTATAGCTCCATGTTCAGCACCAGAGATAGGCGTTAGCGAGTTGTGAGTTCCAAAGGGCTTGGGCAGCTCCACCCCTATGGCCTTTCTGGTGCAGCCAATGTGGCCTTTCCTTTGGGCTGGCTCCACTCACTGCCTGTGGCTTTCCTCAGACAGTGATCCATGTTCCTGGAATCCCAACTTCCTGGGATCTCCACTGTATTCTTGGCTTCACTCTCACAGCTTCACACACTGCCTTCTCAGTGGCACACCACCTGACTGCCCAGATCTTCTTCTGAAATCTATGTGGAAGCCTCCATGACCCCACAACTCTTATATTCTGAAAGAACAGCACCATATGGATGACACCAAGGTCTGCTACCAACTCAAGAAGTAGCCAGACTCTCTTAGATCATGGCTACAGTGACTTTTGAGTGCCTGGATGGCTGAGTGCTCTGAAATGAATGGCTGAGTGAATGATGAGTGAATGGCTGAGTGAATGATGCTCCGAAATGATGGCTGAGTGCTCTGAAATGAATCCTGGGGAGCTAGTTCTCTGGATAGCTCTCCTCCAGCAGAAGATCCGGGGGCTCTCATCTCAAATGAAAGCTTTATACTTTTGCACCTTTGAGCCTGTAATTGGTGGGGTCTTGCTGATTCCTGAGATGCCTTCAAGCTAACTTTTCTATTGTCCTAATGTGAATACTTGGTTTCTTTTTAGTGCTCATCTTTTCAGCAACCAAGCTCTCCTCTGCCCCAAATTTACAGGTGCTTCTTTTCTGGATACTAGCAAAAAAATTCAAACTAGGCCAGAGATTTAGCTCAGTGGTTCTGCCGCCTGCCTCACAAGTGCAAGGACCCAAGTTCGATCCCCGGTACCAAAAAAAAAAAATTCAAACTATTCACCTCTGATTTTTGGTCTGGATTCTCCCAGGATCCTTTAGGAAGATCTCACAGGAATGCGACCAAAGCAAGACCTGTGGGATCTTCCTAAAAGGAGCCAGCAGTACCCATACCACAGCCTTAATGTTGGGCTGCTTTGAAATTTCCTCTGCCTGATTAGTTACTGCTTTAATCATCGTCTCCTGCACAGTCTCAGGATGTGAGCAAAATGAAGACAAATTTTTTGTAAGAGTATAACACACATGGCCTCTAATCCAACTTCCAATGGAGTCCCTATACCCAAATGATGAGCCTGGCCTCTCCTGTCCACATTTCTATTGGTATTCTGAGCTTGTACCAGTATTGCACATCAAGTACAGCTCACAATATTCTAGTGATTCCTTAGCTTGTACCTGAAACTTTTCCAAACTCCTGCCGCAAAACAATTCCAAAGGCTTCAGAACCACATAGCCAGGTATAGTCACAGTAACTGCTCCACTTTTGTGGTACAAAAATCTGTGTTAGTCACTTTCCCATTGCTGGAACAAAATATCCTGATACTTATAACTTAAAGGAGGAGAGGTTTATTTGGGTCACACTTCCCAGTAGGGTCAATCCAAAGTCAGCTGCCTATGCATGGTGGAAGGGCATGGCGGGGGAAAGCTGTCTATCCCATGGCAACTAAGAAGCAAAGGGAGAACAAGAATGCAAGACTTCTAGGTCAGGGCCCCAGTGACCCACCTCCAATCATGCCCCACCTTCTAATAGCACATTCAGCTGCTGAACTCATCAGTGAATGAAGCCACTGATAAGTACAGCACTCTCACGATCCAGTCACCTCCCAAATGTATGAGATTTTGGGGGGACATATTAGATCCACATCATAATATCTGTACTACCTAAATAACATGCCATTAAATGGATTTGTTGGCTACCTTTACAGGACAATAAATAATCACTGGTTTAGGAAAAACTAACAGTAAGGGGGTGATTTGGCCTCTCTTTGGAGGAGAAAACGCCCTCTAACTGGGTTTGCTCAATTTCCTCTGGCATGGAGCAAATACTGTTCCTTATCACTGGCTCTACAGCCTAAAGAATTCCTCCCTTATCTGACCATAAGACCTACCATGGGTTTGATCATTGAAATCCTTAAGTCACTAAAAAAGTGGCTTATAGATGGAGACTTGGATTGTGGACAGCAATGAATTAGAGCTCTGCCCTCCAAAGTCAAGTGAGAACGGTAATACTGAGAAAAGACACCAGCCCTGGTCAGTGGCAGGGCCTCTTGGAGGATTTTAGACTCTATCTCCTTTTGTCTTCTCTAGTGTTCATCTCCTTCCTCTTCTCTCTCTTTCTTCTCCTTTCCCTTTCCCACTTGTCTTCTCTTCTTTCTTTACCTACTTCTTGCTCTGTGCATTTCTCTTAGAACCTCTGCTTGTCATTCTATCTTCTCTCTCTCCTTTTTCCTTCTCACTTCCTTCATGTCTCCTTTTAACCACTAACTGACTTATAATAGGTGGAATTAAAGACTAGCTTTATGTATTCTAATTTTTTATACTTAAAAATCAGCCAATTTGAACCACACTTCTCTCATAAAAATAAGTTTTATTAAATAATCTTCTTATTCATGTAAGTTCTTATTTACATAAATTCATATATGTTTTTATTCATATAAATTCATATTCTCCATGTCAGTGATGTTTGATAGAGAAAAGCTCCCTGCCATGGTTTGTACAGTATCAAAGAAGGGAGAAAAGTTGGCAAGAAGGCATTCTTCCAACTAACATCAGGAGAATCCTTATGATACTAGCAACAAGGAAAGCTGTGGGTGGCAAAAGGTTGAAGGTGGATTCTCTAATCCAGGCTTCCTACTTTATTTCCAAGATTCTCCCTCTATCCCATCCCCTAAACAGAAATGGAGATCCAGAGAAATTACCTTCTCCAAAGTCACACAGTGAATTCATGACAAAACCTTGAGTAGAATCTATTTGCTGAATGCAATAAATATGTAACACCGGATATATGATGTTCTCTTCTATGGGAGCTACAAGAACTCAGACAGCTTAATATGACCCAGTCACAATTTAAGTGCAATTTATGACCTCCAGGGAAAAGACAGATCATTTAACCTACAGTCATTTACCAGGCAGACAAAATCAAATTCAACCCCAAAGTTTATAGATTACATGTCAAATTCATGTCTGCATGTTATAGGTCACTCTAAAGTTGGGTTAGGGACATGGGCATCCTTCAAAGGCAGGGGCTGTGTTGAAGTTCCCGTTTAAAGTGCCATGTACCCAGTAGGCCTCAGTAATCCCAGTTGGAGACAGTGCCTAAGGGCCCTTGGTCACATGCACAGTGTTAGCTGTGGAAACCTTCACACGTGTCCACAAGCCCTGACACCCTGGGAATGTTGGATCTCCAAATTCCCCTGTCATTCACATCTTCCAGCCCTGCTCAGCCTGTTCCATTCTGCATGGCCCCTCACCCTTTGCTTGTTTGCGGCCCTGGCAGAAACAAAGCCAGCCCCAAAATACACCAGCCAACTGGCAAGTGATGAATGATTAGCCTCTTGGCTCTAAAAGGCTGGAATGAGGGGCCTTTCAGTGCTAAGTGCAGTAACCCTAGCCCTGGGCTTGGTGTAATTCTAGACAGAGGTGGTCTGGGACTGCACGTGTGGATGGGGTAGTGTGAACAAGCTGAGAGGTCCTCAGCCAGACCACAAAAAGAGAGTGCACTCTCTGCAGTCAGTTAGAAGTATGAAATTAACACTCAAATGGAGGTAAATTAGTTGCACTAGGATGACATGAGAGGCTAAGTGACCCTGGTTACCAAGGGAAGGCTCTCCACAGGGAAGGGAGGCAGGCCTGGTGGTCACACTTAGTCTCCTTTTTGCTCCCCACCTAAAGTGAGATCACACATTTACAAAGAGATTTTCTCTTTTTTTTCCCCTTCATTTTTTTTTGCCCAATACCCTACATCTCTGTGGCTTTGGGTGAGTAACTTAATATCTCTGAACCTTAGTTTCCTCCTGGATAAAGTGAATCATAGTCCATAACCCACTTAATGAGAGGGAAGATTTAAGGAATGACTGGCTCACAGGAGGCTTCCCATAATGTTAATCGACTCTGACTTCAGATGTTTGGTTCCTACTAAAAGCAAACTTCTGTTTCAGAAGTACCGGGGCAATACAGAAATGCACTCACCTCTGGGATGTCTGTGGTTTACAGTGTGATAGTGAGTATGTGGTCATTTAAACTGTGCTCTAGAGAAGATCAGCACCTTAATCAAGGATTATATATGTAGCACACACGTGATTATCTAGCATTTAATCACACATTCACCGCTACTTCAAGGATTTCAGCTATTATTGTCTCCCTTTAGTCTCGGAGCACTGCAATGAGTATTATTAATGTAGTAGATAGGTTTTCATTGGGGAGAGGATGTGGCTTATTTATAAGCCAGTTAGAAATGAATTCTCATCTTTAAAAATTGGTGGTATCCAAGATAGGCAGGCATATTGACCAAACTATATACTCACTTCCTAACCATGCTTATAAGAACAATTTCCTAGGCCCTGTACATGAGCCTAGATTCTGAAATGGTTCTGTGTCCAGTCATCATGTCCAAGGAGTCAAGCTGCCCAAAGCTTTAAGGTTCATCAAATCCTGCCTGTAGGTTGCAGAGTCCCCCTCAAGTGAACCTTTCATATAAAGCATGATTAGTACATGCAGAAGGATCAGCTGTGATCAGCTTTTCCAACTGGCTGGTTTTGTCTTTATTAGCTGATGAAAGCATGTCTAAAAATGTCTGAAATGTGGCAAAATTTCCTCTGAAACTTGTCTTATTTTTGTTGTTTTACATTGTTTTATTCGAGACAGGGTCTCACTATATAGTCCAGGCTAGCCTTGAACTCACACTCCTTTTGCCTCTGCCTCCTAAGTGCTGGGACTACAGGTGTGCACCACTGGCCCTGGCTGACCTGAACAACCTGTGTGATGTGAAGTTGTGGGAGAAGTAGCTAGCCCTCAACAACCCAAAATATCTAGGAGATATATATATATATCCCAAATGACCTATAATTTGTGGATAATTTGGAATTTTTTTTTTTTTTTTGGTACTGGGGATCAAACTCAGGACCTTTCATTTGCGAGGCAGGCGCTGGAACCACTGAGCTAAATCCCCAGCTGTGGATAATTAAATTTGTTAGGTCAGTTGGCAACAGCTAGCATTAATACATGTCAAGACTAAATACTTTGGGCTGGGGATTTACCTCAGTGGTTTCGCCGCCTGCTGTGCAAGCGCAAGGACCCAAGTTTGATTCCCAGTACCACACACAAAAAAAGACTAAATACTTTATTTAAATTATTTCATTTAACCCTCAGGACAGATCTGTGAGGTAAATTTGACTATTTTTTCAAATTTTTTTCCAGGGAAAAAGCTCAGTGATTTTTTTTTTTTTTGGTACCGGGATCGAACTCGTGATGTTGTGCTTGCGTGGCAGGCAGCGGAACCACTGAGCTAAATCCCCAGCGATCTTAATGTATTCCCCAAGGTCACACAACTATTAAGTAGTGAGTCATGGTTTGAACCCAGGGCTTTTGCACTTAATCACTGCACAGTGCCTCCTGAGAGTCCTTCAGGGTTTGAGTTTGAGTAACCTCCCTCAAACAGCTCTGTTAACAGCTATGCTCTCCTCATTTAATGGCCCTCTTCTCCTATCTTTATTTTCTTTTTTTTTTTTTTTTTGGTACTGGGGATCGAACTCGGGAGCTTGCACTTGTGAGGCAGGCGCTGAAACCACTGAGCTAAATCCCCAGCCCTAATGGCCCTCTTCTAAGAACCCTTCAAACTGAGGAGCTGCCCCACAGTGATGCCTCCATGGCAGATTCTGCCATCTGCCTCCTTCTCCTGTTTTCCTCCCTCACCCTTCATACAGAGCCTTATGATCTCAGAGTTGGGACATCCAGTGCTATGCCTGGGGAACATACAAATGCACCAGGATCCAGAGGTTGTTCTCCAGCTTGGCCTGAGACCAGCCCAATTTGGGCATCTGTGCAGGGTGAGTCACACTGTGTCTGGACAGCTCTAGTCTTTCTTCTTTTTGACCAGACTGCACTATCTTTCATGTCATCCACTGGTCCTATTTATGCCTAATAGAGTCACTCAGAAGATCAATCCTTCTACCACATAACAGCCCTTCAGGTGTGTTAGTTTGGATTCATACGTCACAATATGTGCTCCCTTAGGAGGCTGCTGGGGATGTCAGATGCCTTGAGATGTAATGTAGACTCTCCCTAGTATCTGCAGGCCTCCCCACTAGAAGCTTGGGAACCTGAAAGACTCCACCTTTATAGGAATTTGTTCATCCTCTAAGCAGACAGGTGTTTCCTGACTAGGTTTTCAGAGTCAAAGAAGAACCTGTTAAGGCCTCTCTCCTTTTATTATTATTTTTATTGAGTGATTTAAAATTATTTAAAAAGCTTTTTCCTTTAAAAATTTTTAAATTGAGACATAGTTCATATACAACTCTTTTAAAATGCACAATCTGACAATTTTTTGTATATTCACAGGATCGTTCAACCATTACTACTACCTAATTCCAGAATATTTTTGTCACTCCAAAAAGAAACTCCATATTCATTAACACTTATTCTCCATTCACCCTTTTCCCAGCTCCTAACAACTATGAATCTACTTTCTGTCTCTATGGATTTGCCTCTTGTGGACACTTCCTGTAAATAGAAACATACATTATGTGACCTCTTCTGCTTCCTCTCATCGGCTCAGCATATTGTTTTCCAGATTTGTCTGGGTCATAGCATGTATCAGAACTTTATTTCTAATTATAACCAAATAATAGTCCATCGCATAGCTATGTCATATTTTATCCATTCATCAGTTGATGGACATTTGGGTTGTTCCATTTTTTTGACTACTTATGAATAATATTTCTTGAGTATACATTTTTGGAGGGAATGCTAGGGACTGAATCCAGGCCCTCACATACACTAAAGCATTCACTGTACCACTGAGCTTTAGCCCCACCATGAACATATGTGAACATGTTTTTGTGTGAACAGATGTTTTCAGTTCTCTTGAACATAAACCTGGGAGTGGAATGGCTGTTGCCTGACAGTTATACATGGTGATGCATTTATGCCAAGCCTCTTTTATGTACAGTATAGGACTTCTGGTTGGGCATAGAACTTGGAGGAACGGTCAAGAGCCATTTCACCACCTACAGGATCATGGGATCCAAGTGAGTTGGAAGGCCAGGCCCCATCCCCCCAGCAGTCCTTTCCTCCTCTCTCCCCTGCCTTTAGAGGCTAATAGTGTCTTCAACTCAAAGATCCCATCAATGTAGTAACAGTTCAGAAGGTCAGGGGAGGAAAAATAATGGCAGGAAGCTTTCTTTTGACATTGACTGTAAAAGACCTTCTGATTTAAAAATATTGAATTATTTGTGTATTGTGGGGGAGGAATATTGCATTTTAGATTTGGGAGATTATATACAGCCTTAGATTTAAAGTTTACCATTAGAGTATAACTCAGCATTTTGTAAAGGATGAAAAGGAAGAACAATTCTGTAGATTAAACAGCAGCCATAGGCAAACCCTTCCTGCTGGGGCCTGCAAAGTTGAAAACCCCAGAAAGAAATGTTGTAGACACAGAAGAGGGGCTTCCAGGGACACCCATTGGAGAGAGAAGTTACCCTGGGCTACATCAAACTCTAAAGATTAAGCATCTACCTCTTAATTCTTCATAAAGCTTATTACAGCATGCACTTATACAATACAAAAATATATAAAATTATTTTCTAGTGCTCATCTTTGTTTCCCTTTTGCCATGCAGAGAACTCAAGTAAGGAGGTATGCATTTTCCTTCCAATGTTCTGTTTCTTGTCTAGTATGTTGTTATGTGCTTGCATGCTGAGAGGAGCCGTGGTTCAAAAGGACAGCCTAGGGCATAGAAAAGTCAGATAATCTCCCTAAGCCTCTGTTCCTTCACCATTAAATGAGAATAAGAATGATAACAACAAGAAAAATAAAATCTACCTGTGGGTGCAGAGAAACATGGTACAAAAGTAGCACTTAAGAAATGCAGCTGACATCACTCTGTTACTGCCAGCATCTATGTTATCTCAGGAAATAGAATTGAAGAGAATATTTTCCAAATTCTCCCGATTCCAGCTAATTATGATGAATTAAGGTTGAATCACCAGTCTTTACAGTACATTCTTTGCTGATGCCTGGAACTCTGATGACTTGAACATTGTAGAGATTAACCACTAGGTGGCCTACTTTCACCACTCCAAAACCTGGGTCCTATTTCCCCAATTTCTTACCCGTGCATTTCCCTATCACAAAATGATGTGAACACACACCTAAGCCTCAGGGAAGCTTTCAGGCAGAAAGAAACCCAAGGCCGTAATTCCTCTTCTCACTTGTTTCCTTTCCTCCTTTGTCTTCCCTATTTTAACTGGTATCAGCTGTTCTCTAGTGCACCAGCAGAGCCCAGCTGTACTTATTCACCTAGACATTCCAAGAAAGAGTCTTTTGTTATTTCCTTTGTAGACTGTGCACCTAAATGTTATTTGTTGTTTCAGAGTATTGGCCAAGATCGCTGTGGGCAACTCTGGTTTGTAGGTAGTCTTTATCCCCTTGTTTTGGCTCAACTCAGAGTGGCTACCGAGATCAGAAACAATATTTCCCGCTGTCTTATTCAATTTACCAATATACCAAGTAATTACTTGTCTTACTTTTTAATTGATAGATTTAAGACCACTGGCTTATATTTAAGAGCATTTAAGCTGGTGGTTCAAGATAATTCTTTTTTAAAAAATAAAAAAAAATTTTATTTGAGGAGCTGGAGTATGTGTCAGACTTTCTTTTTTTTTTTTTTTTTTTTTTGGTACCGGGGATCGAACTTGGATCCTTGCGCTTGCGAGGCAGGCGGCGGAACCACTGAGCTAAATCCCAGGCCCAAAAATACTTTATTGCACAGAATAGAAGTTTTCTATTCCATTTATCAATATGCACTTCATGAAATTTTTTTCTTTGGGGAGGTACCGGGGATTGAACTCAGGTCCTTGAACTTTCAAGCCAGGCGGCATAACCCCTGAGCTAAATCCCCAGCTGTGTCAGACTTTCTTGATCCACTACTGATGATGTTGTAGAGATTAACCACTAGGAGGCACAATTTCTGCTTTGCTTTTCAGATTTAGAAGGTTCACCACTCTTCCTGCTGCTAAGAGTTCTAAATATTTTGTATGAGTAAGAATCATGTAGAGCGTTGTTTTTGAAATGCAGATTCCACCACTTCACACCTATCAGGATGGCTATTATCTGGGGGAGCGGGGATAACAAGAATTAGGGAGGATATGAACAAATTGCAACTCTTGTGCATTGCTAATGGGAATGTAAAATGGTGCAGCCACTGAGAAAGAGAATATGGTGATTCTTCAGAAAATTAAATACAACAGTTTTGTCCCACTTTGTACTTGCCTCACCACAAGGCTTTGCTGTATAAAACATCTTTGAAAAGTGGGGTGGCTGGGCAACCCTCTTTCTGGTCCCCCTTCTGTCTCTCTTAGACAGAAGCTTTCTTTCCCCCAATAAATTTTTCCTACTCTTAAAAAAAAAGAAAATTAAATACAGAAACACTGTGAGAACCAGCTATTCTACTTCTAAGTGTATTGTATACTCAAAAGAATTGAAAGCAGGAACTTGAACAAATATTTGTACATCTATGTTCATAGCAGCATTATTCACAATAGCCAGAAGGAAGAAACAATCTAAGATATCAACAAATAAATGGATAAACAAAATGTAGAATTGTAGAATATGCATACAACAAAATATTATTTCTTTTTTTTGGTACGGGGGATTGAACTCGGGTCCTTGCATTTGCACAGCAGGCAGCAAAACCACTGAGCTAAATCCCCAGCCCAAAACAAAGTATTATTCAGCCTTAAAAAGGAATGGACACATTCTGACTGAACCTTGAAAACATTATGCTAAGTGAAATAAGATAGACAAGATAGGACAATTACATGATTCTACTTTTTTGAGGTACCTGGTATAAGCAAAGTTGTAAATAAGAAAAATGCAACAGTTATTACCAACAGCTTGGGAGAGTGAGGAGGTATTGTTTAATGGGAAGAATTTCAGTTTGGAAACATGAAAAATTTCTGAAAATGCATGGCGATGATGTTCATACAACAATGTGGGTGTAATATCCTCACACAATGTAACATCCTCACACAATGCATGTCACTCTTCTCTACATTCCATCTTTCTCATCACTTATCCTTTGAGTGCTGTCTTGCGCAGCAGGCGGTGAAACCACTGAGCTAAATCCCCGGCAAAGGGACCTCAGGGTCTGAGTACTATCTTTATTTTGCTTTGGTATAGTATTTCTGGTACATATTCTAGTCTTAGAATAAAATATATAATCCATTCATTTGCAGTGAAGCATCCTTAGCCAAAACTGCCCAAATGAAAGGATGCTTTAGACTTAAACAGAAGATGTAGCACTGGCCAGGCAGGAGTGAGTGCTGCTGTGTTTGTTTGTTTCCCAAGGTTATCATAACAGACTTTCTAGAAGTGAAATATCTCATGCGTATGTGTTTTAACAGAACCATGCTTTTGTTTAGTCTGCTTGGCAGACAGAAATCATATGGGATTTTTATTGTCAGAGCTTCCTTTTACAGAAAGCTGAAATGTCAGGTAGCTTTGGAAGAGTTGTGAATAGCTGTTTCAGTTTGGGCAGACTGCTCCTCATCTTTTTAGGTAGATGTTCCTGCCAGCAAACATGTAGCTTTCACTAAGCAGGCAAATACTGATGATTTTGCTTATTTGCATTGCAATTGCAAAGATTTACTTGGATATTTATTTTCCAATTGTGGTCATTGGTGACTACAAGAAAATGAAAATGTATTTGAATTTTACAAGTATCTACTTTTAATAAGGACCGAGTCTCTGACAGCATTTGTAAAAGAAGAATCTCTGTGGGACTGGCTGAACACTTTGTAGGAATCACAGCAAGATGAAAGTGAAGAGGGCCAGGGATTTAGCTTAGTGGCATTGTGCCTGCCTTGCAAGCACAAGGTCCTGAGTGCAGTCCCTGGTACCAGAAAAAAAAAAAAAAGCGAAGAGTCCTTGTTCAAAAATTACTAAGAGTGCTCGCTACGGCAGCACATATACTAAAAAATAAATTACTAAGAATTTCAAAGCCAGGCATGGAGGCACACACCTGTGATCCCAGCATTCCAGGAGGCTGAGGCTGGAGGATTACAAGTTTGAGCCTAGCCTGGACAATGTAGTGACTTAGTGAGATCATGCCTGAAAAAAAAGAAGACGTAGCTCAGTGTGAAGGCCCTGAGTTGAATCCCTAATACTGAGGGGGGAAAAAAAGGATTTTAGGAGCTGGGAATGTGGTTTAGTGGTAGAGTACTTGACTAGCATTAGAAAGGCCCTGGGTTCCATATACCAGCATTGGGGAAAAAAAATTAAACACAGCAACATTAGAACATCAAAGCAAAGGCAGGGACCTTTGTAAGTGCAAAGGTTTCATGTCCATGATGCCAGCCCTGGTCTTTCTTATATTTAAATTTTGTATGTTTATTTATTGAGTGATTGAATGGATGAGGATATTAGCATATTATAAAATTTAAAAGATACAAAAACAATTTCTAGCTCCCGTCCCTTTAGGAACCTTTGTTTCCAGTTTCTTGTGTACCTTTCCAGAACTTCATTAAATTACAAACATACATATCTACAATGTATTACATAACACATACACACAGATAGTATACTTTAAACATTGTTCTGCTTTTTTTTAAAGCAATATATCTTGGAAATTATTCCTTATCCCTACAGATACTGTCTTTTTTCCATGGCTCCATAATATTCCACTGTACAGTCATGGTACAATTTATTTAGTTCCCTTTGGTGGATGTACTGATGTTACTTCCAATCACAAAAGCACTTGCAACAAAAATCCTTACAGACCATTTTTCTATGTGTGGGAGTATTTCTGTAGAACTGTAAAGTCAAAGGTTGTGATTTGTTCCAATTGTGGTAGACATTGCCAGTTGCCTGCTAAAGAGATTGTACTAATTTACACCCCCAGCAATACAGTTATTATACTTTTTGTTCTTTGTTAATCCAGTGGATGGGATAACATAGTGATTTATTGCAGTCTTAATTTTTGGTTCTTTTATGAAGCTAAACATCTTTTGATTTGATATGATTTGATTGTGATAGCAGAGTTTTGCACATGCTAGGCAAGTGCTCTATCACTAAATTATATCCTTAGCCTCTTTTGTACCTTATTGTGAGAAATAGTCTTGTTAAATTGCCCAAGTGGGACATGGACTTTCGATCTGCCTAACTCAGCCTCCTGAGTAGTGGACATATTTTCAAATGGTTAGATATCAGTCTCTCCTGCAAACTGACTGTTCAGATCCTCATTATTTCTTTATTGTGTTAGATTGTGTTGTTTATTAGTCCTTTTTATGACTTATATAAATGCTTTATCCATTAAGGAAATTAGTTCTTGGTTTGTGTGAGCATAGAAAATATTTTCCCCAATTTATTTTATGTTTTTGACTTTGTTTTGCCATGCAGAATTTTTTTTAATGTAGTAAATCAATTTTTTCCATTAGATTTACTGGTACATTCTAAGTATACATTATGATCATATTCATAGTTGGGGATTTGTTCCTGTACATGATGTATCTTGGTTCTTGTTTTTTCCCATTCCCCTTCCCTTCCTTCCACCCTGCCACCCCTCCCTATTTACAAGAGCTTTGTTTCCTTTTTTCCCTTCTTTTCTCATTTTTTTCTTTCCCTACTTTCCTTTTCTCCACACCCCTCCCTACTTCCCCTTCCCCTTTGAAACTTTTCTTCCTATTTCACATTATCTATTATACATTTTTTTTCTATTATACATTTTGATCCTCATTTACACTGTCAGTTTCTCACACCAGAGAAACTATTTAGTATTTACACATGTGTGTCCTATTTATTTCACTTAAAAGTATCGCCTCAGTATGCATCCATTTAGCTATAAATCTCTCGTTTCTCATTCTTTATGGCTCAGTAGTACTCCATTTTATTTTTTTTTAAACCTATATCTTCTTTATCCAGTCACTAGTTGATGGGCATTTGTGCTTATCAATTTTTCTTTCATGGCTTTTGAATTTTGCATCATACTCAGAAAGATATTCCCTATTTTCATATTTCCTTCTAGTATTTCTTTGATTCCATCCTCACATACCTTAACCTTTGTTCCATTTGGAATTTATTTTAGTATAAAGTATGAAATAGGGATCCAGCTTTATTTTTTTTCAAATGGCTAACTAATTATACCAATAACATTTATTGAATAATTTACCTTTGCCTCACTGATTTGAAGTTTCATCTTTATCAAAGAATAAGTTCTTATTCATATTTCTGAATGTACTATTTCTTGTATGTATTTACATTTATTTTTGAACATTCTATTTTGTGTATAAGGATAATTAAACATGATATATCAAAAAATAAAGAAATAAGGGCCAGGGATTTAGCTCAGTGACACCACATCTGTCTGGCAAGTTCAAGGTCCTGAGTTCAATTCCTGGTACTGAGGATAAAAAAAAACCTTAGTGGCTTAAAAAATAAAGAAATAAGAATTTTCTAAACCTCTTTCCAGTTTGGGGAGTGGTCATCAATATGACTTGTCCAGAGCCGTCCAGATTCAAGACCAATAATCCCTGAAAGGCTAATCCCAATATATGGTTATTTTCACACATGCAGTATTTGAAGGAAACATTATATCATGATAGTTAAAATGGTTAAGAATATGGAGTTGGGAGTTGAATAGACCTGGATTTTAGTTCCAATTTCACACTTAGTCATATGACCTTGTTTGAGTTACCTGCCTTATCTGATTTTCAGTTTCTTCATTCATAAGACAGCAATAAATATAGACTTCATCAAGTCCATTGAGAAGTAAATGAATGCAAAATGCCTTTAATAGTACCTATATATAGTAAATTATTATTTTGTTTTCTTTGCTATTATGATTTAATCCTAGGGTAACTAGCTCATCCATATTTGCCTGAACTCTCCCCATTTTATCATTGAAAGTCCAAAGTCCTGGGAAATCCCTCAGTTCTGAGCAAGCCAGGGCATTTGGTCAACCTAAACCCTATCATCATGTGCAGTGATTAAGGATCTGTTTTTCATCTATCAAGGTCATTCTACTCAGTTTCTACATTGATTAACTCAACTTTTAAAGAAATATCACAAGTGCATGTTTTTACATAAACATAAAATCCATGCTGTTATCTTACTCCAATAGAGTGCCCCTCCCCGGGGCTGGTAGACATTCTTTGGCCATCAGAGCCTAATCTAGGATTTCCTCTGGTTTCCACCTGAGCTAAGATCAAAGAGCCCTGTCCCCAAGAAGGGGAGGTGCTGGGGAGGAAGAATGGGGGTGGGGGTCAAAATAGGGCTCAACAAAAGTAGAAGGTAGAGTAACTCCAGGACTCTAGGGACTGGAAATACTTTACTCCTAGAATTAAAGAAAACCACAAAGCAGTCTTCCCAGGACTTACTTACTAGAGCAATTGCCTTCCTCTTGCATTAATCCTTCTTGCTTTATGCACTGTGATAAACTAGTAGAGGACATTTCACCTGGGAGATGGTGAATGGTGAATTTCTAATTCTCTCACTGAAACTGCACAGGTGTTAAGCAGGCTCCAAATCCCCAAGGACAAAGGGGCGAAAGCCTGACTAGTTTGCAGGGAGAGGAGAGAGGATTATGCGTATTGGAGAAATCAAGACTTGAGTTTAATTAGACTTAATTTAATGGGGACAGAAAACAAAACTCCCCTCTCTGTCATGGACTAAGTCTATAATCCAATTTAGTCACTTCTCCCAGTGCCTCCCTGCACAACTCTAGGGGCTATATCATCCAGAGACTCATGAATGTGCCCCCTTGCCGCTGGCAAAACAGGGATCCCCATATCCTCTGTGGCCCTCCATTTCTTCCTCTGTGAGATGAAGGACTAAACCTGATGATAGTCTATCATTTAATTGAAACTCTTATGGTATAAAAGTCACTGAACTGGGAGAAGTAGCTCAGTAATTGTTGATTGAGAAAATACTGCTAAACTGTCCTAGTGTTATGGTTTGGACCTAAAACACCCCCTCAAAGTCTTCTCTTTTTTTGGCACCAGGGATCAAACTCAGGTCCTTGCGCTTGCAAGGTAGTCAGTGGAACCACTGAGCTAAATCCCCGCCCCCCCCCC
>NW_004624737.1:11290216-11337882 GCF_000247695.1 Heterocephalus glaber
ATTTGGGCCGGGGATTTAGCTGAGTGGTTTCACCGCCTGCTGTGCAAGCACAGGGACCCGAGTTCGATCCCCAGTACCAAAAAAAAAAAAAAACCACACACACACACACAAAATTATGGTTTAGCTGGCATTTGAATTTAACTGTATGATTTGCATTTTATTGGGACCCAGTGTAGGAGCAGAGCTGGAGGGACACGAGGAAGGCATTATGCCTGGGGTAGTTAGGCAGCAGCAGGCTTGCTTGACCACAAGGAGGGCTAGGAGAAATGGTAGGGACCAGATCTGAACTATTCAAAAGCAAGTTTTAAGAAACAAAATGGTCACCCAAGGATTGTACTGAATGCTGCTATTTCCTCCCTTTAGTGAAGTCATTGGGTTTACCTTCCTGCAACCCTATGGTTTCTGGGAAGGACTTCTTGGAAGATGAACAATTGTCTGGGCTGTTGTGCCTGGGTGGTGCTTGGGGAGACCTCAGACCACTGGTTGACCTGCCTAAACATAGCGTGCAGTATATATTGTTTTGTGTGAGCTCTTGAGTGCTCTTTCCTTGTTTGTTTGTTTAATTGCTGTGCTTTTGTATGTGATCCCCTATAAATCTCCCTTGTCTTAAGGACTCTGTTTGACAACTTCATTTCCCCCGCAACTGGAGACATTTCCCCTGCTAAGAATCAAAAAGACTAATCATCTGAAACAGAGTATTAGAGATACTCTCAGACTCACAGAACCACAAAGTGCATGATCCTGGCCATATTAATAGAAGAGTGTGATGAGAGCATATCTAAGCACAGAAACAGTGACATCCTCAAAGTGCAACTGTATTACTGTTGGGAAATAAATTCCTGACCCTTTTAACAGCGACATTGTGGAAACTCACAGTAGAAGAAACCATAAAAAATACTGGGATCCAATACTTTAATTTACATGTGAGAAATTGGAGGCCCTGGGAGGATTATAATTTGCCTAAGGACCCCAAACCAATGATGATGCTGGGACCCCAGCTCAGAACTTCTACCTCCCTGTCCAGCGCCCCTCCCAACCACCTCAGGCTTGGTCAGGAGGAGGGGCTCAGAGATGAAGAGGAGGTGGAAATGGCAGCAAAGTTTCAGCTTGACTCTCATAAGATGCTATAACACAAAGCACTTCCCCAGATTATCTCATTTGAGGTAGGAATACTTTCCATTTTGCCAGTGGAGAACCTGGAGCTCAGAGAGGGTAAATGACTTGTATCAGGTCACACAATTTTTAGGTGGAAGATGAAGAGTCAAACCCAGATCTTTGGGTCTGGCTCCCTGGTCTAGTGCTGTTTCTACCATAACCTGGAAAAGATGGACAAGGAGAAGTTGCAGTTGGCACTGGTGTGTCCCAAATCAAGGGCAGGGAGATGGTTGGGAGGAGTGGCCTACAACATTCAGAAAATGAGGACCCGCCTGGAGTTATGTTGAGCACATCTTTTCTCATTATCTCCTCCTATCTATATATCAAGCTCTCAAGGGAGTATCAGCTCTTCTACTTTACACTTGAGAGACTGAGACTCAGATGGGTTAAGAATCACCCAGCTGGTTAGTTGGGACTTGAATTCAGATGTCTGATTTGAGAGCCTCAGCAGGTCTCCACTGAGTGTTTTGGGATCAGTGAAAGTCTGGGATGAAATTGGGCATGAGGGAGGCACATGAACATCACAAAGATAAAGGACCAGGAAGGCCTAAGGGTACAAGAATGATCCTGAGGACAGAGCCTTTTTCTAGCTGTCCACTGGGTTCATTACTCTGTTCCATATGCAAATATTGTCCCAGAGCTCTAACTAAATCCTCTCTTCTCTGCATGGCTTGTAGATTTGCTAGAGGCTAAACCAGGGGTTTCTCTGCATCCATTTGGGTTCCTCCCTTAGATTAAGATCTTCAGCCCTTCCTTTCTCTGGCCACACCTCCGAGCCTCCTCCCCTCAGCCCAGCTTGCACCCCTTCCAAAGACCACCAACATTAGGCAGGAAGAAGAGTTGGACTGTCTTGCTTTCATGACAGAACTTGTCCCATCTTCTCCTGCCTCCTTCCCTCCCTCTCTCACCTAACTTTTGTTTCCAAAATACTTGTGAGGTGTTTTCCCCAACCAAAGGTCCTCACCTCATGGACTAGTGGGGCAATTTCTACTGATGCTGTATTATCTTTTCTAGTCAAGGCATTGTTTTCCTATTGGTGGAAGCAGCATCATTGATAATATTATAATTAATTCTAGTACTTAATTCAGGGCCCAATGCATAGTAGGTTCACAGTAAGTCTTTCTGCTCTGAATTGACAGCACAAAGAGGAAGAGGTGGTATTATTCTGTCACTGCTAATGTTTTTCTCATTTAGACTTCTTTTGTACTGATGAATCAAACTGGGCTTAGTGTCTGGGACATTCCTCAGAAGCCTCCCCATCAAGTCACTGGATGACCCTCTTGTCCTTTGGAGGAATTCTGGGAGTCAGTCCATCTGTCCCAGTAGCTCAGTATTCCCACAAGGTGAGTAGCGCCTGCTGCCTACTAGCCAGCTGCCTCTTTGCTCCTTCTCCTTACCCTCAGCAAGGATCTATAATTGCTGAAAAATAAATGGAAATTTAAGTACAAGGAAATATAAAGATGTACAAAATGTAATCAATATTTACTCCTAGCAGTAAAATGCCAACATCTGGGAAACTTGGATGAAGGGCATATGGGATTCTTTGTACCTTTTTGTTTTTTGTTTTTTCCCTTACTGGGGATTGAACCCAGCCATGGTCTTCATGCTGAGCTACATGCTCCTCTTCATGATCAGAAATAGGTACAGCTATGTGATGAGCCAGGAAATTCTGAACAGAAGCATCACATGGGAATTCCAAGAAGTCTCCCTAGATAGTAGAGGCACAATTCAACACCCTTCTGCCTGGTACTGGCTTGGGCCAATAACATGTCCAGCTATAATGGCTGTACCCGAGTTGCTATTTTGGAGCATGAGGAGGAGTACTACACCCCAGGGATGGCATTGGTTTGGGTCCTTGTTGAGCAGGAAGCCACCATTCCAGCTCTGGATTTCCTGAAGATTTTATAAAATATAAATGAATTTTCTTATATTTAAACCACTGCAGTTCTTAGTTTTTAAAGGTGAAGCTAATCATAACTAATATACTATAATTATTATTGTCATCTTTATCTTATCAGCCCATAATCCTGCTTTCAGACTCACAGATCCCTTCATTAGGCCACTAGAACCAGTCTAAATGTCATTGGTAGTGTAAAAAGCTTTGCCTGGTTCTGACCTCTGTTGTCACTAAATTTGTGCCTTTAATGGAGGCCACCAAGTCCCCCGGTGCCAGTGAGATGCATGTCATCTTTGCTTTCCCTCTTTTGTGTACCCTCTTTCTGCATTTCTGATTCCAGGCCTTTTCATACTTTTCATGGCTCCTGTCTACAGAATTTTAACATTTATTAGCTGAGACTGAACCACTCTGAAAGTGAAGAATTTGGATGAGGAAGAAGGGAAGGGGAAGCATTTGAAAACATAAGAAAAGCGGAAGCAGATTGAACATAATTTGAGAAAAAGGCTGAAAGTTTCTGCTAAGGGTTGTAGGAGATCAGATTGCATGGGAAAGAGGATAAAAGTCTGTTCTGAAGGTTCTTCAAGACCTAGGCAAGCAGTTTGAACTTGATCCTGGGGGCAATAGAGAGCTACTACAACATTTTGAGGAGGGCAATGACAGTAGGCAAGCAATGTTTCCAAAATAGTTAATCTGGCCAAAATGTGCAAAACTGATTGAAGACAGGAAGAGCCTGGAGACAGGAAACCCAAGATTTATCTTCCACCCAGTAATCAAATGGTCAAACATTGTCAGCAGACTTTGAAAGAGGCCATATGAAATAGCAAAGTTAAAGTGCAGTGACTTCAGCTAAACAGTGGAAGAAGCCTTAAAGTCTTTCCCTAGAACTCCTCACAAAGAGTAAGCTGGAAGCTTCCAAATAGTGAAAATTGGTTCAGTGCTTTTGGAAAACAATTTGGCACTATGGATCAAGAGCCTTAAGAATGGTCACACCCTTTGACCTAGTAATTCCACTTCTGGGAATGTTAGGGAAATAATCCAAACTAGAGAAAGAAAAAAATACATAGAGATCTTAATCACAATACACTTTATAATAGCAAATGTTAGAAACAGCTTAAATGGTTAGTAATAGGGGGATGGTTACGCAAATTATGGCTGCCAATTAACTATTACCCAGCGATTAACCAGTCAGATGATGTGGAAAATGCCCACGACACAATTGGAGGAAAGTGAGATCCAAAATACAAATTATTACATAACAAACATCCCAAGTGTAGAGAAACCAAGACTGAAAAGTGACAGTCTAAATTACTCTGTTGCTTCATCAGACTGGAGGGACTATAGATTTTGCCTCTTTTCTGTTTTTTAAAAGGTTTTCTTCAACATGCTTATATACATGTATGCTTTTGGGGTTTTTGGTAGTGAGGATCAAACCCAGGTCTTCTCATATGTGCTCTACCATTGAGCTAAATGTCTATCCTCTATGTATATAGTTATAATTATAGGCAATGTTGAGGAGCAATTTTATTTTCATCCTACTAACTCTGAAGTGTTTGACTTTTATAAGAATATACTTGGCCAGGTATAGTGGCACTCACTTGTAATTCTAACTACTCGGGAGGCTGAGTTAGGAGGATTGAGAGTTCAAGGCCACCATGGGCTACTTGTCGAATCCCCATCTCAGAAAGAAAAAAAATATATAATAAACATGTATTATGTATTTTCTTTAAAATGATTTTTCAAAGACAGAATGTACTAATAAATAAATGTGGTAAATCATAGGAAATTGTGATGTCATCACCAGTACCAGTATCAGTGCCTATCGTCATCTTCCCTATGATGTGATTTTAAAAAGATTAAAAGACATAGGCTTTGAAGCAATGATGGTACAGCTGAATTTAATCTTACCTTATCTGGATGACCAGGGTATGATTATCTATGAAAGGAATCACAGTTCCTGTCTGTTACTTTTCTTGTTGCTGAGACAAAGCACCCAACACCCAAAGTTGTTTTTTTTGCACCAGGGATTGAACTCGGGTCCTTGAGCTTGCAAGGCAGGTGGTGGAACCACTGAGCTAAATCCTCGCCCCCACCAACACCCAAAGTTGAAAGAAGGTTTATTTAGCTCAGTTTGTAGAGATTTCAGTTGATAATCGGCTGGCTCTAAGGTAGGGTAGATGGCAGACAGGCATCACAGAGGAGAAACAGTTCATGGCAGGCAGAAGATATTTGCATAATTTTGGGGGAAATCAAATGACAGCACATACAGAAATCTCTTAGCACAGTGCTCTGCATTTTGGAAACACAGTAAAGTATGGCTGTAAATATCTATAGCACTTGTTTCTAGTTCTGTTTCCTGCCTCTTGCTGATGGGTAGCTGTGAATTTACCAGGTTGACTGTCTAAGAAGAGAGTAAGAAAGTCTGGGCAATTTCTCAACCTTAGCCACCTCCTGTCTTCAGGCTATATTTACCCTGGCTTTTTTCCACACTGAATTCACCGAGCAATTTCTGATTTTTATCTGTCTTTGCAATGCTTTTCTTTGCCCAGACCACATTTTTGTTATGATGTACAAAGAAATGGTCAAATATTGGTTTTGGGGGTTTTTTTTGTTTGTTTGGGGGTTTTTTTTTGGTCCTGGGGATCGAACTCTGGACCCTGTGCTTGCAAGGCAGGCGGCGGAACCACTGAGCTAAATCCCTAGCCCCTTACAAAGAAATGGATTGCAGAAGATATAGTTCATTTTCAGAAGGGAAATTTTATTTTCTTCATACTCAATTGGCATATATTTAAGAATTATTTTATGTTTAAGGTTGGAACATAAGCATCTTTTGTTTGCTTACTTAAGTCATTCTGTTACAAGTTCCATGACTCCAGTTTTTATGCAAGTCCCAGTTTATAACGCTGCTTCTGGGCCGGGGATTTAGCTCAGTGGTTCTGGTGCCTGCCTCACAAGTGCAAGGTCCGGAGTTCAATCCCCGGTACCAAAAAAAATTCTGCCTTATAACCCTGCTTCAAGCTGCACAAGTCCTTCTGAAGGATGGTATATGATTTTTAAAGGATCATCAATATTAGGACAGAGACAAAGGAAGAAGTTAAGATAGGCTCTTCGACCATCTGTGGCAAAGGCAGTAAATGCTAAGAATGACTTTGGAGGGGGTGCTAAATGGCAACACCAATTTTTCCAACATCCTGCTTAATAAAACTTTCACACTCAGCCAGATTTTCTAAGTTTCTCAAGGACTACTTAAGTGAGAACCCATTCAAAACCTTATTCAAGTCCAGGGAGATGAGATTTATTGGCTCTGTGTGGTCTACTAAGGCTGCCAGACTGTTAAAGGATACTAGCACTGAGTCTTTGGTGTTTTCAGAATACTGGGTAATGATGCTGTAGGAGGACAGAAGAGTCCCCTTCCTTCCCGACTCTAAATTCTGCTCTTGAACCAAGGATATAACCAGTCTGCAAATAGAAACACAGTGTGTGACACCTGGCCCACAGATCTTGCTCCTCCAAGTCAGGTTTACTGTTGCTGTAATAACAGCAAACCACTTTGGGATCTACTTTACCTCCATTTAGATAGAATGAGTCATTATTAAGTGCTGAAGGCAAAGGAATGGTATATTAGCATTTTACGAACAAGCAGACTCTCTCAAGATAGCCTCAGCCCTAGGTTGTTAGGACTTGTTGAATGGAATTGGAATTAATGCCTGTGTTATGTCTTGCTGGCTTTACTTATATGGAGATGGATACAAATAGTACCTCCCATCTGTAGGTACTTCCTGCTGTTTCCAAGCACTCTCCTACATATGACCTCATCTGGCTCTCAAAGCAGAGACTTTTACCTTCATTTTATAGATGGGGAAACTGAGCCCTATTGTTCTTTACTGGCAGACACAGGAAAAGAGATAAGATTCCCTTTTTCCTAGTGTGCTGTGTTTCATCAACTATGTATTTTTTAAACTAAGGGACTGAGGAATCATTAACAGTAAATTTTGAAAACTTCTTATTTATCTAGAGTAGTGATAAAGTTCCAGTGTAAACTGCGGTACTACTTTAATGAAATTAATGATAAAAATTCTAGGCTGGGGTTGTAGGTCAGGGATAGAGGGCTTGCCTAACATGTGCACACCCTGGGTTCAATCCCAAGCACAGAAAAAAAAAATGTTTAAGAAGCCCTAGGGGTCAGTCTATATAATCCAGTCTTGTGGTGAATGGGCATGTGCCTATATAATATGAATTTGCACACATGTCCTTTGTATACAAGAGGAATGCTGGGTGTGGTGTTGTATGACTGTAATCCCACTACTCTGGGAAGCTGAGAGGCAGGAGGATTACAACTTCAAGCCCAGCTTGGCCAATTTAGTACCTTAGCAAAACCCTGTCTCAGAAAAAAAGGCTTGAGATATAGCTCAGTGCCAAGGCCCTAGGCCCATCCCCAGTACTTAAAAAAATAAATAAATAAACTAAAGTAAAAAAGGAAAAAGGGGATATGCAAAATGGTAACAGTGCTTAAAAGCAGTAAAATTATAGATTTTTATTTTCTTCTTTATACTGTTGGGTGTGCATGTGTGTGGGGGGGGGTGTTTTAGAGCAAGGTTTTACTATAGAGCACAGGCTGGCCTCAAACTCTATCCTATGTCAACCTTCTGGATGCTGGGATTACAATTGTGTGCCACAGTCCTGGGCCTATGAATCCTTTTTTAATCTGAAAAGATATATGCATAAAACATTTCCATATTTATATATACTTTAGATTTCTGAGACATTTTCACATATTTGTTATTGGATTTGATTCTTAAACTATAGGAAACACTCTAGGCAGGTGTTCATCATTTAACAAAGGAAATTACATCCCTAATGTTATGCCACCTTTTATATGAGGTGGGCTTCAACACAAACCCAGGTCCCCCACCTGTTTTCATATTTCTCCCCTCTCTTAGACCTCACATGCATTAGTGGGGAGCGGTTGGGAACACTTGAGGCCCCTCACTTGAACACTTGCATGCCCACCCATGTACCCCCTCCCGTGCTCTTCCTGCTGTGTGGTTCTGCCTAGCACAGTCCTGGCCACCTGCATATGAAGGAACCCAAGAGTGGGTCTTTGCTGAGTTCTCAGGCTTCATAGTACAAGGTAGTCCTGCTGCCCCTCAGGACTGTGCATCTGCATGTTGGCAGGATGGATTCTTTCCTTTCACAACAAGCCTTTTGAGGCACTACTTCAGGACCCCAGGGAAAGGCCAGGAGGGATGAGGCATGTGTCCCTTGAGAGCATGCGAGGTTGACCTGCCTTGTAATCCAGAGGGCCATCTGGGCACAGCCCACAGCTGGACGCTAGGCAGCTACTAGAAGAGCAATCCTTGAAGAGCTGGTGACACTGACACTGTGTTGTTTCTCAGAGGACACGACCCTGCCCTGCCCAGGGATTATAAACCCTTCTCCCGGGTATTGTTGAGTTTCTTTCCTTTTTACAATGAGCTAACAGTCCCTGGGCCCCAGAACTGTGGAGCATTTGAGTCAGGAGAGGAGAGGAATGTTGAATTGGGCAGGGAGTGGGTGGTGTGGGAAAGAGAGGGACCTGGGCATGATGTGGACTGATGTATGATGTGTCTGTGACCTGGACTTGCCAAATGACTTCCCTGAGCCTGTGTCCTTATTTCCAAAATGGTAATGAAGCTAATGATTTTCAAGGTACCTGCCTTGCAGGATTGTTGTAAGGTTTCAATTGATTTACTGACCAAATTATTTATTTATTAAATTATTTATTACTTATTGTTGTCTTTCTAGAGACAGATGATAAACAAATAAGTATATAGTAAAACTTTGACAGTGATACATGCAATAAGAGAAATAAAGCAGTGGTGGTGTATGCCTAAAATCCCACCACTCTGGGAGGCAGATGCAGGAGGATCACAAGTTTGAGCCCAGCTTGGGCAACTCAGCAACTTAGTGAGACCCTGTCTGAGAATTTAAAAATAAATAAATATATACATACATACATACAGAAAAAGAGCTGGTGATATAGCTCAGGGCAAAGGCCCTGGGTGCAATCCTCGGTACTGAAAAGGGGGGAGATAAAGTCAAGTAAAAAGGCTGGAAAGGGTATACTAGACAAGGAATTTTTTGTTTGTTTTTTTGTTGTTTAACTTGACATCAATAGATACAGTGCCTGATCTTAGCCTGGAGCCAAGAAGCAGCACATTGGCTCTCCATCCAGAGATGGCGGCCTTCCAGCTCCTGGAAACAGAACTCTCACCTGTCCCCTGTCTCTCCAATTGTGGGTGGCCTTAGACTCACTGGACCCTGCCTCTGCATTTTGTTGTGGAAAGCTGTCATAGAAGATAAAGCAGGATGTCAAGATTTGGCCAGATTTGCAACACACCTTAAATTCACATATTCCAAGAGTGAGACCAGCAAGAACAATCTAGACCAGTGATGGCAAACCTTTTAGAGCTTTCAATAATAATAAATATCAGGCTGTAGCATGCATGCCATAGGTTCACCACCACTGATCTAGACCATTTCATTGTGTGGGTTAGAGAAGTAAAAAGAAGCAGCTCATATCCTGGAGAAGGGAGATTTTAAAAGGCAAGGGGAGGACATCTCCAACAGAAGAACTCTGTGCTTGCCTTGCCGCACAAGGATTCTGACAACAGGCTGATGCTGGAAGCAGCTGGGGAGGGGAGCAATGCCAAAGAGCTGACAGGAGTGTGTGGTGACTAGAAAGACATTTTCCAGGGGTCTCCTCCTTGCTTGCTCTGATTCTAAGCAACTACCAGCATTTTGTTTGCTTTCCTGAGTCCCACCTCTAGCATGCAGCAATAATGTAATTTTAAGAGCCTGCCCTCACTCTGCCTGTTTGTGGGTTGTTTCAAAATCCCCCTCCCCACTCCACTCTGCAATGCAGATCCAATATATCTTCCACTTTCTGGCAATCTAAACCCTCTCTGAGTTGGCAGTTAAGAAAAAGAGAAGTGTTCTTGTCTTCTGAAAGACATGGAGGTAACTGGCAGGGCTAGTCCCCTTGTCCTTCCCCCTACTCTTATTCCTTGGCCACTTTTTCTTTTTGGTACTGGGGATCAAACTCGGGACCGACCCTGTGCTTTCGAGGCAGGCGGCAGAACCACCAAGCTAAATCCCTGGCCCTTTCTTGGCCACTTTCTCAGGCAGACCAAACTCAGCTGACTAACCCTCATAAGCTGAATTAAGAACATTTAGTAAATCAATATCAGAAATTTAGTGTTTAACTGAAGTGGGCAGCAAATATAGGCCGATGCAGCATTGTACAAAAGCCAGGGGTCTCTCTTAATACTCTGTGGATAGCATCATATTGAAAGACAGGTATAGGGATCCAGCCTAAGAGCCAAGCTTGCCCAAATAGGGGCCAAATAGTTCCTGGCTGTGCGACTATGGGCAAGTGTCTTATTTTTCTTAGCATTGGTTTTCTCATCTATAAAATGGGGATAGGAAGTCCTCCCACATCTAACTCATGTTATTCTCATAAGACTCATTTGATTGAGCAAATTTAGAATATATATCAGGTGATAGTTCGAGGCTTCCTGCTTATTTCCCTCAGAGAGTGGTTGTGAGACTCTCCTGAGCAGCTACGCATATGACTGACACCCAATAGATGTTCAATAAGTGCGGTAACCGTAAATACTTGTTGTTGCTTATAAAAATTCTGTATATGCAAATGTGATTTTATCAGAGCAATATAAAATGTAAATTTTCATTTTCATCTGTACCTAGGGTTAACATATAATCCTACAGCCACCTGTCCCAGTCTGGCAAATTTCTTCCATCCAGGCAACCTCAGTAATCCCTAGCTATCCTCCTTGCCTTTGGCAACTCCCAAGTTCAAACTTGCCCACAGTTTCTTCCTGAAACACTGTTTTCACCACAATGTCTCTCCTGAAGAGCAGTGTTCCTAATGGCTGGGCAACCTCAGCACCTCCACCCGTTTTCCAAGCCCCTCCCTTCTCTGCTCCTGAGGTCTGGCAATCCTCTTCTCTGTCTCTCTGCTTATTCCTGGAACCATTGTTGCTACACGGAGCACTCTTGTCTCCTCTCTTCTTTCTTTGGTCACAGCTCTTCTTAAAAATTTCTGCCACTCCTTCCTTTGGGGAGCCTTTCTTATTTACCCCACCCCACAGATAACTTGGCTAGGATGGGCTCCATTTGTATTGTATGATTTTGCTTTGGTACCCATGACTTACTAAACATTCTTTGAGCCACATAGTAGGGACCAGGTCATCTACTTCTTTTTGATTCCTTGGCTGTGCCTAGTAGAATGTACAGTACAGAGAAGGCACTTGGAGTAGACCCTTTAGTGGCCAGGAGCCCCTTACCTCACTGTTTACTTCCTTATACACCTCTTTAGCAGCAGGAGCTCCAGATGGCAATGCTGCCCTTCAATGAAACAGCTTATTTCAGATGCTGGGTTGGCCCCTACCTCCCACTACCCCCAGGAAAGATCTCAGCTGGTTCCTGCAGGAGGAGAGACTTCAAGACTGACAGCTTCCCTGTTCAGGTATAATCATTCCTGTTCTCCAATTTTTCAAGGGCCTTATAGCCACAAGACACCTAGGTTTGGGCAAGTCAGAGCCTTGGATCAGTGTCTGCCGAAAACTGAGACTTTTCTTCTAATTTATTTTTCTGTGAATATCTGCAGACAGATGGCTAAGCTGTGCTCTGCCCCATATCCCACTCTGGTTTAGTTCTAGGACTGCCCTGGAGGCTCAGAACTAAGACATCTGATCTGCTGCCACATTGTCACTGGTAGAGATGCTTAGAGAAAGCAATCCCAAATTTGCTTCAAGATACAGGCCCACTCCCAAGTTTCTCTTCCCTCCTTTGGTTTCTTTTTCCTCCACAAGGGAAGTGCATGTGCTCCGCACTGAAGAAGGAAGATAAAGAACATCCTGCCAGCTGGGGATTTAGCTTTGTGGTTCTGCTGCCTGCTTCAAAAGCACAAGGTTCTGAGTTCAATCCCAGTACCAAAAAAAGAACTTCCTTCTTGCTATGAGAGTCTTAGAGTCTGGCAGAACTTCCTGTCCTGCTAGTGGGAGGCTTCAGGTTCCTTCTCTTCTCTCTATATTGCTTCTCTCCTTCCTCTTCTAAATATTTTTGGTTAAAGACCACTGAGAATCTTTGTTGAAGTGGTGATGGTACTGGGGATTGAATCCAGGGCCTTGCTCTTTTTAAATTTTTTTGTTTGTTTGTTTGTTTGAGACAGGGTCTTGCTATGTAGTTCAGGCTGACCTTGAACTCACTATGTAGTCCTGCCTGGCCTCAAACTCACTGCAATCCTCCAGCCATAGCCTCTCAGTGTGCTGGGGTTACAAATGTGCAGTACTATGGCAAGCTAATCACTGAGAATCTTATGAGTTATGAATTTTCTACAGTCCTCCCCACACACCACGCAGACATACCCAGTATTTTTCATAAAGCTCTGGGAGGAAGGGAATTTGTGGATCCCGTGAGGCCCATTCATAAAATCCACAGGCCTCATGGGAGGAATACTTCTTGTTAAAAAAAAAGTCAAAGATAAGAAGAGGAGGACTTACATAGAAACAAATGAACCATACTGTTTCAAATTTTTTAAATGATCACCCTGAAAGGAGGTAAAAACAAATCTAACAAACACTAAATTCCATTTAGAAGGAAATTTTCCTGTACTGATATGTGTTAACAATCTAAAATATTTCTTTCTGGGCTGTGGAACTGAGCAAATGGGTAAATAAATTGGGGATAATGGGAGTCAGTTCTTGCTGTTGAAGAATTACAAATATGGAGAAATAGAAGACTAAAGTGGATCCTGTACTTGGAACTGGCGGTATTTATGAATGCATGGTGTGTGTGTATAGGTATATAAATAAGGTAAGACATATTTATATTCCTTGTCTACTAAAGGGCTTAAGAGTAAGCACAGCAGTAACACTGAGCACACTTAGCACCCACATCTTGTTTTCTAAATATCATTTTCCACTAAAAGAAAGCAGTTCCTTCAAGGAATGGCTGGTTCTGGGGCCAAGAGAGGGAAAGTACAAGATGAGCCTATAATATCATATTGCTCTAAAAAGCAAAGAAGGGCTGAAAAGATAATAAGGATATGTCAGAAGAATAAAGGAATCACAAGGTGTTATGATTTGGGCCTAGTTGTCCCCCCAAAGCCTCCAGAGGTGGCTGAATCTAGAGTGCGTAGTGCTGGGATTAAGGGCATGTGATTACTAAACTAGTACACTAATTGGTTTGGCACCACCCTAATCCTGTAGACTGGATAAGATAAAAGGGGCAGAAAGACACTGTTAAGGTCTCTTCTTCTTCTTTTTTTTTTTTAATTCTCTTCTTGCATTTGCTGTCTCCAGCCCACACAAACTGTTGCTCCTCTGCTACCCTTCCTTGGAACCAGCCAATTATGGACTGAAATCTCTACAAACTGTAAGCTAAATAAACCTTTCCCCCTTTAACTTTGGATGTCAGGTATTTTGTCTCAGCAACGAGAGAAAAGTAACTAAGACACGGGGGTTTTCATTAGCCTGACCTGGGATACTTAAAACTTCAAAAGAAATAATGGGTACTCTGGGAGGCTGAGACATGAGGACTGCTAGTTTAAACCCAGCATGGGCAACTTACCAATTTATTGAGATCCTGTCTCAAGATAAAAAAATTTTAAACAGGGTTAGGGAAGTAGCTGAGTGAGTAGGCCCTGGGTTCAACCCCCAGTATTGCAATCAGTCAGTCAATCAATCAATCAATCAATCAATGACTGAGGATGTAGCTTAGTGTGAAGGTCCTGGGTTCAATCCCCAGTACTGTGGAGGAGGAGGAGGAAGATAAGGGGGAGGGAGGAAGAAGAGGAGAAAAGTATTATCACCATAGAATTGTTAAAGAATAAAATAAGATTCTATGAGTACATACTAATATAAACAAGTAAATAGGGAGAGAAGAAATAGCTCTTATAGTAGAATATCAAGTAATAAATATAGAAGTAATGATAGAGTTAAAATAATCATTGTGCAATCAATATAGTAATAATTGATTTTGACAAAAATCTATCAATGAATGCTATAATTAATGAGTGGAAATTTGAAGAACAGGATATTTACATAGATTCAAAACACTTTCCTACAGAGTCAGGTGTGGTGACACATGCCTGTAATCCCAGCACTTGGGAGGCTGAGACAGGAGGATCACTGTAAGTTCGAGGCCACCCACCCTGGGCTACATAGTGAATTCAAGGCAAACTTCAACTGCATAGCAAGATCCTTTCTCAGAACAAAACAAAAACCACTTTCTGACAAACAACTATAAGGGCAAAATTAGTAACTATACACTTGATTAACCTGGTAAACACAACCATAACCATTTAATCAAAGTTAGTAGTACCCTTAAAGAGATGCCCTGAAAAGGATTTAATGTTGTTCCCGTGGTACACCTGCCAAAACTGCATTACCCGAATTTAATTGTGGGGAAACATCAAACGAACCCAAGCAAAGGATATTCAATGTGATGTCTGGCCTGTAATCTTTAAAAAAAAAAAAAATCAAGTTTGTGAGAGATAAGGGAAGCTTGAAGACCTGATCAAGATTAAAGAAGACTAGGGCTGGGAATTTAGCTCAGTGGTTCCACCACCTGCCTTGCAAGTGCAAGGACCTGACTTCTATCCTCGGTACCAAAAAAGAATGACAAGATTAAAGAAGACTGGGCCGGGGATTTAGCTCAGTGGTTTTGCCACATGCTGCGCAAGCACAAGGACCTGAGTTTGATCCCTGGTACCAAAAAAAAAAAAAAAAGAAAAAGAAAAGATTAAAGAAGACTGAAGAGAAATAAGCAGTAAACATGTGTGGTTTTTGAATGGATGCTGGACAGGAGAAAAAAATAACTCTAAAGAAAATTACTGGAGCAATTGTGAAATTCAGTTATGCATTGTAAGTCAGATAACTATTTATGATCAGTGTTAAATTTCCTGATTTTGATAAATGTAGTTATGTAAGATAAGGTACTTTTTCTTAGGAAATGTGCCCTGAAATATTTATGGATAAAGGGAGCATAAATAGTTTAGAAAAAATATGAATGCATGTGTTTATGGATGGATAGATGAAATGATAGATCAAATCTGGCAAAATATTAGTAGTGAATCCGAGTAAAGAATGTATGGGAGTTCTTTGGTGTTTTTGGTACCAGGGATCAAACTCAGGACCCTGAGCTTGCAAGGCAGGCACGGGAACCACTGAACCAAACCCCCAGCCCAGGAGTTCTTTTTATTGTTTTTGCAATTTTTCTATAAATGTAAAATTATATAAAAGTTAAAAAGTGGGAGAAAAAGCTAGGACTAGTGGTGTACACCTGCAATCCCAGCACTCAGGAGACTGAGGAAGGAGGATTGCAAGATTGAGGCAGCTCTGGGCTACAGAGCAAGACCCTGTCTCAAAAACCAACCAAACAAACAAACAAATAAAAACATATGGAAAAAAGAATGTTTGCTCTAGACTGGAACTCTTATACATTGCTGAAGGGAGTATAAACTGATAAAATCACATTGGAATGGGTAGTATCTACTAAGGCTAAACAAATACATTCCTATGAACTAGCAAGTTTGCTTTGATACTTACCCAGCTGAAAAGTGTTTCCGTCCCATACAAGACAGGTACAAGAGTTTTTGTAGTAGTAAAAGATGGAGATAATAAAAAACTGAGGCAATGCAAATCAAAACTACATTGAGATTCTGTCTCATCCCAGTAAGAATGGCTGTCATCAAGAATACAGTAAATAGAGTGACATGGGGGGTGCAGGAGGAAAGATCAACCGGCTGCGCACGGAGCTGAAGAGGAAGCTGTTCAAGCGCCGGCGGGTGCTGGGCCGGTCGCAGCGGCGCAGGGTGGTAGGGGCCGTGGTGGACGCGGGGTTGACCACACGGCACCACCTGCGGAAGCGCGTGTCCATCTCCTGGGCCAACATCACCTTGTCCGGGAAGAAGCGCAGGAAGCTCCTGCAGCAGATCCGGCTGGCCCAGAAAGAGAAGACAGCCATGGAAGTGGAAACACCCTCAAAGCCAGCTAGGACTAGTGAGCCACAGCCCAAGCGACAGAAGAAGATGAAAGTTTACCAGGATGTTGACATGGAGGACCTGGAAGATGAGAGCTAATTTTTACTTCTTCCACCAGAACATTTTCACCTGCCGTCGGAAGTTTTGGTAATTGTCTCAGAGGACTTTGGAGAGAGCATTCCCAACTTCATTCTCCCCAGATTCTCTGTAATGGCTGTCAGACCTCACTTGGAGGGGTTGTATTGGAAAAGGGCACAAAAGCAAGACTGCAGAGAGACCTCTGGAGCACTCAGCTACATTTGTAATAAAGCCCAAGAGCCAGCACATCTGTCATCCTAGTACTTGGGAGGCTGAGGCAAAAGGATCGCCGTGAATTCAAGGCCAACCTGCACTATTGAGTGAGTTCAAGACCAGTTTGAACTACATTAGGGGGATCCTGTTTAATAAATAAATAAAATACCCCCCCCCAAAAAAGAAAAGAATACAGTAAATAGCTGGGGATTTAGCTCAGTGGTTCCTCCGCCTGCCTTGGAAGCACAAGGTCCCCAGTTTGATTCCCAGCACCAAAAAAAAAAAAAAAAAAGAATACAGTGAATAAATAAATAAATGCTGGAGAGGAGGGGCACAGGGCACTTCTACATTGTTGGTGGGTATGTAAATTAATACAGCCCCTATGGAAATCATTATGGAGTTTTCTCAAAACACTTAAAAATAAAACTACCACACGACCCAGCTATACCACTCCTTGGTATACTCAAAACAATTAAAATCAGCATACCAGAGGGATACTTGCTTAACCATATTTATTGTAGCACAATTCACATTAGCCTAGATGAACTAGCCTACATGCCCATCAACATACAGATAGATAAAAAAAGTACCCAATGGAATACTATTCAGCCATAAGGAAGAACAGAATTCTGTCATTTGCAAGAAAATGGATGGATCTAGAGACCATCATGTTGAGCCAAATAAGTAAGACTCAGACAAATATCACATGTTCTCCCTAATATGTGAACTCTAAAATAAGATGGCAAGAAAGTAGAAGACAGACTATTATTAGACAAGAGGAAGGAAATAAGAGGGGTGTAAGGGAAGGTAATGGGAGGTGTGGACATGAGGAAAATCTACACATTGAAACCCCAAAAATGCGAAACTAAGGGGCAGGCAGGGCATGGAGTGATGTGAGGGGAAGTGAAAATAATCAAAGTATGTTATGTGCATGTATGAATCTGCTAAAATGAAACCCATTAATCTATATCACCAATAAAAAAGAGTGAAAAAAAACCCTTAAAATAATAAAAAGACTAATAAAATAATGGAAGCAACCTGTGATGGTAATTTTATGACAACTCAGGCAGTGGTGCCTAGCTGTTTGGTCAAACACTAGTCTACATGCTGCTGTGAAGCCAGGCTGGTAATTCCAGTACTCGAAGATAGGAGGCTCATGAGTTTGGGCAATTTAGTAACATAGCCAGAATCTGCCTTAAAATAAAAAAAAATAAAAGGATTGGGGATATAGTTCTGTGCAAAAGCCTTGGGCCAATCCCTAGTACTGGAAAAGGTATTTTGTAGATGTGATTAACATTTAGAATCAACTAACTTTTTGTTTTTTGAGACAGGTCTTGCTATGTATTCAGACTGGTTCTGAACTCTCAATGTAGCCCATGCTGGCCTCGAACTTGAGGCAATCCTCCTGCCTTAGCTTCCTGAGTGCTGGGATTACGGGCATGCATCACCATACCCTGAAACATTTATTATTATTTGATTTCTTGATGATGATCTTTCTTTCTGGAGTAATATGGAATCCCAGTGTTGTTTTAACTTGAATTTCTCTAATGGCCAATGATGTTGAGCATTTCTTCATGTATTTATTGGCCATTTGTACTTCTTCTGTGAAGTATATATTCATTTAATTTGTCCATTATTTGATTGGGCCTTTTATTTTGGGGGGTCTAATTTTATTTTAGTTGTTTACATATTCTAGATATTAGTCCTGTAAGGGGTAGCTCGCAAAATTTTTTTCCCATTCTGTAAGTTGTCTTTTCCCCTCTGTTAGTTGTTTCTTTTGGTGTACAGAAGCTTTTTAATTTGATATTATTCCATTTGTTGATTCTCTACTACTGGTATTGTCTTCCTATGGAACTAAGGTTCTATTCAGAAAGACTTTGCCTATGCCACCTGAAGAGTTTTACCTATTTTCTCTTCCAACAGGTTGCGTTTCTGTTTTAACATGTAGTTCTTTGATTCATATTGATTTTAGTTTAGTACATGCCAAAAGATATGAGTCTAGATTCTTCTGCATATGGATAGCTAGTTTTCCCCACACCATTTTTTAAAGAGGCTATCTTTTCTCCAGCAATATAAACTCTTGGCTTAAAAAATATATATCTTGGGCCAGGGATTTAGCTTAGTGGCACCACGCCTGCCTCCCAAGCGCAAGGTCCTGAGTTTGATCCCCAGTACAAAAAATATATATATCTCTAGGTGGGTGTGGCAGCTCATGCCTGTAATCCCAGCACTTGCAGGAGGATTGTACAAGTCCAAGACCAGCCTAAAGTACAAAACTATCTCAAAAAAAGTAAAAACAAAAACAAAACAAAACACTGTATCTATTATCTATATCTATCCTATCAGGTCGTTCCTCTGGAGAACCATGACTGATAGACAACCCACATGTGTAAACAAGTGTATGGATAAATGCAGTGGATAAATATTCAAACTATACAGCAATGCAAGAGAACAAATGTCTGCTATATGTACTGATATAGACAAATCTTAATAGACATGTTGAAACAACGTCAGACACAAAAGAATATGTACTATATGAATCAACTTTTATAAAGTTCAGAATCAAGCAAGATTGATCTCTAATGACAAAAGTTACAATAGTGATTACCTTTGGGGAGGGTGGTATTGACTATCACAGGACACAAAGGTGAAGTTGAGCCTGTCCCAAGCCCTTCGTTGGGGCACCACCTGCGCAGCTGACCCACCACCCAGCCTTGTTCCGGGACCTAGACCTGATACTTTGTTCTTCCTGACCCAGAATCAGGAGGATGAGTGGTAAAGAGACACGGAGTCAGATTAACTGCATATGCAGGAAGCCAGGGAACTCTCACGTCTAGTAGGAGGAGGAACCCCTAGAGTCAGGCTCATCTTCCCTTCATTCACCCAAATACAGGTCAAACAATCAAAGAAACACAAGATTCATCTGCTTTCCAATATCCATTAGAGGTCCTCTGATAAACAGCTTAACTTCAGCTGTCTTAAGTTTTCCCTAGAACTTGCAATATGCAGTCACCCCTGAGTGTAGCCTTTCTCCTCTGTGTTCACAGAGGAGGCCAATTAGCCTTCAATTCTCCTCTGGTCTCAGACACAAAGGAGTCTCAGATATTGGAAAATGTCCCATATCTGTATGGCAGTTACACAGGAGCAAATATATGTAAAATTTCACCCGGCTATTTATATTATGTAGGTTATTTTTAAAGGGGTTATAAAAAGAAAGAATACTATTCTGTTTAGAATAGTTTGCCTTCTCTATCCACTCTGTGGCTTAGGCACTACCTCTGTACAGTTGGCTCCTACATCCATATTGATCCTGAACAGATCCTAAAATTTGTCCCAACTTCAAATACATGTTGATAACTACATTTCTTATTTCTCTCCAGGAAACATGCTTTCCTTTTTAGAAATTTGAAAGCTGTCCAACAATCCTCCTTCTCTATAACTCGGAGTAATCTGATTGCCAAGTTCAGTTGCTTCCACCTCCCAAACATCCCCCCATTCTGTCTCTTTCTTTTCTCACCACACTGCCTTTGTTAGGTACCCATAATTTCAGCTTAAGTTGTATCACTATCTAAGTGACAATATAGCTAGGTTAGTGTTTGAGTAACTGGGAACGATAGCCTTGCCATACTGACCCATAAAACTGACCATCTGATAGGCCTGGCACTTCAGTGCCCCCAGTTGTTCAGTACATGAAGGGAAATGGCACCTGAACATTCCCCCAGACAAATTTGGTGTCCATCCACAACCAGTTCATGGTAATCATCTACTATGAGTCTTGTGGTGCAGATGGTCGTACCAGAAAGGCAACACTCTGGGACCCAGTCTAACTAAGGAGACAAAACACCATCAGATAGATGAGTGCAGGACCACCTGCAGGAAGTTCCCACATGAGTGTCTAAGGCACCATCAAGTGCCTTTCATCTTGTAACAGTTTTTCTCAGGGTCGTCTTTGTCAAGATGATGACAACAATCCCTAGCTGGAGTCCCTGTCTCAGGCTGCCCTGTATCTGGGATGCGGGTCGAATCATTCTTATGCGTCACTTTGATCAAATTTCTCCCCGCTCAGGAGCCATGAGAGGTTCTCACTGCTAAGTCAAGTCTAAACTCCTCTGCCTCACTTCCAGGCTCTCTGTGCTCTGACCCCTCCCTGGGTGACATAACAGCTGTGTTAATATTTTTGAAGAGCTGACAAAGTGAAGAAAGATTTGTGTGATTTTGTCCTGCTCCAGCAAGCAGAAGATACTAGCCAAGGTGGAAATTACAGGGAGACTTAAGTGCCTAAATTTATAAAGAAATGTTCTTCCTTTGGAGCGTGTGAAGTGACTGTGGGTAGGAGGGCAGGTGTAGTGGTAGTATTAAGGTTGTGTTAATAGAGCTCTGACGATGCATGGAGTACTGTGTTCAGCTCCTGCAGGTCTGGTTCTTCACTCACCAGTCCAAGGAAGCAGGAAGGAACACGATACTGCATGTCCAGTGAACACCAATTGTATGAAATTCTTAACAGTTTAGATAGCACATTACCTATCAAGTCTCCTGAATCAGTGGATGAAGACAGCAGAAGGAACAGTTTAGATTTTGAAGAAAATAGATGTTTGTTTAATCCCTTACTTTCAGGTGGCAGGTTGGAGTTGCAGAGCTAGGCCGGGGCAAAATTATATAAAGCTCTGTTGGCCACACGGAAGAAATTGGCTCTTCTTCCAAAGGCAGCAGAAACAGAAGAATGACAGGATCCCAGAGTGGAAGCAGGAGACGATGAACTTTCTAACATGGAGCTTCGAAGGAATGACATTGATTACCCTGCAGGACAGTGAGCTCTCAAAGGAGTGGAGGAACCTGCTAGAGATGCTACACAGTGAAGTAGGAGGGGTGTGAAACAAGATGACTTCTAATGAGCCTCCCAGCCCTGACATTCTTTTTATTTTTGGTACTGGGGATCAAACTCAGAACCTTTCACTTGTGAGGCAGGTGGCAGAACCACTGAGCGAAATCCCTGGCGGCCCTGACATTCTTGATTGCCAGCCTCTGCCCCACCACTTCCTAACCCACGGTGCATCCTTTTTCAGTACCTGCCAGGAGGTTGCGCCAAACCGTCTTCCCACTGTGAACCTTCTCTCCCAACCGACCATAGCAATGTTTTGATAATTTATTATAAAGGCACACTAGGGACTAACCTGAATAAAGCATTATTGTACATTCATATACTAGGATGCTGTGTGGCCATTCACAATTGATAGGAAATTTAACGTGGAAGGATAGACACCATATTCTATTAGGTGAAAGAAGCTGGTTACAGTGAGTTTTCATATTTGAAATTAACAATATTCAAATGTTATTCCAATGATATTTGAAAATAACAATTTACACATAGAAAAGCTAGATTATATGTACATTAAAATGTGATATTTTGGGCTGGGTATGTAGCTCAGTGGCAGAGTACTTGCTTAGCATGCACACAGGCCTGGGTTTGGTCTACAGCAATGAGAAAAGAAAAATTCATATTCTCTGGGTAATGGGATTGGAAACATTTCCTTTTTATTTGTCTCTTATAAATTTTATAAAATTAGCATGCTTCAACTTTTATTGGCTTTTACAAAAGTATTTTTTATTCTGCTATTAAACCCACCCTCCTCTCTGTTGACTCTGACCTACACTTACCTTTTCTGTCTCTAAAATTCATTATTGTTTTATATAATCCAGTACATGGCAATACACTGTCTTGTGTTACTACAAGATTGCTTCATTCATGTTGGTCTGTCTCACCAACTAAGAAAATGTTCCCTAACTGAATTGTGACTTTTCCCCTGATACATGGTGCCGTGCAGGAATTAGCTCTGGGCGGTTGCTTGGCACTTAGTCTTCAAAGTGTCAAAAAGCCTACGTGGCTTTCTGCAATGGCTGTGGACCTGAGCCTGCCACCGAACACCCACATTTCTCCTGGGTGCTCTGAGCCCCGTGGAACTGATTCAGGTGTCCAGTCACTGGCATTCGAAGCTGCTGTTTTGACCCTGCCAGAATATTCTGTTATGTCTCAGGACTGGGACAAGAGACCTGCAGAACCTAACTGGAGTAAAGTCATTTTGTATTTTCTCATTACTTATGAACAGCATTAAAGCTGAGTCTTCAGTAGCTACTATTCTTTCAGAAATCACCTCATCTTTTTCTTGTAGAAAGAACCTTATTGTCATCATGTTTACTGTGTACCAGACACCATGCCAAACAGAAGCTCTGCAAAGCTGACTGCAAGGACAAGTTCTGGAGAGTCACCCCCTCCCTACTTTTTGAGACAGGGTCTTGGCTACGTTGCTAAGTTGCCCAGGCTAGGCTTGAACTTGTGCCTTTTGCCTTACCCTCCCACCATGCTGGGATTACAGGTATGTGCCACCAAGCCCGGAGAGCCACCGCTTTGTTCTGGTTAGTCTGTGCCAGAAGGCAGCCATTTGCTTACATTTGTACTTGGAAACCTTCTGAAATCACCTCTGCAGTGGTATCGTCACACTTTTTGTTCCATAGGCAATCCTGACTCCAGAGACCGCCAATCAGCACTATTAACATCTCTCTTTTCCATCACTAAATCAGAGAGGCAGCATAGCTTATGTCAGTAAGGCTGAGAACAGGAGCCCCCGCTGTTTCCTTGACAGTTTTTTTCAAGTGTATGCAAACATGATTCCTCATAGATACTTGAAGGGCTGTCAGGCAGAGGACAAGATTTATTCTGTAACCAGATCCTATTGTTCCTGCAACCCTCCGTGGCCCCAATCTCCTTGCCAGTCTTGATCCAGACCACCGTGCAGTTGGCTGGATTACTTCAACAGCCTCCTAACCAGTCTGCCTGCCTGTCTAGTCTTGCTCTTCTAATCCTCCCTTCAGAGAGCCTAAGTGATCTGTCTAAATGGTAAATCTGAACACACTCTGCCTCTGCTTAAAACCCTGTAATATTTGTGCACTGCCTTTAGGATAAACTCTGAACTCCTTCACATTGCTTTATGACCCAGCTCCTGCTCAACTCTCCAGCCCCACCTTGCCTACATTGTTTCAATCCAGCCAAACCACTTGCACACTAAACCCTAAACACTTCTTATTGTCCTACCTCCAGGTATTTGACCAGAACACCTCCCTCTTTTTTTTTTTTTTTTTGGTACTGGGGATTGAATTTAGGACCTCGCGCTTGCGAAGCAGGTGCAGTGCCACTGAGCTAAAGCCCCAGCCCTTAGAACACCTCTCTTCTTCACCTATTTAGCTTGTCTTTCAGGTATCATGTGAGATGTCATTTCTTCTAAAAGCCTATGACGTTACCCAGGAATAGATTGGTTTCCTTATATCCTCTGGAGTGTTCTAGGCTTATCTATGATCTTTTGTCATTTATTTTGATATTTTATGTGTTTATATATAATTTGCTCTCCAGACAAAAACCTTCTTGAGGGCTGGAATTGTTTCATTTATCATTGTGTCCTTGACCCTAGAGATACACTCAGTGGTTTCTGAATGAGTAGATGACAGATGACCTAACAAGGACGGTGAGTGGGCGTTCTGTGGGGCATATTTCTATGCTATGTACTGGAGAACTTGCTAATAACTGGTGATATCCCCAAGAGAAGCAGACAGACCCACACAGCACTAGTGTTTCTGAAGGTCTCCGAGCAGACTAAGTGGCCACCAAGCAGGAGCTTCTTCATTAATAGCACATTGGTGAACGTGCCCTCAACTCCCTTCCTATTGGCAGAGGGAATCACTTCTGGGGTGAAAAGATCTTCAGAGAACCCCAGGCCTTTCTGAGATCCCTTGTCTGTGAAGTAGAGATACTTGCACTGCCTGCTTCACTTGAGAGAACCAAATGAGATCACATATGCTCCAGTACTTTATAAAACCCTTAAAGTCAAATGTAATGTGTTTATCACACAATATTCAGAATTTGTAGTTCCACTGAATAATTTTAATTTTGCAATAAGTAGAAAACAAAGTGCCATGTGGAAAATTTCACGACTCAGGCAGAGTTGAGAATTAAAACAGAAGAGGTCTCCTCTCCTATGCCACTACCATTCAAGGTAAGAGGCATGAGCAGGATCAAGAGTACCTGTTAAATGAAGGGGTGTCAAAGGCCCACTGAACTAGGCATCAGGCAGATTCCTCGATGCCTACTACTGAAATGGGAACTAGTCTTAAATTATTATGAAAATCAGCAGAAACAAAAACTACAGGCATCCTCAGTAAACCTTCTTTCGGGTCCCTTGATTTATACTTCAAGTCAAAAACAGCTGATAGTACTTCACTTCCCCTTTGGTAAGACAAACCCAATGAAACCATTTAATTTAAAGGTTTTTTGTTTTGTTTTGTTTTGTTTTTATTAGGAACCAGGGGAATGTGCTGCTTATCCCTCTGTAACAGTCCAGAGCAGATGACCAGGCTCAGGATGAAGAGGTTGTTGGGGGTGCTGTGGTGTGCTCAGATGCACCTGCTTAGGGCCTGGAAGGAAAGGTGGCAGCAGCAACAGAGGATGGCAGGAACTGGTGTTAGCCAAACCCAAGAGCCTGGAGAGCCTTCTACCTTTCTTCCAACTCTACTCAAGGCTAGAGCGTGTCAGCAGAAAGAATATGGCTGGAAGGCAGGATGCAACAGTGCTGTCTGAACCCCTGGCTTTGCTTGGTGCTCCGTCACTTGCCTGCCCGCCACTCTTCTTGCCGTTTAGTGATTAAGTATTTGAAGAACTCATACACAGACCATGCAATGGCTGTGGAGGGGATCTGGTAAATTACTCTAGCCTGTACTCCTCGGAAGTAGGCGGTCACCCCGCCTACTTGATATACCGTCCTGAAGGCACTAGCCATGCCTGTGATGTGTCCTGTAATGTTTGAGTTCAAAGCCAGGGATTCCTGGGTGTTGAGCAGTGTTTTGCAAACGTCCAGTGGGGTTGTGGCAGCAGCAGCTACAGCTCCTGCACAGGCTCCAGAGAGAACATGGGAGCCGGGGTTGTACCGTCTCTGAGGGTTAAAGTGCTCCTGCAGGAATTCATAGGTCATGAAATGAATGGCTTGGAAGGGAACATTCATGGTTAGCTGGGTGGTGTAGCTGCGGTAAAAAGCTCCGGCCCCTTCATTTTGCCACACTGCCCGTACACAGTCTGTCACCCGGTGATATGGTGAGTTGTACATCTGCATTCTCTGCTTGATCACTGGAGTTCCATAGCAAGGAGGAAGGAAATGGTGACAGCAACCAGCCAGTGACCAAGAGTGTCCAGGTGCAAGATCCCAAGTCAGGATATCAGCCAATGGAATGGAGAGAGAAAAAAGTATGAGTGAGCTGCCAGTTAACGTGGTAAGTTCATGTTTCCTTTTTTTGAGGGGTGGAGGAGGCAGAGGGTCGGTAAAGAGTCAAAAAAATAATAATGGTTCACTCCCAGGAAGATTTCTTTAAAACCAGCCAGTTAACACACAGCATATACCTATGGTTTAGTACCTCCAGAGGGTCTTCTTCAAATGAATACCTATTATTATCTTATACTTTCACAACCCCCAACAAGAAATGACTCAGTGGTAGTGGACATAGTAATGAACACAGAGCCCTAATAATCCCAATCTTCAGGTATGAGGAGTACCTAACTCTTAAAAATATTATAATGGTTATTTTACCAAAGGGGAAGAAAAACTGCTACCAAAAAGATTCCTAGCCAACAAGAGTTCAGCTTTAGTTTCCAAACACTTCCTAGTCTCTCAAGTACAGAACGTGGTATAAGTTCTGTGGATCTCCAGCTTAGCTTTGACCTTTTTACCCCATGGTCTTGGCCAGAGAGACACAGAACTGGAACATACAGAACATAGCACTGCACTATCCCCTCATACTTGTTTCAGTACCTTAGTATCTTACAGTGAGAATGCGTTTGAAGAATTTTCTTCCAACTAAACACCAAGGTCAAAGCAGAAATGCAGGGCCTGAGCTCTATAATCTTTATTCCTATACCTCAACTGTCTTCATTCTAATAAGGCAAACTTTTAAATGTCAAAATCCATCTTCATCTCCTTGAAGTAAAATGAAATAATCTGCTAAACTTTCATAAGAGATCAAATATACTACAAAGAGGGGCCCAGGTACAGGCCAATACAACCATCTCTTTTTTCCAAGGAAGCCCCCCAAAGGAATTAAATCCCAATAAATGTTTCGGGGGGGGGGGTCCTTCCAAGTACTGAAAATATGGAGGGAGCGCCCTCTAGTGATATAATAAAGCAACATGGCATGATTTCCCACCCAAACTGACAATTGCTCTGGCTTTTTCCTACCAATCATAAATAAAGCAAAGACCCAGACATGCAGATGCAGCTGACCAGAGAGACAGGTTGAGGAAGCACTACCTTCTGCTGGATTCATGGCTGCATCATGAAGTAATGTTGCCACACACCCGGCTGCACCTGCAAATGAGAAAACAACTGCCACATGTAAGGCCAGGAGGGGGTGACCAATTCGCTGAGGCCCCCCAAAGTGATGGGGAGTGGCTGTGCTAAACCACACTGAGCAAAGGAAATGTTGCTAAGAGCCAGTCCAAAAGAAGAGAACCCAATGCTCCTGAATACCTGTTCCAAGAAAGGAATAGATTTGTTCCCACCAATCTAGTAAGGTCATCAATGTATACTCCACACCCATGACAGGAAGGCCCAGAAGAGGCAAAGAAAACAGCCCAGATTTTATCAATACAGATGGTATTAAGAATAAATGCAGCTTATACCCCAGATAGGAAGCAGATACACTATTGTCAAAGGAGGCTGACACATTGAGTGTAGCCAGTGTAGGGAGCACACAGGGTTTGTGTGCTCACCGTAGAACCCTGCCTTCAATCCTTTTGCCCTTAAGCTTTCCAACCCATCTCCAAATTTTAACATTTGTCCATCCAGATCTTCCCTTCAAATCCTGAGCTACTGTATCCTCACCCTTTCCCCACTCAACTTGGTTTTTAGGCAATCTTGAAACCCTGAGCTGCTATCCCCTCCTTTGCTTTCACCCAACCTCCAACCTTCTGGATTCTCCAGACAGTCACCTAGCCTCACCCCCATTCACTTGTCAAGGCTTTGTCAAGTCCCCAATGACAAACTGCCTCTGGTCAGCTGGGATCCTGAAAAGGTGAGGCGAAGAGCTGAGGCTCCATTAGTGTCTTCCTTGGGTGCCTGGGTCACCTCCAATCCTGCCCTGAGGAGCAGGACACCACCCAACTATCAAGAAATATACAATGGGGGCAGTTCAGTGTATGTCTCCACAGTTGATGCCAGGAAAAAGTCAAGCTGACAGGTAAGGGAGAATACTGTAACCCTTTGTTGAGGTGCCCCAAAGGAGGGATGGGGTTGAAGCAGCCTGTTGTCTGAGAACATCAGGTTTGGAAGTCCCTCCCTATAATCTGGCCTACCCCAGCCCAAAGTTGTAGCTCCAAACCATGCCGAGACCAGGAAGCACTGACAGCAGCAAAGCCCAAAAAGCTGGGAAAGTGGGGGAACCAGCACAGGAAGGCTCAATACCATTGGCAATATGGCTATTGCCCCCTGGGTGGATTACATCACTCAATGTCTTTTTCAACTTTTCGTAGCAGGCAAAATAGAGGGCGTGGGCAGGCCCTGCGCCTGTTGCTGTGACGTTCAGCCCCCGCATGGGCCTCCATAGGCCCTCCGTTCTTATAATCCTCCAGAGGGCCTCCAACACATTGCGATAGCGGGCAGCTGGGTCAGGCTGTAGACTCTGCATCCGGGTCTGAAATCACAGCAAGGAGAAGGGCAATGTCAGTGATGTCACCTTCTCTCCTCAACACTTGGGTTTTGGGAACTGGGCAGGCCTTCTAGAGGGAACTGTGCCAGTCTGTGGAAGTGGTAACTGGCACCCAACTTTACTCCTTCCCAAATCTATATCTTTTCTTTCCAAGCTTTGGATCTTTCCTTTTCTAGTCATTTGTGACCCCAGGAGTGGAAGATCATTATTTTCCCTGAGAACATTACTATTTATTAATAATTTCTTCCCCCAGCAGTAAATATCAAGCCTGTGATACAGAAGTTGTTTTTGTGCCTCAATAAACACAGGCTAAGAGTTTTTCAAATGGATTCTAAATTCAAGTACTTACTCATCCTATACCACATACTTTATGCTTTAAACACCAACCCTGGCCCTGCTTCACCACACAATATACTAATTAATGAGATGGTGGGTCATCTTTTGATACTTTTTCAGATTATTTGGCAGTGCCAGCTGGGTCTATAAGCTAGTCTTGACAGAAGTGATATTCCTAATAGATGCTGCTCTAGTTTCCTGGGAAAGAAAGTTTACCCCAAAAATATGAAAGTGGGAAATGTCTAGCTGAAAACCAACCTAGCCTCTAAAAGGCCTTTCAGATTTTTTGTTTTTGTTTTCTGAGACAGGGTCTCACTAGGCAGTTCAGGCTGGCCTTGAACTATGTAGGTCCAGGGTAGCCTTGAACTCATGGCAATCCTCCTGCTTCAACCTCTCACATGATGGGATTACAGGTGTGTGCCACCATGCCTGGCCTCAGATTTCTTATCTAAATGGACTGAATCCCAAAATTGGCATCAGTAAATAAAATCAGTCCCTGTGAAACATAACCCTTGGAATCTTAGGAAGATTCAACGATTGGAATGAGTGTATGGTTGAAACCTGTATGACATTTCCAGAAAATTTTATTGAAATTTAGAAAATTAACCTTGTTTGAAACACTTCTCCAAATCAGACCTCCTTTCCAGTGTGTCTCCCCACAAAAATCTCATCTACCAACCCGTTTCACAGTTACAGTAACATAGATACTAATAATTTGAAATCAGTGTCTAGTGCCTGGGACACAGAAAACACTTAAAATTAGGCTATTTAATGAATGAATATTTTGTCACAAAGCTGTGTGTGTACTAGTTCAGAAAGTAACAAGTAGCACTACTGATAAATCAAGATGGAGAAAATGATGCCCAGGTAGTTTAAATGCCTTTGTTTTAATCACTAGATTCAGTTTGGATTTAAATCTTGAACTTTCTGTTGGCCAACTGGAATCCAAGAGTAATACCTCTTCTCAAGAGCATGGGAGAAAAGAAGCTAACCAGATTAACAGGTCCTTGTTTGCCACAAGCAATCCAGATTCCTCTAGAGTTTTCTCCTGCCTTCTAAAAAACTGCACTTAAAAGGTTAATTTATTGGATGTTCAGTTAGAAATACACAGTATCATTGATTGCAACTGACACATTCTTTTACATTTCTCAAAAAGATCCCGTGAATTTGCAATAAAGGGTGTGCTGTATTTAACAGATATGTATTTAAACTGGGCCTGGTAGCTTAACAATTATGTGTTTCTATAAATTTGTCTGAAACTGATCTTGTTCAGGGGACACATTCAGAAATTGCATTGCTCTCCTGGAGTCAATGGCATATTTGGCAACCAGTCCTGAAAGTTTTGGTCTCATAGGCCTGGAACTCTTCATCCCCAAGAGAAAACTAGACTGTGAGTAAGTTACTCTGAACATTTTAGACACCTATCTAAATTTCACTCAACAATATTAACTCAATGAAAATACACTTAGAGGACCTGGGCATAAGCTATGCAAATATGAAAATGAATATGGATGCCCAAATTTGTTGGCCAATAAAACTACCTTCCACAGGGCTGGGGCTGTAGCTCAGTGGCACCACACCTGCCTGGTAATCACAAGGTCCTGAGTTTAATCCCTGGTTCCTCAAACAAACAAACAAAAAACTACCTTTCATAAAATGATAACATTTCTAAGAATTTATGAAAAGCTTTCATTATGAAAAACCACTACCTTTGAAGAAAGCCAAACAAATTAACAGGGAGTTAAGTGGCTTAAGACAATCCATATTTGAGTCAGAAAACGTGAGCTGAGGCCCAGCTTTGTTAGATGCATTGTCTTCAATATGTCACTAAACCTCTCTGAGCTTCAAAGTTACCATCTATAAGCCCAAATAGCTGGTTCCTTCTCAAGCTGCTGTGAAGGCATATAAAATCCACTGGCAATTTATAAGGTGCTATAAACATAAGGCCTTTATTGCATTAAAATATGACTCTAAGATATATTTGCTCATACCCAAGAATTTACAGATCATGGCAGCATTGCTTCTTGTATAAATCATTTCACAAATAGACATGGGCAACTAACTGGTCCTTAGCCACTACTAAATCAGGTTTAATTTTGCATTTTTTTTTTTATTGTAAAGTTTCTCTGTGGCTATTCTGACTTATGTGTTAGGCTGTTAATCTGAAAATCATATATTCAGAGGAGCTCCCTTGTGAAATTTTTGCCTTCCTTCATTCTTGAAGTCTGCTTTTGGGAAGCTACAGGGAAGACTTGTGAGTCACATAGACTGGATTCAACTCATAACTCTTCCACTTAAACTGTAACCTTGGACAAGTTATTTAACTGCTCTCTAAGCCTTTCTTCATCTATAAAATAATGAAAATGGTGTCTACTTCATGAAGTTGTTTCAAAGATTATGAATAAATATATGCAGGGTATTTCAGACAGTGATTGGCACACAAGAACAATTGTCATTTATTGAATATTTAACTATTATCATAAGAAAAGCGGATATGCCAATGTTTCCATTTCCTAATCTTTTACTAGTAATTGAGTGTAACTATTTACATCTGGAATTTGGAAAAGATTTCTCTCATTTCCTTTTTAACTTATTAGGTAAACTGATACTTGCTTCACCATTGCAGAACCAAAAAAGAGCAACTTGGTAGTAGGTGAGTCCTTAGATGATTTTGAGGATTCTGAATGCTTTAGGTTGAAGACTCTGTCCCTACAAATAAAAGTCTGATGCTTGCTTCTGAGGGTTGGAAAAGGAGACTAGGATTTATCTGGGTTCCCAAGCCTCCCTATTTGATTATGGAAATATATGTGTGGATGACCATGGCCTGGCAAAGCTGTGTTGACTTCCCATGATCCCTCCCAAGGATATTTTAAGTCAACTTGACCCTGATAAGTGGCTGGGGATACAGAGGCTTGCATGCCAAGAGGCAACATGAGCTTTCATTTGCAAACACTGTGGTTGCCCTTTAGGGTCTAAACCAGATAGAGACCTGCCTCAAGTTTTAGGGTAAGCTTGGGCTGGTTTTCCTTTCCATCATCCATTTATGGCAAAAGAATAGCTGCCCAGGGAGAAGGTAACTGGGAAACCCTTTCTAAAGGATAGGATATGACTTCTGCTTTCATGCTTGCACAAAAGCATTTAACATACAGACACTAATTCATACTGATCTCCTCTCTAATCATTTAAATCCCAGCATTAATGACAAGCAAAAATGATTCTTCTAAGGTAAGCTTTTGTATTTTAAAACTCCTGAGCATTTTTCCTTCTGATCAAATAATTTTCTTTAATGTAGGGCTTTGAGGCACAACTGTAATGTTGCATGACTAACTTTTTTAAACAAAAATTCCAAAGCTTATATAGATGAATAAGGACTGTTCTTCAAAATAGCTATCTTGGAAGGCTAGAAGTGACTTATTCCAGTATTGCTGTAGTTATGCAAAACTTTCTGGAACTCTTTTTTTTTGGTACCAGGAACAGAACCCAGGGTCTTGCACTTGCCAGGGAGGTGCTGCACCCCCCTGCCCGGGGGGCTGGGACCCTTCTACAAGTGTTCCTTTAATGGGTTTATAGGCCTCAGAAGTAAATCAATCATCTTGCTTTCCAGCCTCACTTTATCCTTGATCCCAAGCAGCTATTACCCATTCATTTTGAGTTTTCACCTTATTTTCTATATTTGATCCTGAGTGGTCTCTGTTCCTACAAAATCAATCTTTTGATTGATATGTTTGTCACAGGACAAAGATCTGCCTCTATTAAGGATATACACCTAAATATTCTGGAGGCATTTTTAACAGGAATTTATAAAATGCTTATAACAGCATTATATAAATATAGAGTAAGGAGGCAGCCTCCAATTGTGCAATTGTAATGACCAACAGTTTAAACTGATAATGTGTAATAATATTTATATGTCAGTCACATTATTAAATTATGTTTTCTAAGCCATTCAATAATTTTTACTGCTTTCCCTGACCTCTTTTTCATTTCTCATCTGGAAGCCTAGCACCCTAGATCCTGCACTCTCTTCACAGTAGAAGTGCAGTGAGGTTACTCTGCAGCTAGATCATATTAACTTTTGGATATGTAGCATCATTAACTCACAGTCATTCAACAAAGAGTCTTACATAAATATTGGAATCTTTTGTATTTATATATTTTACATTTCCATAGTTATTTCTTTCATATAGGTTTTACTATTTATTTCTCTCAGTTGACAGAAGCATTTAAAATTCTCATGTTCACCTTAGTCAAATACATTTAACCACATTTTCACTGGATATGGCCTTTGTTAGGAGTTATCTTGTAATGTGCTAGAATACCCCTGCCAACTCAATGTCATTTACAAAGCTTCATGAACACTTTCCCTATTTCTGTACCCATATTACTAATGAAAATATGAAATGGTACTGGAACCATGGAAAAGCAGAAGAGGCCTGCTTTGCAATGTCCAAGTTGATACTCTCTTCCTTTTGAATATGTAATATTTTCCTAATTTAAGAAGAAAACATACATCAAAGAACTGCCATGCTATTGCCATTGACTCTTGCCACTAACATGTAAAAGAAGCACCAGTCTCTTATCATATTTATTTCAGCAATCACTTTGAGTTTATTTCCCCCTAAATTTAGATCTCGCTTTTAGTGGTTGGCATCTTTACCAATGTACAGATGAAAACTATAAAGAATGTTAATCTTTTCCCATCTTCACCCAACTTTCTTCAGGAGAACCTGACTTCTGTATCCAGTAATCATCTTGTTTGGCTGTGGATCCAATTATTTTTACTTTCACATCAATTACGTCATCATGTTGATCTCAGTTCCATTTTCTCCACTTACATGCACTTTCTTATACCAGCACACCTCCCTTCTAGGCAACATTTCTTTTTTTGTCAACTTCAGGTGCCCAAAGAAATATACTATCAGTTTCATTGCTCTTGTGGGGCGGCTGATGTACTCCCTGAACATACAGTCTTCGGGTTCTTTTTTTTTTTTTTTTTTGGTACCGGGGATCAAACTCAGGACCTTGTGCTTGCAAGGCAGACAGTGGAACCACTGAGCTAAATCCCCAGCCCTGAACATATAGTCTTAATCCCAGCTCAATTTTTATGTTCAGGAAATAGGTGGGTTATCACACTCGTGTTACAGAGAAACTGAAACCTTTTCCTGAACAGTCTTTCCCATATGACTTCCAGTATGGAACTCTGACTTCTGACTGCACAGTGATTTCCAAACACTCATGGTTAAGATTTAATGTGTCCTTTAACTAGCTCACAGATCCCAGACTCCAGTTCCTGCCCGGTAACTTTTAAGGGAAGACACAGCAAGAAGCCTGTAAAAGCACCTACCCGAAGAACATCTCAAGTCATCAGATCCAGGCTGATTCATGCTAGTTGGATTCACCTTAATCGAGTTAGTAGTACTTACCTGTGCTTCGGGTATCCCAACCCAACCTACTCCAGCTTAGTCCCAGCTGGGATCCAGGGCTTTGGCTGACAGATTTTTTGATCCTGAGTCCCGATTCAGATCTCACTGATGGCTAGAAATAGGTCCTGGTTCCTGACTAGGCTTAACTCCCAGCCGGGACCTTGCTTGTATGGCATATCAGTTCGAATCGTGTAGTAGGCAGGAGCGAGGAAGTAACCCCGTCGGTTCCGGCTCTCAGCCGGGATCCTAGCTCTAGACAGGACACAGGGTCGGGTCACCCCCAGGTTGGGTTTAAAGCCCGGTCCAGGTCTCACCTTGACGCAGTCGATGGGATACATCACGCAATGTTCCAAGATCCCTGCCACAGCACCCGCCACCATGTGCGTGGTGACAGTAGCTCCAGCGGGCAGCGCCTCGTAGTCCGGTCCAGAGTCTGGATCCTGCCGAACCGGGGGCCTGCAGGCCCCGGCCTCCCCGCCGCCGGCCCCCCGGCCCACGCCCCGCTGCAGCCACCCGTCCAGCAGCGCCGACTCCCCGGGGCTCCGCCCGGGCCCAGCCGCTGGTCCCCCCGCCACACCGCCTGCACTCCGCCCCTCCAACTCCATCCACCCGGGCCAGCCGTGGCGCCCACCCTGCTGCCCCCCGGCCCCGTTACGTCCGCCTCAGGCGCGGCCCAGAGAGCCCCCGGCCTCTGGCTCCCGCTTGCCCGCGGACACGCCCCCAGCCAACCATTGGTGCAGAAGCCAATTTGGCTCCACCTGTTTCCTGACATAAGGACAATGCCTCTGTAGGCATTCGTGAAGCTGCCTGTCACTCTTCTGCCTTGAGGCGTGGCTACCGCCTAGAACCCACCCCTTCCCCTTTGATCTTGGACGGGTCTTGTTTATTGGCCGCTGATTGGCCAACATGTGAGATTAGCCCGCCTCTGACTTTCCAGGGGCGGGAGAATTTCAGGCTGATCTTTGATAGGTTCCACACTTCTGCTACTTTGGCCGCTGCCATTGGCCCTCACCACTTCGCTCTCCTATTGGCTACGGAAGAAGCACCGGGGGGAATGTTAGCTAACAACTTTGGGACCCAGACTGGTGCCTGGGAGGCTGCGGGCGCCTCCGGTGGTGTGGGTAGGTGCGGCGCTGGCTCTCAAGGTCAAACTACTGGCGGCCGTTAGGACCCGCGCTCAGAGCCTCGAGGCCCGGACGCGAGAGCACTGTTCCCGCGGGATCTCGCGGCGGCGGCGGGGCCGGGGCTGACCCTGCTGGGCACTCCCTGCTCGGCCGGGTGCCAGACTAGGAAGTGGCTGGGGCACGCGGGCTGGCTCCAATCCCGCTTCTCCGCCAGGGATGACCGCAGCGACCTCCTGGACCCCGGTCGACTCTGGAGTTTTGGACGGACCCTGAAAGACCCAGTGGACCTCGGCCCCAGCCCCTTCACGGGCCTTACACCCGAAAAGTCGCTCCGTAAACCCTGCATGGTTGAATGAATGAGAGCTCCGGTCCGCGGGGGGAGGGTGGGCTTTGCGCCAGGTTAGAGGGTAGGAGGGAAGATGTCGTAACGTAGCGGATGACTCAGAACTAGGACAGGAGGAGAAGTGTCTAGAGGCATCGTCCCTAGTGCGGCAGGGAAAGTGTGGCAGCTGGGGAGCTCTGAGGTAGTCTGCAGCCTCAGCATTTTGTCCCTGAGAGGCCTCACTGATAAGCCCCCTGCCTGTGATGATTGCACTGTGATAAGATCCTGCGCGCTCCCGGTCTGGTCGGTTGTAGAACAGTGCCTTCCATGCAGGCTTCAAGACTGCTCCTGCTCCAGGGCCGCGACGTTGTGCAGAGGCTGAAGCTGAAACCTCCGCTGAGGACCCCAGGCGCCGTTTCCACCCAGTCAGCACGGCATCTTCATTCTCCTCTGGATCGTATTTGCACAAGCTTTCCCCGTTTTCACTTCTGTTTTTATTACTCATTTTAATGAGATGATGCAACTGTTAACTTTCCCATCTGTTTGTAGCCCTTAGGTGGGGAAGAGGTTTTCCATTTTCTTTCTAAAGCTTAGTCCTTCTCTGGACCTCTGATCCCCCTCCCCCATCCAGTCTATTCTCTTCCTTTTCAGTAGTGGTTATTAACTTTTCCGTAGCGACCTTTTGTAAAATAATAAAGCTACAAATTCTCTTTCTCCCACTCCCTATTTCCCATGCACACACAAAATTTTGCATATAACGCCTGAGTTGCAAAGTCCCTAAAATGACTTGTGCACTCCTTAAGTACATTCACATGTACCTTCGAAGCCTACAGCAGTGTCTGCTCCTTTCCCTTGAGAAATGAATAGGGGCCACATAAACCCCTCAATCCTGCTTGAGTACTGATTCCCTTTACTGCCAAATTGCTCCAGTAAGACCTTACACCTCCTATGCTCTTTAAGCTCTATACTGTATTTTTACTGCTTTATTCAGTGGTCATAAATTTTCTTTCCAAATCCAATGGCCATTTTCTTTTTTTTAAAATGATGCACATTGCTTTATTAAAGTGAAATTTAAATAAACATGTATACATTCGATGGAGTTTTCCCATTTTATAATCTCACAGTGATGATGCTTCCTTAAATTGCAGTGTGCACACACACAGATGTAAGGCCTCTTCCCTTTAGTTACCTAAAGAGAAATTGATTCCCAAATGATAGGCCATAAGAGCTGTAGGAATTCATAGGGAAATGAGTGATGGGGCAACCAATGAGGGCTAAGGAGATGAGTATCATTTACATTTCAGCAATTTTCAAACTGGAGAATATGTACAGAAAGACTTTTCAAGGCATATGTGGGAAGTAGTTTCAAGGGAATCAATTTGCTGTTCTTCATCCACATGCATTTCTTCCTAAAATTCATCTTCCTCAAAAAGCAATTGAGGTAGTTTTCCTACCCTCCTCCTTTTTTTTGTACCAGGCATCTAAGTCAGGTCCTTGCACTTATGAGGCAGACAGCAGACCCACTGAGCTAAGTCCCCAGCCTTTCCTCCCCTTTCTAAATGCCCCCTCCACTCACACCTGTAAAGAAAGGTGTAACCTCATCCATCCTTCATCTTGCTGTGATTCATTCCCTGGATACTTTAAAAAAATCTGGGTGTAGGCAAGGTCTCCTTTAATCCAGGTGCAGCTGTAGATTTCATATCGTTCTTGATTTACATATATTTCTGTTGAGTAAAAACCTTGGCTTTAAGCACAATTTGGCCATTGAGGGATAATATATCAGTGGCTCACACCTCTAATCCCAGTACTTTGGGAGGCTGAGGCAGAAGGATTGTAAATTCAAGACCAGCCTGGGCAGCTCAGTGACTTAGACCTTGCATCAAAATATAAAAACATTTGGGGAGGATGAGACAGGATCTCACTATGTAGTTCAGGCTGGTCTTAAACTAATTGTATAGCCCAGGCTGACCTTGAATTTGAGGTGATCCTCCTGCCTCAGCCTCCTGAGTGTTGAGATTACAGGCACAAACCACCATGCCAAGCTAAAATATAAAATTTAAAAAGGGTTGAGGTACTTATTCAGGGCAAGTACTGGAAAAATAAATAAATAAAAGGATACTCTTATTGCCCTGAGATCAAAACAAAGTGCAATATAAAATATTAAAGGTGGTAGTGCCTTATTTCATTCAGGAAGAGTATGTATCTTATTTGGGAACTAGGATATTCAAGGCTTACAATTTTTTGTTTTGTTTTGGGAAGTAATAATGGGCCATAGAGATAGTTGCCCCTTCTCTGGTCAGAAAATAAAGCTGAGTGCTGGGGATTTAGCTCAGTGGTTCTGCTGCCTGCCTCGAAAGCGCAAGGTCCTGAGCTCAATCCCCAGTACCAAAAAAAAAAAAAAGAGAAAAGAAAGCTGAGTATCTGAACTTGGGTGTCACTTCCATGTTTTGCAATATTTTTAGAAGTACAGGGAAAGTATGTTTATGTGGTTTCACAAGTCAGCATCATGCTTTTAAGAAAATAGGTAACTAATTTAAAAAATAGGTAACTAGTAAATATATTAATATTTATATATATAAACTAGTATATAGTATATATATTAACTATATATATATATATATATATATATATATAGTGGTTTGAACCTGGGGTGCACTGAGGTACATCCCCAGTCCTTTCTATTTTTTAAATTTTGAGACAGGCAGACAGGCTCACTAAGTTGCTCCAACTGGTCTCAAATTTGTGATCCTCCTGCCTCAGCCTCCCAGGTAGCTGGGATTACAGTGGAGTGTTTTACATTTTCTTGAATATTTACTCAATGTTTTGTAAAATATTTTATGTAAATAAATACAGTAAAATGCTTTATGTACTAAAGACATTTCCACTCTCCTCTGTTAAAAGACTTGGTTATACCACATCATACCCACTAGGAAGACTATAATAAAAAACATGATTGAAAATAACCACTATTGAGGATGTGGAGAAATTGGAACCCTCTTACACTGCTGATAGGAATGTAGTTTTGATTGTTTTTGGGTTTTTTTGATACTGGGGATGGAACTTGGGTCCTTGTGCTTGTGAGGCAGGCGGAGGAATGTAGTTTTTCAGCCACTGTGGAAAACAATTTCACAGTTCCTCAAAAATTTAAACAGAACTACTGTGACCTAGCAATTTCACTATAGATCTAAAAGTATTAAAAATAGGTACTAAGTACATGTACATGCATGTTCATAGCAGCAACTCTCACAATATGCAAAAGGTGAAAACAACCCAATGTCCATCAACAGAAGACTAGATAAACAAATTGAGTACATACATATATATGGATAGGTGAATAAAATTTAGCCATCAAAAGGAACAAAGTACATACTGATACCTACTACAATGAGTGAGCCTTGGAAACCTTATGTTAAGTGAAGGAAGCCGTAAGCAAAAGGTCACATAATTCTGGTTGTATGAAATATACAAGTAGGTAGTTCTGAAGAGATAAGTTGCAGATTGGTGGCCCAAGAGCAGCAAGGAGGAAAAAAAAAAAATGGAGATGATTGCTTAATGGGTATGGGGCTTCCTTTTGGGGTGATGTGCTGGAACTAGATGGAGTTGTTACACAACACTGTGAATGTGCCACTGAATTGTCTATTTTTAAATGGTTAATTTGTGTGTTTGTGTGTGTGTGTGTGTGTGCGCGCATAGTACTGGGAATTGAACTCAGAGCCTCATGCATTCTAGGGAAGTGCTCCACCACTGAGCTATATCCCCCACCCTTGTATTGTATGACAAGGTCATATATACATAGTTGCCCAGACTGGCTTCAAACTTCCAGTCTTCCTGCCTCAGCCTTCCTAGTAACTAGCAATACATGAGTATCATTGTGCCTGGCTAAAATGGTTAATTTTATGCTATGTGAATTTCATTTCATTAAGAGAAAAGATTGGCAAGCAACCAATGGATGAGTTGAATAAGCTAGTCAGTATTTCATTACCCTCTGTAACTCCAGAGGAAGCTCAGAACCGACTTTCACAACTTCTAGATTGCCTACTGTAACTTGTAGAAAATCTACTTTGGGCAAAAGTGAAAGATCTGGAAAGAGATTGTTAAGGATTTTTTTTTTTGATCGATGAAAATGTTTTGAAATTACATTGTAGTAATCGTTGCACAACCCTGTGATTATACTAAAAACCACTGAATTGGGTGAATTTTGTTGACATGTGAGTTAAAACTCAAGCTGTTTTTTAAAAAGTGAAGTTCATGGTGGTGCACGCTGTAATCCTAGCACGTGGACAGCTGAAGCAAGAGGATCACCATGAGTTTGAGGCCAACCTGAACTACACAGGGAAACCCTCTTTAAAAAAACAAAAAAGGTAAATCTACTTGGGATATGTTGAAACTATCTTCTTTTGTAGCTTTACTTTCATCATCTTTTAAGTAATAAACTGTTCCTTTAGTATATCCTTTTTTTTGAGGGACTACTGTAATTATACACCTTACCCTTTTAAAAAAGCTTATCCTAAATTACTGTATTTCAAAAAGAAAATTATCAGTTTTGATTTAAAAATTAAACCAACATCTTGGGCTCACAAACAATCTAGAAAATTTAGTTTTATTGGTGGTTGTCCAGCTAGAAGCTTCAGTTCATTTCATAACCATACTCAAGTTGAAACAGATACAACTGGGAAAAAATTTATATCATAAATCCATATTCATTCTTGTTTAGGCAGAAATCACACTGCTGCTCATTTTTATTCATCTATTAATTGATATTGTATCTTTATTGTCTTAAGAGAAATATGTTGTAAATTCTGTAAAAATGCCTCCAATTAGTTTATACCTTTTTCTAAGTCCTGCACCTATTATAAAATGCCTTCTTTTTGTTGTTTATTTCTACAAAGAAGATAAATTTATGTCTTTAAAGCATTTACATTTGTTCCTAGCAAGACAAAAGCATTCCCAAAATGTAATCTAGAATATAATGCCTGGAACTTTAGGAAACTGTTTCATTTGATTAGAATTAATTTCTGCTTCTCAGATGTTGACAAGTTAATTCTATATAATATGAAAATACAAGCCAGTACATAATATATTTATAAAACCAACTACTGCTGTGATACCTTCTTAAGGCACTTTAAAAGGGCCTAAGTAGTTGATATAGGACTTTGTTCATAATCAGCAAAATATCCTGAGATTTTTTTTTTCGGTACCAGGGATCGAACTCAGGACCTCACACTTGCCAGGCAGCTGCAGTGCCACTGAGCTACATCCTTGTCTCAAAATTCCTGAGATGTAAGATTCTGATTTTATGGGTTTTTTATTAGACAAGGTCTCACTATGTAGTTCAGGCTGGCCTTGAACTCACTATATAGCCCAGGCTGACCTCAGACTCATGGCAATCTTCCTGCCTCAGCTTCTTGAGTGCTGGGATTACAGATGTGCACCACCACTCTCAACTTGCATTGTTTTTTTAAACATCAGTTTCATCTCATTTAAATTCTAAGATAAAACACCTCTAAGTGAAAGAATAAAAAGAAAAATTAATCATTGATTGACAAGTTTTATGAGTAATGCATCTTTTTGCAAAATTTAAGGAGATGAATTAAGTAACAAATACAGTATTTTAATAAGCAGAAAAATTTTAGGGTAAATGAACAGAAATCTACCTCAAATCATAGCACAATGAGAATCACAGTCCCTTAATCAATTCCCATATTTTAGCCAGTTTACAGACCCAGAACCTCTTCAATGAAGGGGAGACCAGATCACCTTAAAAAAAAAAAAAGGACCTTGAGAGGCTGGGGATGTAGCTCAGCAGCACGGCACCTGCCTGGCAAGTGCAAGGCCTTGAGTTCAATTCCCAGTACCAGAAAAAGGAAAGAAAAAAGAAAGGACCCTAGTGTACTATTTAAAAGTTATACTGTTAATCTTTCTCTCTCATTCTTCCCCAATGAGACCTAAGGTCTTTTACCATGGTAACTGTACACTGCAGAAAGGGAAGTAATCAGACATTTCAGGGACTACTAGAGACTAGCTCTGAACTACTGATGATTCCAGGAGATCCAAAACATCATTGTGGCCCTCTAGTAAGAGTAGGAGCCTATGGGGTGAGGTGATCAATGGAGTTTTAGACAAGATCTGACTCACACTGGGTGCAGTAAGTCCCCAAATCCATCCTGTAGTCATTTTCCTAGTCCCAGAGTACATAATTGGGATAGATACATTTAGTACTTGGAAGATTCCTCTCATTGGTTCCCTAACTGTAATGTGAGAGCTATTATGGTGGGAAAGGCCAAACAGAAGCAATTAGAGTTGCCTCTACCTGGGAACACAGTAAATAAAAAACAAGATCACATGGATCACAGAGGTTACTGTCACCATCAAAACTTGAAAGATGCATGGTTCATGGTTCCTACCACATCTCCATTTGACTCTACTATTTGGCCTCTGCAGAAGATGGATGGATCTTGGAGAATGCCTGTGGATTACCATAAACTTAATCAAGTGGTGACTCCAATTGCTGCTGCTGTACCAGATGTGGTTTCCTTGCTTGAGCAGATTAACACATCTGGTACTTGGTATGCAGCTATTGAGTCGACAAATGCCTTTTTCTCCATACTTATCTCTTATAGCTTGTATCTAGATGTCCTCCCAAAGCTTCATGAGCTCATAGGTGAGACTTTTGGAAGGTGACTGAATCATGGGTGTGAGCTACTGGATTAGTCTACTAATGGGTTTATAGCTGGAATATGATGTTGGGAGATGAAGCCTGGTGAGGAGGGTCACTGTGGACATAGCCTCCTCCTTTCTTAGTTACTGCTCTGTTTCCTGCCTGCCATGCTATGAGCTCTTTCTCCTCTGCCATGCCGCTCTACCATGCCTCCCTGCCTTCAAGCCAGCTGACTACGGACTGAAACCTCCACAAATTGTGAGTTAAAATAAACCTTTCCTCCTTTAACTTGTGGGTATCCGATACTTTATCCCAGCCATGAGAGAGTAACTAAGACACTATCTATTCAGCTGGCAAGGCCAGCAATACTGTCCTACCCCAGGAGTATATTAACTGTACAGCCCAGTGTCACAACTAACCTTGCAGGGATTTTGATTGTCTTCCTCTTCCACAGGTATCACACTGATCCATTACATTGATGACATGGTGATTGGACCAAATGAGCAGGAGTTAGCAACCACTCTGCCCTTGTTGGTAAAGCATTTGTGTGTCAGAGGATGGAAAATAAGTCCAGCTAAAATTCAAGGTCCCTCTACCTCAGTGAAGTTTGGACTAGGAGTCCAGCAGTGTGAGGCAGAGATATCCCTTCTAAGGTGAAGGAAAAGTTGTTAATCTGACTACTCCTACAACCAAAAAAGAGGCACAACACCTAATGGGCCCATTTGGATTTTGGAGGCAACACATTCCTTGCTTGTGAGTAAAAGAGCTGCTAGTTATGAGTGGGCCCAGAATAAGAGAAGGCTCTGCAACAGGTCCAGGCTGCTCTGGAGGCTGATCTGCCATTAGGCCCATATGATCAAGCAGACCCAATGCTACTCGAGGTGTCAGTGGTAGATAGGGATACTGCTTTTAGCTTCTGGTGGGCCCCCATAGGTGAACTACTTTGAAGACCCTTAGGATTTTGGGGTAAGGCCCTGCCATCATCTGCATTCTCTCCCTTTAAAAAATAGCTCCTGGCCTGCTGTTGGGCCTTAATGGAAACTGGATGCTTGACCATGGGATACCAGGTTTCCATGTGACCTGAGTCATGAACTGGGTGCTCTCAGACTCAACAAGTCATAAAGTTGGATGTGCACAGCAGCAATCCATAATTAAATGGAAATGGCATATATATGATTTGGCCTGAGCAGATCAGAAGGCACAAGCAAGTTACATAAAGAAGGTGCCCAAATACCCATGGTTTCTACTCCTGCGATACTGTTTTTTGTCCTCCAACATGTGCCTATGGCCTCATGGAGTATACCATATGATCAGTTGACAGAGGAAGAGAAGACTATGGCCTGGTTTACAGATGATTCTGCACATTATGCAGGCACCACCCCAAAGTGGACAGCTGCAGCATTACAGTCCCTTTCCAGGACATCCTTGAAGGACAGTAGTGAAGGGAAATCTTCACAGCTTGGGAAGTTCACCTGGTTGAACATTTCACCTGGGAGAAAAAAAAACAGCTAGATGTGCAAGTATATACTGATTTGTGGTCTGTAGCCAATGGTCAGACACTTGGCAGGAACATGACTGGAAAGTTGATGACAAAAATATTTGGGGAAGAGGTATGTGGGTAGACCCCTCCATATGGGCAAAGGATGTAAAGATATTTGTGTCCCATGTAAATGCCCACCAAAAGGTGACCACAGTAGAAGAAGACTTTAACAATCAAGTGGATGGGATAGCCCATTCTGTGGACAGCAGTCAACCTTTTTCCTCAGTCACCCCTGTCATCATCTAATTGGCTTATTATGAACAAAGTGGTAGCAAGGAGGGTGGCAATATGTGGGCTCAGCAACATAGATGTCCACTTACAGTGTCTACAGCCACTGCTGAATGCCGGTCTGCCAGCGGCAGAGACCAACACTGAGTCCCTGATATGGCACCATTCCCTAGAGTGATCAGCCCGAAACCTGGTGGCAGATTGATTATATTGGACTGCTTCCATCAAGGAAGGGTTAGTACTTTGTCCTTCCTGAGATACTTATTCCAAGTATTGATTTGCCTTCCTTGCATGTAGTGTTTCTGGCAAAACTATCATCTATGGACTTACAGAATGCCTCATCCACCATCATGATAATCCACACAGCATTGCTTCTGACCAAGGAACACATTTCATAGCCAAAGAAGGGAGGCAATGGGTTCATACTCATGGAATTCATTGGTCTTAGTCAAAATGATAAAGAAACAGAAAGCCTTGTGTAACTCATCCTAGTCTCCCTTGAGTCCTGACTTTCCATTAGAAAATGAGAGTGAGGAGGGTAGCACAGGGTAGCTGAGGTTCCCTTCCTTGAACTAAGCTTCAGTTTCAACTCTAACATGGTATTAATAATAATAGTAATAATAATAGCAGATACTTCATAAGGTTATTTGGGGGACTAAATTAGGAAATGAATGTTTTGTGCTTAGTATCTTATCAGATACATAGTTGGAACTTAGTAAATGTTGATTATTACTAATATTTTTGTTGGTATTTTTTGGAATAGGGTCTCACTATGTAGTTCAGGCTGGCTTCAAACTCTTGGTGATCCTCCTGTCTCAGCCACCCCTGTGCTGGGATTATAGGTGTGCACCACATCATCACTATTATTTTATAATTGTTATTACTTATCTTTCCTTTATAAGTGTCCATCCACCATCACAGGAATCAGTGACATCATGTTACCTCACTCCCATGCAAGAAAGCAAAATGACCATGAGTGGTTACTGACCTTTGTTTACACCATTTCTTGCTGTTAGACTACAGCACCAAATTTGGAATGTCTCACAAATAAACCTTTTTCTTCTGATGATAACATCCGTGAACTCCAGGATCATGTCATAAGTGGCCTTAATTTTTGTATGAAATTTGTATAATAAGGAGTAGACTGAATCCTTAAGTTAAAAGGCTAGAATTACAATGCTTTCCTAGAGTGTTATCAAAGAATGTAATGATCTATTGTTCTTATATACAAGGAATATAAACTATCAGCATAGGATGAGGTTTGAATTAATTGTTAGTTGTCTTTCTTTTGTTTGTTTTTTTTGGTACCGGTGATTGAACTTGGGTCCTTGCACTTGTGAGGCAGGCGGCGAAACAGCTGAGCTAAATCCCTGGCCCCCGTGTTTTATTTTTAATGCCCTGTGGTATTGAATCCTTTCTAAGCGTGAGATTTATCAAAGCAATTATCCAGGGGTTATGGAGGCAGCAGAAACATTAACAATAATATCATTAACAAAAAAGTATTTATGGAGCAGATGTGGACCTCAAACTCATAATTGTTGAATCCCTAAGTAGTTATCTATGTGATTTTCCTGGTTATCCTCAAGATCCTATTCTTTTTCTTTTTTTTGTAGTGCTCACAGCAATGCACATGCTAGACAAATGCTCTGGCACTGAGCTATGTTCCAACCCCATTCCCATTTTTTGCTACATTTTAATTAGAGGGACATCTCTGACCCTCTTACCTGATCTTCTGTCTTACCTAGTGCTTACCTGTTCATTGCCTCCTTTTCATCAATCAGGTCTTTCCTCTTCACCCTTTAATCTTATTTGCTTACTCATTACAAACCAGGCTATAAAAACCCAGAAATTTATATCAATCGCTCCAAAAAAGATTGTCAAATATTTTAGGAAGTGGGAATTTATCCCCATAAGTTTTTTGACAGTGACCACAAAATCACCTTGGATTTAATTCACCTGACTCAGTTATCTATTGGACTTCAGTTTTGTATGCCCACACTGTGCTAAAAGGGCCAAGAAAAATGAAGAGAAGCAGAGAATGTATAAAAAAAGGAAGGAATAAGTTGCAGTCCTCCTTTTCAAGAAATTTGCAACCTCTGGTGAAAAAAGATATACGCTCATTACAAAACAATGCAAACTAACAGCTGTGATGACAGGCTTAATGTGCCAGCCAATGAATACATTATTTTGTTTAATCCTATCTACTTGTATATTAGTTATCTGTTGCTCCATGACAAATTACCAGGAAACTCAGGGGCTTAAAACAACAATACACATTTATTATCACTTCTGTGGGTGAGAAATCTGATACAGTTGGCTGGGGCTATAGATACCTGAAGGGTCTACTAGGGCTGGAGAATGTATTTCCCCAATGACTGACTCATGACTGGCAAGTTGATGCTGGGCTATTGGCAGGTGGCTTCAGTTCTTTTCCATGTGGGTCTCTCCAGGGAGCTGGTTAAGTGTCCTCATGAAAACATAGCATATTGTGCCACATTCTTTTTTCTTTCTTTTGTTTTTGGTACCAGGGATTAAACTCAGATCCTTGCACTTGCAAGGTAGGTGGCGGAACCACTGAGCTAAATCCCTGGCCCTTGTGCCACATTCTTGGCAATGATTGTATAACTTTTTTACTATAACTTCTCTAGTGGATATGTAGTAGTGTCTTATAATTTTAATTTGCATTTCCCTAGTGACTAATGATATTGAAGTTGAACATCTCATGTGTTCATCTGCTTGCTATCTGTATATTTTATGGGTGAAGAGTTCAAATTTTTGTTTATTTATATTTGAGAGGCTTTTTTATTAGTTTTGAGAATTCTTTTCTATGTTTTGGATACAAATCCTTCATCATATATGTGATTTGCTAATATTTTTCCCCCAGTGGCTTACCTTTCCATTCTCCTGGTAGTGTGCTTTGAAGAGTAGATATTAGTTTTAATGAAGACCACTTTTTAAGGTTTTCTTTTGTGAATCTTGATTTTCCTGTTGAATTTCAGATATTCTTGTTAAATCCAAGGCCACTAAGATTTTCTTGTATTTTTTTCTTTGACATATGTTATAGTTTTATCCCTTATATATAGGATTTTGATCTGTTTAAATTAGTTTTTATATGTGATCTTAGGTTTTTGTCAGGTTTTTTATTCAGCAACATTACTTTGAGATCTTTTCATATGTATATATAATGAGCTTCCTTGTTCATTTTTACAACCAAATCATTGCTGCTGGAGTTATTATTCTAGTTGTGGGGAGACAGACATTAAACCAGTACTATACATTGTAATAAATGATGATATAAGAAGAACACTTGTAACTTTCAATAGAGTAGTTTGGGAGGGTCTCACTGAGAAATAGGTTTTTTTTTTTTTAAACTACAAAACCATTTAATATCCAATTACCAGATGTTAGGGCTATAAGAAAATTTGAGAAAACCCTAGTCCCTTTTAACAGTTGTCTGTGGATATTATCATGAAAGGAAAAGGTTTGTTCTTATGCCTATTTCCTCATTAAGTAAACTAGACCATAGCTGTGGAATCAAAACACAAAAGGATCAAAGCACCAAAGCTAGAGACAAGTTAGATTTGACACTCTTTATATAAATGACAGAGAGCAACATAGTGTTCCCTCATCCAACCACTGCATGTAGCACTGCTTTTAATCCACCTCTTGATCCCAGCCCTTAATTTCCCCCAATTCAACAATCCAGTAGGTGTACCCAGGTCAATACTGGATTTAGCTTTCTGGGTCCTCTTTTTTTTTTTTACAGATCTTTCTTTTATTTTTTTTGCACTTTATTAAATTCTTTAATTGGTATATTGTAGGTATACAACACAATTACATTTCTCATTGGGAACTGTACCCTTACATAATGCATCTTGGTTCTTATTTTTTCCCCATTCCTAGCCCTCCCTTCA
>NW_004624737.1:11359942-11370443 GCF_000247695.1 Heterocephalus glaber
CTCCGGAGTGGTGGGATTATAGGCATGTGCCACCATGCCCAGTGACCCTGCTTCTACTTAACCAGACTCCACCTTCCCCATGTTAATACACGTAAGTCTAAGTGTAAGTGAGCCCTCTTCCCTTTTTCATTACATATTAGACTTTCTCACTCTTCCGACAGCCTTTAACTCTGTGCTAAATGCAAGTAACAGTGATTGTCCCCAGTTATAGCCAGCTTTCAATAAAATAGCCTCTCTGTTCTCATATGGGGGGGTCTTTGCTTTCCCCCACATTCATTTATTTATCATACAGTAGTCAAGTTTTATGTGCCAGACAGTGGCCAATGGGAATAGGTGGAAGTCCTCAGCATATTCAAAGTGGTAAGTGAAACAGTAGGAGGTGTAGGTCGGGTAAGACTTTCAGAGAAAGATGACCCTTAGGCCAAATGGTGAGGGATAAGCAAGAGTTGATCAAGAGGCAAGGAATGTTATTCAAGGCAGGTGGCAGGGCAGAATGAGCAAAACATTAGGCCAGAAACATCAAGGCTGCATTGCTAGGAAAAGAGGTGCTGCAGAAAATGCAGTAGCGGCGGGTCGTGGACAATGATCAATGTAACTACTTAGGAAAAACAGGTTTTATGATGTGCAAAGGCTCCTTCCTGGACTTAAGATCTAGGGCTAGTGTAAGCAAGGAGAATCAAAACAAAGGGGCTGCTGCTTTTGTATGGATTGCTGCAAGGTTCAGCAGAGCATTGACACAAAAGCTCACAATGTTTGACACACAGTAGACAATCAATAAACGCAGAATGAATGGTGTTAGGCGCTTTGCTGTAGATATCATTTTCTCTAGTTTATGCTTCTCAAACGGGACAAGATAATAGAACCCGGACATCAGTTTGGGAGGCGATAGGGAAGGTTTAAAAAGGGAGAAAACTACCATTCTGGTGGGAAACACTGGTGGTCACGAAATCTCCAAAAGGTTGCAGGCAAAAGGCTACGTTTCTGTCGCGAACACCTCGAGACCCACAGACCGGAGTCTCTCCTTTCTGGGAGTGGTCTTGGAGAAAGCTGCCCGCTGAGAACTTGCACTACCGGGACAGAACCAAGTCCAGAGTCTGGGAACCTCTCATCTGTGTACCAAATCTCCCGGCTCTCTAGGCGGAGCCTCGGCACATGCCCTTCCGATTGGACCCGATTGGAAATCCCAGGGCGGGCATTAGAGGCCAATGGTCTAGGGGATTGGTTACCTCAGAGCTCCGGTGGTGTGAGGGGCGGGCCCTCTCGCGGGCCCCCTGTCAGTCATTGGGTCCCTGCCGTTTCCTTGGGGACGTGGCGCCGCCGCGGGCCCGGCCCTTCTTCCGGCTGAGCTGGAGGCCTTGTGAACAGCTTTGGACCCAGCCGAGCGGGACTGAGGGACCGGCAGCCGCTCAATCCCGTGAGTGGGCGCGCGGGAGAGCCCGGGGCTGGGAGGGACTGGGAGTGGAAGTGGGGACCCCACCACCTGGGGACCGCGGGTTCCCCCGAGGATGTAGCTGGCCTACGGGAAAGCGCCGCTCGCAGGGTGCTGGGAAGGGTCCGCTGGGCCTGAAGACCAGAGCGGATGGACACAGAGGACTGCGGCGCGTGGGTGGGAGATATGGCAGACATGGCAGACTCTTGGAGGTCAGGTCTCGGAGGTTACTTTTGGAAGGAATCCTGAAACACAGCCAACTCTTTCCAGGTGGCAGATTTAGGAGATGCCTGGGACAGGGAGGCCACCTTCTTCAGGCAAAAGGAAAAGGAGGTGACAAACGTTGAGACTACTGAAGGGAACCCATGGCTAGGTAAGACTGCACACCTTCTTTGCAGGAGGCTCACTGGAGGATGGCAGACAGCCTTGGGGGCCTTGGGAGGCTGTTACATGTGAGGTTAGCCCTGGGGCTGCGCCTGGACTTTGCATCCTGGTCAAGTGTATGCAAAGATGGTCAAAGTTGTTCTTCTGAAGGCAGGTACAGTAATAGTTTCCAGCCCGTAACCCCGGGGCCCTGGAGAGAATGGGCTTGCTCAAGTCTGAAAATTGTTGGTTGTAATGTTTTTTCAGATTTCCGTCAGAGTGAAGCTAGGTACCCTTTGAGGAGGTTATACAAAGAGGTGTCTTTTTTTTCTTTGAAAGTAGATAGGCCGAGAGGTCCTCTTAAATCAATATAGAAAGCAAACTTCAGAGTTGAATATACTTATCCATACATTATGATACTCTGAAGCTTTTAAAAAGCATTAGTGTGGATCTATGTGTCCCAATGTGAGATAGGTGGAAAATAGAATAAGTAGGGGAAAAGACGCAAAACAATAGATATGGTATATTTGTGTAAAACCAAGGGAATGGAGATACACAGAGATACATTACCATATATATTGCTATGTATTTATGCCTGTATATTCACAGAATATCCCTGGAAAAATACATAGAAACTGGTAGCAGTGATTGCCTGTAAGAGATGGTGGGCTCAGGGCCAAAGATTTACTTTTCATTATATTCTTTTTAAGTTGTTTTTTGTTTTTATCATGCACATATGGGACATATTAGAACATTAAAAAATCGGTTGAATAACTTTTCTGACTACCCAGTTTCTTGACAGCATGCCTAGTAAGAATGTTGTAGTTGCTCCAATCCTCAGGCCTTATGAAGGTGCCCCAGGAGATGAGTGATCTTTTCATTGGCATAAAATTCTTTGCATTGCACTCGAAAGTACAGTGTTTGAAAAAAGAACTGGTAGGTTTTCCTAAAATTTGAGAGTGAAAGAACATTTAGACTTCTGTTGGCAATGGATTTGTGCCTTTATTAGAGTTTCAGTCCCATTTAAAAATGATTTTTTAAGCACTCAACCTCAGACTTAACTAATTTTTTTTTTCATTTCAGGATCAGTTTTTCTTACCTCTGCCCAGCCTCCTGGTACTTCACTGTTCCGACAGTAAGCCCATTTCTCCGTCAACGGGTGGCATTCCTGGGAGTATTCTTCATATCCTGTCTCCTTTTACTTATGTTAATCATGGACTTTCGACATTGGGGTGCTTCATTACCAAGCGATAGGCTATACGAAAGGTGAGTCAGCTTTAGATCATGTTGATCAGTTTTGGCACTGAAGTTTTAAATTTTGATAAGCTGTTTAACGCACTATTACCTTTGACCTTTTTGGGGGATATTATACTTTTGTTAGTAAAGTTGAATGCTATTTATTACATAAGGAAGATCTTAATCCCAATTTTAGTGCTTTGTTTTTTTTTGATACTGGGGATTGAACTCAGGCTGTTGCAACCTGTAGGGCAGACACCACTGAGGTAAATCCCTGGCCCTTGTTTTGTTTTTTTGAGACAGGGTCTCACTATAGTTCAGGATGGTCTTTGAATTCACTGTATAGCCCAGGCTGGCCTTGAACTCACCATGATCCTCCTGGCTTAGCCTTCCAAGTGCTGGGATTAAAGGCATGCACTGCCACACCTGGCTTTTGAGTACATTTTTTATAATTCCATTTTGTCATTTGCTTATTAGTTATAGTATATTTTTAAGTGGCTGTTTTAGGGTTTGTAGTATTCATCTTTAATTTATTGCAGTCTACCTCTTCATGGATAATATGAGAACCTAACAGCAGCTGGCTATGATGACAAATGCCTATAATCATGGCACTCTGGGAGGCTGAGGCAGAAGGATTCCAAGTTTGAGCCTTGTTGTCGTTTTCTACATGATTCATGATTCTTTTTTAGAAGCAAACATTTGCTGAGAGCTTGTTGTGCTTGATGCTGTGCTAAACACTGGGGGTACAAAGAGGAATAAGATGAGCCTTTGGATTCTTGGATGTATGTATGAATTTAAGATTTTTAAATTTGGAAGTTTTTTGACCATCACTTCTTCATACATTTTTCTGTCCCCCCCCAATATGGGACTCCAGTATGTGATATATTATTCGTTTCTTTCCTGGATATTTTATTGCTGTGCTTTCAAGTTCATTAGTATTTTCTTCTGTAGTGTCTAACCTACTCCTTATTCTGTTCCGGGAAAGTTGAATAACTTTTGCTATAGATAAATACATCTGAGTTATTTGATATACATTCAATATCATACTAATTGCACAGAAAATCTTTTCTTTATATTCTTTTTTTTTTTGGTACCAGGGATCGAACTCAGGTCCTTATGCTTGCAAGGCAGGCGGCGGAACCACTGAGCTAAATCCCCGGCCCCCTTTTCTTTATATTCTTTTATTGCAGTGATTGATTTTGCTACCTTTTGAGATTGGCTTCTGCCGAGGCTACAAAATTAAATGATGTCATGTTGTTCTTATCATCTTCAATATGATTTTCACATTTTTTAATTTTAAAAATATTTTCTCTTCATTGCTTCTCAAATATGTATTAGTTAGCAGACTTTGGGGTGCAAGTAAGAGCCTAAACGGACTAATAAAAAAATAGTTTACTGGCTCACATAACTAGACATCTAGTGATACAGGGAACACAAGTTCAACATTGGCTAGGAGGGTCCGGGGATTTAGCTCAGTGGTACCGCCACCTGCCTCGAAAGCCCAAGGTCCTGAGTTGGATCCCCAATACCAAAAAAACCCCACAAAAAACATTGGCTAGGAGGATGGGAATCTTGCCCTTATGTATGTTGTCCACAGTGTCAGCTTATTTAATCGTTGCAAAATAGCAGGCAGTGGCAACCAGGGCAGCATACATCCTCAGTCATGACCTGTAAGAGAGAGGAGGAGGTTTCCCATGTCGTTCTAAGGGTGAAGAACCTTTCCCAAATCCTCTAGCAACTCTTCGTGAATCTTTTTTGGTCAGAAGTGGGGCACATGCATAATAAATTAAGTTTATTTCTGGGTTGTTCTGTCCTAAGAATTTATCATTGTCTTTCATTTTTTGCCATTGATTAATTAAATAAAGATCTACTGAGCAACCTGTATGTGCAGGTTCTAATAGGCACCAGGAAATAGAGAATTTGATACTTTTTTTCAAGAGGCTTATGTTTTCAACCATTTCCTTTGGTAGCAGTCCTGTCATATATAATTTTTATTTTGGGGGAGAAACAGGTCTCACTAGATAGTTCAGGCTGGCCTTGAACTCACTATGTAGCCCAGTCTGGCCTCAAAATCATGGAAATCCTCCTGGCTCAGCCTCCTGAATGTTGGGATTACAGGTATATACTACCATGCCCAGTCTTGTTCATATGTTTTAAAAATTTTGTTTGTTTGTTTTTTTGAGACAGGGTGTCACTATATAGTTCAGGCTTTTGTGCTGAGCTACATCCCCAGCCCTTTAAATTTTTTATTTTGAAATAGGGTCTCATTAAGTTGCTAAATTGCCCAGGGCTCAAACTTGTCATCCTTCTGCCTCAGCCTCATAGGTTCTGGGGTTACAGATGTGTAGCACCATGCTTAGCTTTATTGGAATTTTTTGACATACCTGAGCACAGTTTCTCACGGGTCTAGTTATGGTTAGTTAATATGGATAGAGAGCTATTAGTGAATAGTAAACTGGAGTGGTAGATCAGTTTGAGTCTGTTAAGCCATTTTAGAGGGTTAGATATCATCCTAAGGGCAGAGAAAAGGTTTTGAAGAATAATATGATCTGATTGATTTTTAAGGAAAGTTTTCTTTGTTGGCATTGTGGAAAATGCATTGGAGGGGAATAAAAAAAGAAAGCAAGAAGACTAATTAGAATACTTTAGTAGAGATGATGATGACTTGAATTTAGGTGGCACCAATGTGGATGGAGAGAAGTAAAAGCATTTGGACAATATGTGTGACAGAGTTGTCTGATAGTTCTTTTTTGCGGGGAGGGTGGTGATACTGAGGCTTGAACCTAAGGTCTCACGTGTGTAAGGCAGGCAAACACTACTACTGAGCTATATCCTTGAAGTGTACCTCAAGTACCAGATCCAGTGTATACTTGTTAGGTTGAATTAACTGAAACAAGTTGCCATAGAGCTTAGGAACACACAGATTGTTGCACTGTGATGATATTATTGAAGTCCTAATTCCCTATAAAGTTCTGGTTGAGCAGCCATGTAACCTAGAATTCATTGCTTAATAAAGGTTATTAAACTTTTGGCATCCTCTAGGAAGCAAACATTTGTTGAGAGCTGGGCCTGTGTATGACACTGTATTAGGCACTGGGTACAAGGATGAATAAAACGTGGCTCCTGAACTCCGAGTTCATACTCTAGGAAGGGAGGCAGACTTGAAGGAATAATTATTTCCTAGTTGTATAGCAGCTTATGTACAGCTGTATAGAGTCAAGTACAAGGAATCAGGAACTGCACAAACAAGAATTAGGAACAAAGTTCTGAATCAGAAAGTAATCAGAAGAGACCCATGAGTAATAACCACAGTTGATATCACTAACTTCCTGTCCTAAAAGTTCATGTACTTTACTGATAAAAGGCTCTCACTTCTCTTTTACATATGGTTTGAATTAGCATGGTTCTCTTGCCTCACAACATAGCAGATAACAGTGAATTAGAATGGTGGAAGGTCGATGAGGAGATGTCAGTAGATGAAGGCAAACAGATGACAATAATCAGTAATACCTGGCATCTTGACAGTGAGGCAAGGAAGAAGAAATGTATTAGAAATAGACTTGGTACTGCTGAATTTCTACAATTTCTATAGTGGTAAATAGGTCTGTGTATTTTATTAAAACTTTTATTATACTGTCTAATAATGTGTTAATGTTGACTTTAAAGAATTGATTTTTCTGGGGTCCAGGATTTAGTTCAGTGCTTCTGCTGCCTGCCTTGCAAGCCCAAGGACCCAAGTTCTATCCCTGGTACCAAAAAAAAAAAAGAATTGATTTTCTGTCATTGTCTATCTAAATCACTTGAGAATCTTTAAGAAATACTGTATAAATAGTAGGGCTTCTTCTTGAAGGGATTGTAATATGCAGCCTGGGTTGAAAACCATTGCTGAAAGGTTCATCCATATTTACTTGGGGGAGGTGGTGGGGTTCTATTGGGGAAAGAAGATGGATTTTAGAGCTAATTGGTCCTAATCATTTGCAGTTGGGTCATCTTAGGCACACTCCTCACTGTCCTGAAATCTCATTTTCTTTATCTATATGTTGTTTGAATTAAAAGAAAAGCACCTGGACTGCTTGGTATATTGATTAATCAAATGTGAGCCCTAGAATAATGTTGATTTTCCCATTCTGAAATTCTTTTCTCTGCCCTGAAAGTGTACACTAAAATTAATGGGCAGCATTATCTCCATTTAAATTTTTGTTTCCATAATTTATTTTCTGTGGCAACTGCTACTCCTTAAGCACTATTGAGCACTAGCTGCTGAGAAAACAATTAAGTCAATAACTAGGACTTGATGAAAATATTTATTGCCTTAGTGCAGCAGGTAATAAAAAATATCAAAATGAGTGCTTCTAGTTGTGATTGTTATATTACGTGCATATATAATATAGTCTTCTTTTCCCCTAAACTGTTTCAAGTCATATGGTAAAATTTTTAGCATTATTTTTTGGTGTTCTACAGAGTGTGTGATGCTTTCAGGAAGACACAGGTGTCTTCACGGGAGCAAATTAGGAAACCTTTGATCCAGGAAAATGTGCCTAGAGGAACATTGCATTTATTCTTCTTTGATCTTTATAAATAAGGCATTGCTTTAATTAGAAATGATAGTCTGTCTTGGATGTTGCTTTTTTTTTTGAGTTGCTCTGTTTCTGGCCCTTGGGCTGGGGATTTAGCTCAGTGTTTCCACAGCCTGCCTCTGTTTCTGGCCCTGCCCTCTTCGCCCTTCCTTAGGCAGCCTGGTGTTCCCCCAGCTCCCAGGAGGTCACCATATTGATGCCAAAGTTGTTGCAGAAATCTGATCAGCATAGCACACTGCAGCCCAGAACTACTGAGTGCAAGTGATTCTCTCAACTACAAGTGTGTGCCACCACACCCAGCTATTTTTTTGCTTTTTTTTTGGTACCAGGGATTGAACTCAGGTCCTTGTGCTTGTGAGGTGGGCGGCAGAACCACTGAGCTAAATCCCCGGCCCTACACCCAGCTATTTTTTAATATGTATGAAGTAGTTAATGTTTTGAAAATATTTAATGTTTTATATTGAAGACATTTTCTTTTTTTTTCTTTTTTATTAGTATATGTTTGTGATATACAATAATCATATTCATCTTGGGAAATTGGTACATATACATATTGAGTCTTGACCATTTTTACTCCTTCCCTCCCCTTTCTTCCCTTCTCCCTTCTTCCCTAGTTCCCCTTCCCTTCTCCACAGAGTCTACCTACCTGCTTCCTATCATCTCTCTTATTTTGCTCTTTATTTATATTTTGGGTTTCTCATAGCAATGTAATACTTAAATTTTTATGTCTGATTTATTTAACTTAATATCGTGATCTCAGGATTCTTCCATTTTCCTACAAATGACTCAAATTTATCCTTCTTGATGGTCGAGTAGTTCTCCATGTATGTGTCTTTGTCCTTCATCTCTTGGTGGGCACATAGGCCACTTCCATGGTTTAGCTATTGTGAATTGTGCTGCTATAAACATAGGTATGCATGCTCTTTCAGGAATATACCTAGAAGAGATAGCTACATCAAATGGAATTTCTATCTTTAGTTTTTTGAGGAATCTCAACCCAGATTTTTATAGTGGTTGTGTAGTTTACATTTCCACCAACAATGTAGAAGGATTTCTTTTTCCCTACAACCTCACAATTCTAAACAATTTAAAAATGTATATGGAACCAGAAGAATAGCCAAAGCAATCCTGAGCAACAAGAGCAAAGTGGGAGGCATTACATACAATGTCAGATTTTAAGTTATGCTTCAAAGCTACAGTAGTAAAAATAGCATGGTACTGGCATAAAAACAGGCATGTTGCTGGGTGTGGTGGCACATGCCTTGTAATCCCAGCACTTGGGAGGCTCAGGAAGGAAGGCTGCCCCAAGTTTGAGGCCTGTCTGGGCTACACAGTGAGTTTAAGACCAGCCTGAACTACATAGTGAGACCCTGTCCCAAAGAACCAAAATGAATGTTGGATGAATGAATGAATAAAAAGTTAAAAAAAAAGACATGTTGATCAATAGAATAGAACAGAGGATGTAAAACAACCCTTAACACCTTCAGCCATCTGATATTTGACGAAGAGGCCAATAACATATGCTAGAGAAAAGATAGCTTCTGCAACAAATGGTCCTGGGAAAACTGGTTATTCACATGCAGAAGAATGAATCTAAATTCATCTCTCTCACCCTGTACCAACATCAAATCAAAATGTATCACATACCTAGATGGAAAAACAAACACTGAATCTGCTTGAAGAAAAAAATGATAGAACTCTTGAAGAAACTGTAATTCAATTTTTTTTTGAGCCATTGCTGGAATGACCCAAGACTTTAGAAGCCTATGTGTAAGTTTTCTCTCAGTAGTCTCAAAACCAAAGAGTTGTACCTTTTTTTTTATTGTGAACACATACTCATATTGCTTCTCGAGGAGAAAGCAAAAGGTATGCATCAGGACTAGAATTTAGTAAAAGGTATCAGTAGAGTGTTAGGGTATCAGTAGAGATAGAATCTAAAGGCCCCCCCCCCCCAAAGTAGATTTTACTTATGTCAGCTTTAGGTTTACAGTTCATTTGAATGGAAAGTACAGACTTTTCTTATATCCCCACCCCTACACATATGTAGGAGTGCTGTGTTTAGAGGGTAAAATTTTTTGTGGTTGAGTTATTATCATGAAGATTGTCTTTTGTAGGTATTGAAATATGGGGCCTTCATGTTCCTTTGCGATGTAGGAATAACTTATGCGAGATTTTGTGTCAGGGATGGGCTTGTAGTGTCTTTCCTTAGGAGTTTCAATTCGTTAAAGCAACTAAAAAAGCATTATTTATGGTTCGAATAAAAAAGGCAAACTTTAGGATATGTGAGTAAAATCAAAGGTTGTTAGTAGAGCAATTCAGAGATTTTTTTTCTGGTGAAATTGAAGGCATCTATTCATATTTATTAATTTACTTGATCTTCGTAGTATTTGTAGTATTTATAAGCAGGACTCTAAATTGCAAATTCTCCTGACTACTCTGATTAATCATATTAGGAGGTAAGTAATAACTTTACACAACATTACTGTCATCATTTATGCACAGCTGCTTTAGCTCTAATGTCATTATATTTGGTTCTGAGTCACGAAGAGCATTGAAGAGTATGCCTTCCAGCAAAGAGCTGGTAGGCCTGTACTAATGGAGGCCGCATGCATTGACTTTTGGTACATCAGTGAGTAGTTTGACCTCTAAAAATGGTATTATTAGTATTGATTTTGTAAGCTAGGCAATGGTTTGGTCAGTTATAGCTGTAATGCTGTTAATGTTTTCAGTACAATGGCAGTGAAAAGCTGTGATCTTCCAGTTCTACCTGGGTGACGTATTTGTGAGTAATTTTCTTTGCATTGACTTGGTTGGCAGTGACTAGAAGGAAATTTTAAGAGAGAGAGAGGGTGAGGGTGTGTGTGTGTGTGTGTGTGTGTGTGTGTGTGTGTGTGTG
>NW_004624737.1:11371928-11390388 GCF_000247695.1 Heterocephalus glaber
TTCCAATATCCGTCTTTTTAAAAAATTAATTTTATTAGCACACTTTTGACATGCATAATGATCATATTCATCATAGGGAATTTGTACCTGTACATATTATACCTTAATTCTTTTTTTTTCCCATTCCCCTCCCTTCCCTTTGGGTTCTCACACAAGAGAAACAATGTGATATTTAAACATGTATGTCTGATTTATTTCACTTAAAATTATGTTCTCAAGGTGCATACACTTCCCTAGAAATATCTCAAATTTGTCCTTCTTTATGGCAGAGTAGTACTCCATTGTGCATAAAAACCACATTTTCTTTATCTATTCATGCATTAATGGGCATATGGACTGTTTCCAAGATTTAGCTGTTGCAAATTGTACTGCTATAAACATGGGTGTACATATATTGCTGTGGTATGATGCTTTTAACTCTTTTGGGAAGATACCTAGAAGGGGAATAGCTGGATCAAATGGAACTTCTACTTTTAGTTTTTTGAGGAATCTTCACACTGATTTCCATAGTGTTTGTACCAATTTACACTCCCACTATCAGTGGAGAAGGCTTCCTTTTCCCCTCACAGCCCCGCCAGCATTAGTTTTTGGTTGATATCTCGATAGCAGCCATTCTTTCCGGAGTGAGATAGAATCTCAGAATTGTTTTAATTTGCATCTCTTGAGTGACCAGTGATGTTGAACATTTTTTCATATATTTATTTGTTGTTTATACTTCCTCATCTGAACAGTGTCTGTTCATTTCAGACACCAATTTTTGGCTTGGGTCTTTAAATTCGGCAGGGGGACACTGACTTTTTAAAATTCTTTAAATATTCTAATATTAGTCCTCTGTTTGAGGAATAGCTGGTAAAATTTTTTTCCATTCTGTGGGTTGCCTTTTCACTCTATTGATGATTTATTTTGCTGTGCAAAAGCTTTCCTTTTTTTGGTATCAGGGATCGAACTCAGGACCTTGCACTTGCCAGGCAGGCACTGTGCCACTGAACCAAATCCCCAGCTGCAAAAGCTTCTTTTTTTTTTTGGTACTGGGGATTTAACTCAGGTCCTTGTGCTTGCACAGCAGGCTGCGAAACCACTGAGCTAAATACCCAGCCCAAAATATAAACCACTTTTTTTTTTTTTTTTTGGTACTGGGGATCGAACTCGGGTCCTTGTGCTTGCACAGCAGGCAGTGAAACCACTGAGCTAAATCCCCGGCCCCTGCAAAAGCTTTTTAATATGACGTGATCCTAGCTGTTGATTTCTTGTTACATTTCCTGTGCAGTCAGTATTTTGTTCATAAAGTCTTTGCCTACACCAGTGTCTTCAAGAGTTTTACCTATTCTATCTTCCAAAAAATAAAGTGTTTCTGGTTTAATATTCAGATCTCCAATCTATTTTGATATTAGTTTAGTGCATGGTGAGAGAGATGGGCCTAGGTTTCATTTTTGGCATGTGGAAAGCCCTTGGCATAATGTTCTGAAGGTTTGTCCATGTAGAAGCATGTGGCAGGATTTCTTACTTTTGACAGCTGACAAATATTCCTTCACACACACACACACACACACACACACACACACACACCATTTATTTATCTCCTCATCTTTTCAGCACAGGGGCTAGAAGCCAGAGACCCCTCTCATGCTCAGACTTGCCTCAAAGTTGTGATCCCCTTACTTCAGTCTTCCAAGTAGGTGGATTACAGGAATGTAACACCACTCAGTTCAGATTTTTAAAAATCAGTTTATCCATGGGTATACATTTGGGTTGCTTCCATCTCTTTTGTGATGTTATTTGCCTTGTTCACTGAGTTGACATTTGGTGTAATAATACAAAAGCAATGCTGAATAAAATCTCTGGTGCTTTAGCACAGATCATGATAGAGATACCAAATTGTATGAGTTATTATTATATCCTTCATTGTCACATAGTTGCAATGGGGACAAAAATAACCAGTTCTCCTTGATATGCTTTGTGATGAGATGAGAAGTATGCATCAAGTACACTGTTGCTTACTAAAGTTCTGCTGAGCAAAAGCACTTAGATAATTGAGTTATGAGCTAAATCTAGCTACTTTTATCATGAAACAGTATTTTTACTTGAAAAAAGGACTGCCAGGAAAACTAGTTTTCAGACTTGGGTACTTGATGGACATTTTCTTGAAAATGAATGAGGTAAATCTGTTACTTCAAAGAAAACAACTATCATTATACCAATGATAAAATTCGAATTTCCAAGTGAAAATTAGAATTTTGGAAAGCTTGTCCTTGCAACTGTGAATTTGACAGCTTTCAAATACTTAAAAGACTTTTTGAGTAAGATTGGTGGTATAATGAGTATTTTTTTACATTATAGAATGAAATGTGTCAATGTTAGGGAGATTTGCATAATTCAGTGAATCAATATTTTCCAATGCATGATGTTACAAAATTATATCTAGGTAAAAGCCATTCAAAAGTACAAGATAGGGCCAGGGATTTAGCTCAGTGGTGCTGCCACCTGCCTCACAAGCACAAGGTCCTGAGTTTGATCCCCGGTACCAAAAAAACCCCTAACAACAAAAGTACAAGGTAGTTGGGCACAGTGTCCTCGGCTGTAATTCTAGCTTCTTGAGAGGCTGAGGTAGGAGGATTGGAAGTTTGAGAACAACAAGGGCAGTTTTGTGAAACTCTGTCAGAATTTTAAAAAGGAGGCAGGTATGTAGCTCAGTAATGAGTGCCTGCCTAGCATGTATGAAGCCCCAGGTTAAATCAGCAGAGGCATGAAAATAGTATGAAAAGTCTTTAGTGTTTTGAACTCGGGGGGTTGAACGCGGGACCTTTTGCTTGCGAGGCAGGCGGCAGAACCACTGAGCTAAATCCCCGGCCCAAGTCTTTAGCGTTTTAAAATTTTGAGACAGGGTCTCACTAATTCGCTAAGTTGCATGGCTGGTCTTGAACTTTCAATCTTCCTGACTTAGCCTCCCAGAGTGCTCAGATCATGTGTGTGTGTAGCACCACACTCAGTGCAAAATTATAGCTTCTGTATATAAATATATTGTGTTAATAGACAAAGAATTTATTATTTCAGCTAAATGAATTAATAGTTAAAGCTTTTCTGTTTTGTAATATACTAAATATAGATAGATGTAACCCATGTACACAAAAGCTCTCAGGGGTCCAGTAATTTTTAAGAATATAAAGGAGTTCTGAGTCACAAAGTTTGAGACCCAGTGCAATAAGGAATAATTGTTCAATGAACAGGAAGGGATGGGATCTAGAATTTGTCAAAGAGAAGTAGAAAAGGGCAATTTTCAAAGAAAGGAACAGGGAAAGATCTATAAAGCATGTGAAGTGAAAAGCATCTGATGAGAAATGAAAAGCCCCTTTTGAGCTTGCCTGTTTTTGTTTTTTAAAATCTGTCAGTATTTGCGAGAATTCTGTAGCTTACACATAGACTCTTGTCAGATTTCATGTGATAGCAGTGAGCTGTTATGAGTTGATTGGTGAATTCTGAACCCACATCAGCCCAGTAATTTGATCAGAGTGGGAGAGTACATGGTGAAGCAGAATCTCTAGGATTGTGAATTTTTCCAGTGTGTCACAGATTTTTGCCACCTACTTCATTTCCCTTAACTTGCTTCCATTTCAGATCCAGGAAAAAATATTCTATCTGTGTCGGTCTTATGCAGTCATTTATGGTATTATGTTGAAGGATAAATATATGTTCTTTTTTGTTTTAAAAAAAATGCATTTGCATTGTAGAGTAGGACAGGTATTCAGTTCTACTTTTTGATTTCAGAACTATTCTAAATGCTCTTCTTTTCATTAAGTTTGCTTTTCTGTCCAAAGCAAGAAACTCAATACTGTGCATAGCAATGTGAAATCATGAATAAACACAGGCTAGATCGGTTTGAGGGATGTGACCTTTCATTTAGTGTTCAGATTGGACATGGATTTACAAGAAGCTAATAGTATCTACACTTCAAGGCCTTCACTTGCATGAGCTCCTCTTGTATTTTAATGTTGAGTCTTTTATTTTTGGCATTGGGAATCGAACTCAGGACCTTGCACTTGCCAGGCAGGTGTTGGCACCACTAAGCTAAAACCCCAGCTCTATTTTTTTTTTTTTTTTGTCAAAGAAGGCTTCCACATTGTATTAGCTTCAGGCTTTAAAAAATCTGGTTCTTAAGGGTTCTTTGAAAGGCTCTTGGAGACCTAGGAGCTAATCTAAAGAAAATGTTGGAGGAAGAGGGTGAGTCTATGAGAAAGGGAATTTAGCTATAATACTTGAAAAAACTCACAGCATACCTTTCACAGGATTTATCCAGACAATTATTATCTCATTCTATAGTAACACTTACTCAAATTTCAAGGAATTTAGAAGATAAAATTATAGTCTGTGTACCATGCAGTTATACCCTCTTTCAGGTTCTGATGAATTTTAATGTTAAAATCTTGATGCTCAGAAGCATTTTACCAGCTCTTAGCCTTCGTTCTTTCTAGACTTTTCCTTCAGACTTTTCCTCGTATTTGCTCTCCTAATATTTATCTTAGCAACAGTGCTGGCACAGAACTGCTTAACTCACTGACATACATTCTCTTTCTGAGGATAAATAATTTTTTTTTTTTTTTTGGAGTGCTGGGGATGAAACCCTGGGCCTTACATGTTAGGCAAATAGTACACCACTGATCTGTAACCTCAGGCTCCAGTAGATACTCTTTAACTCTCCTTATTTTACAGATGAAGAAACTATCTGAGAGAAGTTAAGAAACTTGCTGAATGTGATAGAGCTGAGACTCAAATCCTTGATGTTTTTGATGGTAGCACCTTTACTTGTTTCATCTTCCAACCGTATATATTGGAATGAGAATCTGAAATAAAAATCCCAACACAAAATACTGATGTCTTAGGGCCTAGAAGCACTTTTTCTTTAAATTGTGTAATGTTTTATTTTTAAGATGGGTGATGGGTACATTGCCATTTGTTTTATTGTTATTCTTTATATCTTACACATATTTTATAAATATTCTTTTTATATCTATAAAATATTTTACTTTCCTCTATTGCTGAGTTCAAACTCAGGACCTCATAAATGCTAGACAAGTGCTCTGACACTGAGCTACACCTCCAGGCCATACAAAATATTTAAAAAGATGATTTTTATGAAATACATTCTTATTAATGTAATTCTAGCATAAAGCACAGAACAATCTTGCCCCCAAATACAATCAAAAATACCACCCAGACAGCCACATTAAGTGAGAATCATTCTACATATTGTTTATGTATGAACTTGGTGGCTTATAACAGCATAACCCAGTAATTTATTCAAGCTCACAAACTCTTCAATACTTTGTAAGATTTATAGCCTGGCCAGTTTTAAAACTGCCCCAAACATGGGTGAGTCTTTATTTATTGCTTGCAGTGGTCTTAGTCAAGCCAACCAGCTGTTACCTCATGTACAGCAGTTAATATAGCCAGTGTGTTTTTATTTTTCCTTCATTAGGACTTCATTAGGACTACATGTGCTTGACACATATAGTCTGTAAGGAAAGACTCATGAACCAGTGAAGTAAATGTTGATGCCTTTCACGTGCCTGCCTGATTTCTCTTCTTTGCCTGGTTTTAGGTATTTGGCTCGGGTAGGGGAGCTTGAAGCTACTGACACTGAAGACCCAAATTTGAATTATGGACTCGTGGTAGACTGTGGTAGCAGTGGCTCCAGGATTTTTGTTTATTTTTGGCCAAGACATAATGGGAACCCCCACGACTTGCTGGACATCAAACAGATGAGAGACCGCAGCAGCCAACCTGTGGTTAAAAAAATCAAACCAGGTACTAATCAGGATGCACAGTATGTTGTTGTTGATCTCTTTTATCTATTAAAGGATGAAAGAGGAGAGAAGAAAAGGTGGAGAAAGAAAGTTACCCTTTTCTTTGTGGGAGTCTGGGTGGTGGGAAGATGTATTAGTTTTCCTATGCTGGAACAAATTATCTAACACCTACAAGTTAAAGGAGGAAAGGTTTATTTTGGCTCACAGTTTGAGTGGGTTCAGTCTGTGGTCACTTGGCTCAAAAGTATTTACAGCATGGTAGAGCAGAGTGGTAGAGGAAAGCACTGCATGGTGACCAGAAGCAGAGAGAGAAGGGAAGAATTTGGGAATGAGAATATACCTTTCCAATTCATGCCCTCAGTGATCCACCCCTTTTTACCAGGCCCAAATGTAAGACTTTTGAGGACATTTCAGATGGTATCTCATTCATTGTCTCCCACTCCTCTCAAATTAATGTGTAGGACCTTAAGTAGAACCTATGGCATATCAGTTTTCTGAATTTGTGATCTGCTTTTTAAAGAAAATATTTTATTTTACTTAAGGAATCTCTGCAATGGCAGATACTCCAGAACATGCCAGTGATTACCTTCGTCCTCTTCTGAGCTTTGCTGCTGCTCATGTACCTGTGAAGAAACACAAGGAGACACCCCTTTATATCCTCTGCACCGCAGGCATGAGGCTTCTTCCTGAGAGGTGCCATGCAGGGTCTGGGAAACAGGAAGTTGGGTGCAGAGGGGTTGAAAGACTGATTCTGTGTATCACCCTCTGGTTTCCTAGTCTGGAGGTGAATGAGGGTATACCATGCACAGCTCAAAAGTAGCATGAAAAGATTCCTTGCTCAGAAATAAAGCAAGAGCCACTCTTGTATCTAGTTGTTGCACAGTCAGTTGATCATATCTCCATGTCATTTACTTCTTAGGTTGTGGTTGATTATGTTTGAATTATGAAGCACTGAGAGGGAGGACATAATTACAGAACGCCACTTAAGGATCTGGATACCTACTAGGGCTATCAGGAGAGCTTGGTTAGCAATGCTGCTTTTTCTGTAGCTCTCTCTGGGTTGTGGTAATAACTAGTGAGTCCCTCCTCTTGGTGCTACAGAAAGCTCAGCCTTCATTACTTAAGACCGATTTTCTTAGCCCTAGTCAGTCAAGTCTTTTCCATTTGCCCACACCAGTTCAGCCTGACATCTTGCCACCCACTCTTCTGTCTTACCTTAGAAAAGTAGAAGAAGGAGGTTCAGAAAGAGGAAGAGGAGATTATATTTAGGTCAGGCCACTCCTTGTTTATGAATTTCCCCTTTGATACCCCCTGAATCCCACTGTTCTTATTATGGTCATGAGGTAGGAAAATTCCCTGAATTTTGTTTATGAATTTTTTTTTTTTTTTTTTGTACTGGGGATCGAACTTGGAACCTTGTGCTTGCTAGGCAGGCAGTGGAACCACTGAGCTAAATCCCCGGCTTATGATTTTTTTTTTTATTGTGGTAAGAACATTTAACATGAGATCTACGCTCTTATCACATTTTTAAGCGTATAATGTTAGCTGTGTGTACAGTGCTTTGCAGCATATCTCTAGAGCTAATTTACAGTACTTAGCTGAAACTTTATGCCCATTTTGTTACATATTGCAGAATTTCTTGCTTTTTAAATGCAAATTAATATCCCATCATCTCTGTATACAGTACCACATTTTCTCTATCCATTCATCTGTCCGTGGACATTTAAGTTGTTGCCACATGTTGGCTAAGGTTAACGATGCTGCAGTGAATATGGAAGTGTTAATATTTCTGATATCACAATTTTAATTCTTTTGAGTAATTACCTAGAAGATCGTGGTAGTTCTATTTTTAATTTTTTTTCCTCTGCTAGGGATTAAATCCAGAGCCTTGCATGTGTTAAGCAGATGCTCTATAATCGAACTACATTCTCAGACCTCCATTTAAAAATTTTTTATGAACCTCTATTGTTTTTCATACCTGCCATACCATGTTACATTCCTACCAACAGTATGCAAAGGTTCTGATTTCTCTGAATCCTTGACAACACTTGTCTTTTGTTTTGTTTTAAAATAATGGCCATCCTGAAAAAAACACAAAAACAAAACAAAAACAAAACAAAACAAAACAAAACCAAAAAAAATAATGGCCATTCTGACAGGTGTGAGATACTGTCTCACCGGTGTTGATTTGCATTTGCTGATGAGTAGTGACCTTGAGTATTTTCCCATGTGCTGTAGTAATTGGCAGTTTGTCTTTGCAGAAAGACAAAAGTATAAAGTGTCAAGCCCATAGCACATTTTAAAATGAGGTTCATAGTTTTTTTTTTTTTTTTTTTTTGCTATTGAGTTGTAAGAATTTCTTTTATATTTCAAAGAGTAACCCCTAATTAGATGTGGGTGGAAAAATTTTTTTTTTTCCAGTACTGGGGATCGAACTCAGGTCCTTGAACTTTCCAGGCAGGTGTGGCGCCACTGAGCTACATCCCCGGCTGCAAATATTTTCTTTCATTCTATAGTGTGCTTTTTCACTCTGTTGATTGTTTCCTTTGCTGTGCAGAAGAGTCCCACATATTTACTTTTTGGGTTTGTTGCCTGTGCTTTGATGTCATAATAATGAGGTCATTGCCAATCTTTAAAACTTTAGAGGTTAGCCTCCGGGAATGTTCATAGTGTCATAGGTATCAGGCATTTCTTATTAGCTTAAATGTTTTCTGTTGGTAAATAGCAGCTCCCTTTTCCATACATTTAAAATTTTTTGTTTTGTTTTGTTTTGGTTTTTTTGGTACCGGGGATCGAACTCGGGACTTTGCGCTTGTGAGGCAGGTGGCAGAATCACTGAGCTAAATCCCTGGCCCATACATTTTAATTTTTATACTTGGCCTTTCTTTTCTTAAAACAGCTGTCAGGGCACATGCCTGGAATTAGCACTCTAAGAGGCTGAGGGAGAAAGATCACAAGTTCAACCCCAGTTTAGGCAACTGAGTGACTTAGCAAGACCCTGTCTCAAAATAAAAAATAAAAAGAGCTGGCCTTTGCACTCATTGCTGAGTGGTTGTACTAGGCATCCCTAGTGTTGCCTAAATAAAAAAGAGAGAGAAGAAAGAAAAAACTATCAGCAACAACAACAAGAAAACCTCGCTTCGTGCTGCTTCTGCCACACATGCCAGACAATATAACATGTATCAGTACTTCTTTCAATGGAATTCTTTTCTCCTACTTAGACTCACAGCTCATGTTTTACTCTCTGGTTTACTGTCGAGGAGCAGATTATTTATGTAGCCATTTATCAGCATGATAGGCCTTCTAGTTCCTTATTTATTTCCTCATGTATCTTGATCTTTTTTTTAGTACCAGGAATCAAACTCAGGACCTTTTGCTTGCGAGGCAGGCACACTGCCGCTGAGCTAAATCCTCGGCCCTTATCTTAGTCTTTTAAAAATTTGGATTTTATGTTTGCTTATTTTAAAAATCAAACTTAAAATATTGTAGCTGCAACCTTAAATCATTAAGGGAAATTGGGCTGGGGATTTAGCTCAGTGGTTTCGCCACCTGCTGCGCAAACGCAAGGACCCGAGTTCGATCCCTGGTACCAAAAAAAAAAAAAACAACAAAAGAAACAATCATTAAGGGAAATTGTAACCAAAACAAACTTTACAACTTAACTACTCAGTTAAAACTATTTTTTCTCAGTTCCTTCTCTCTGTACATGTGTATGAAATTTCAGCAAAGTTGCAATCATATTGCACATGCAGTTTATTTAGAATTTTTATTTTTGACATTAGTAATATTCACATCCTTTAAAAAATTTTAGAAACCCTGGGAGAATATATGACTCAAGAGGGGATGCCACCATCACAAACTGTGAGTGGCTAAAGATCTCACAACCAAGGAATGGGGAGAAAGGCCAGAGAAAAGCTAACTCAGAGGTCAAAAAGGCAGTTCCAGGCCACAGGATTAGGTAGAGGCACCTGGGCAGTGGCTTGGGCATCTTTTGTATGTCTGGAGCAAAGGAGGCGATTGCCTCATCTCTTGGCACTGCCCAGCATTGTCACTGTTCATTAGTTTATATCAAAACCAAATCAGCTGTGTAGTTCTACTTCATTTGTCTACAATGTTAACTGTTGGTATAAAGCTCTGAATATTAATATTTATTTTATCTTAATTCAAAAGGGTTTTGCCTTTTCTTTTACTTGTTTTCTGATCACCTCTCTCAATAATACATACTTCTGGTCTGGGCTTTACAAAATCACTGCTACCTCTAAGGCCAAGCTAGTTGTTGATATTAAGTGTGACTATCACAGCAAGAATCTGATTTATATTAGCATTTATGAGTGGTATTCAATGTGGGGTTGAATCACCTGGACTGTATTTTGAATTTATTAGCACTTTTTTTCCAGTGGCTTAATAGAATTTTTTTCTACTTCCCTTTCATTTTGTAATGGAAATTCCCTTAAAAAATTACAAAGGCAGCTGGATATGGTGGCACATGCCTGTAATTCTAGCTACTTGGAAGGCTGAAGCAAGATTTCAATTTTGAGACCAGCTTGGGCAACTTAGTGAGATCCAGTCTCAAAATAAAATAAAAGGGCTGGGGATGTAGCTCAGTGGCATCTCGCCTGCCTTGGACGCGCAAGGTCCTAAGTTCAATCCCTGGTATTGGGGACAGGGGGACCTGGGAATATAGCTTGGTGTTATAGTGTTTGCCTACCATGTGGGATTTTTTCCATTACATGTTTTTTAAAGAAAAACACTGAATTTTAGAAAATGAAAGTTCTGTCCTATTCCTGTGCAGTATATGAAGTTTTTTGCTTGTTTTTAGCATAAGTGAGGTCACATTATACATACTATTTTGTAACTTAGTAGAACTCGACAACATGTATTGAACACTTTTTTCTGTCAATACATTTAGATATAAATTCACCTCATTTCTTTTACCATCTATTTGTATTACATTGTGTGGTTGTACCATAAAGTATTTAACCAGTCCCTAGTTATTATGTTATTTTAAGTTTGCCTTTCTTTCTTTCTTTCTTTCTTTCTTTCTTTCTTTCTTTCTTTCTTTCTTTCTTTCTTTCTTTCTTTCTCACTCCCTTCCCTCCCCTCCCCTCCCCCCCCTCCCCTTCCCTTCCCTTCCCTTTCCTTCCCTTTCTTGACAGGGTCTTATCATATAGTTTAGGCTGGCCTTAAACTCACTATGTAGCCCAGGCTGGCCTGGAACTTGCACGGATCCACCTGCCTCAGCCTCCCAAGTGCTGGGATCACAAGTGTGCACTACCACTCCCGGCATTGTCATTGTTATAAATAAATTGTGTTGCAATCTTCTTCTCTTCATCCCTTGGAACAAATTTTTAAAATATAATAGCTGGATCAAATATTAAGTACATTTAAAAATTTGAAACAGTTCTCAAGTGCTCTTTAGAAAGGTGTATTGGTAATTTATATTCCAAACAGCAACATAGGTTGGTGCTTAAAGTTCTTCCATATCATCAAACCCAGCAAGTACCTCCTGTGTGTGATTTAGAAACATATCCAGTGGAGTAGAAGAATAGGCCATCTTGTTTCCCATGCGAAAATCTTGTAAGAATTTAATATTTTAACAAAGAACTTTTAAAGGAAACTGTGCCTAGCATTGTATTGGAAGATTATTACCTCTAGTGTGATTCTGCCCTTTTAAGTGTCAATGGCATTCTTCACTAAGTCATGCTGACAACTATCTGAGCCAGTAGACTATTTTTCCTAGATTTCTATTATTATTTCCTTTGTTTTTCGTTGTCTGATAATACTGATAACATACTTAATATTTTAAAAGGAAAAACAACCCAATATTTTAAAAGGAATACAAAGCTTCAGAAGTCATCCCCAAGTTGGAAATATTGTATTATGAACTTTGGATTTTGAGCCTGATCCAAGTTTTTCAAATGATAAGTTTTTTTTTTTTTTTTTGTACTAGGGGTCGAACTCAGGACCTTGCACTTGCAAGGCAGGCACTGGAACCACAGAGCTAAATCCCTGGCCCTTAAATGATAAGATTTTATAAAGAAAACCCTTCCAATATGAAAAGGAAATTAAAATTAATACTGAGGCAAAGAATTATATAAAAACTTGTGGAACTAACTACACCTCTTGGTGGTAATGTGAGGTATTGTTTCTGTATTATGTAAGATCTGAGGATGAGATTGTATTCCCTAATTTACATCTTTAATACTAATTAGGAATAATGTAATTCATTTATTTTATAGTTGTGAAACTATGCTGCAATTTCCTGTGGTTTATTCATAATTGCCCTCTGAGAAGCATCTTTTAACAGTTTGAGTTATAACATATAAGGGAAAAGTATTAGTATATTGCCCTGTATGTTGGAAGGTGTACTTGGGAAGTAGTTTAAAACTTTGAAAACAAAGGAGGTAGCTGGGCCTCTTGGCACATACCTACAATCTCAGCAATCTGGGAGGCTGAGGCAGGAGGATTGCAATTTTGAGTACAGCCTGGTCAATTTAGTGACTTAATGAGATACTGTCTCAAAATAAAAAAGATAGGGGCAACCTACTTTCCGGGGTGGGGTGGGGGTGGTGGTGGTGGTGGTGTCTCTTGTTTTTTTTTTTTTTTTTAAGAGTAGGAAAAATTTATTGAGAGAAAGAAAGTTCTGCCTAAGAGAGACAGAAGGGGGAGGGGGTCTCTCTTGTGTCTCTCTTAGACAGAAGCTATTTTTCTGTCTCTCTTAGAAGCTGTTTTTCTCTCAATAAATTCTTTTTACTCTTTTTTTTTTTGTACCGGGGATTGAACTCGGGTCCTTGCACTTGCGCAGCAGGCGCCGAAACCACTGAGCTAAATCCCTGGCCCAATTCGTCTTACTCTTAAAAAAAAAAAATGATAAAAATGGCTTGGGGATATAGCCTAGTGTGAAGGCCTTGGGTTTAATCCCCAAAACAGGGAAAAAAAAAAAAAGTACCAAAAAGAAGCAAGGCTGGGCAAGTGGATAAGGTAGGTGAATAGTGATGACATTATAACAAGACTAAATGAGAGGACATTTAGTTGAGGCAGTTGCTGTATTGCCTGGCTGGCCCAATCCTCCTGCCTTAGCGCCCCTCAAGTAGCTGGGGCTACAGACTTGCTCCATTGTTCCAGGTAAGAAGAGAATTCATGATTAACTTTTGGATTCTCCTTTTTGCAGGAAGCAGTTGGCTCTCTTGGCTGACTTAGTGAAAGATTTACCGTTGGAGTTTGACTTCCTCTTTTCTCAGTCACAGGCAGAAGTGATCTCCGGGAAGCAAGAAGGTACTGGGCCCTGAGGGGTGCAGCAGGGTCATTTTTCAGCCAGTCACTATCTGCCTTAACCAATGCATGTATAAGATTACTTTGTATACCCGGTTTTATTTTTCTGCCAACAGTTTTCTTGATTCTGCTTGTAATAGTTTGTATATTCTGCATCTGGCTTTAATTTAGTGCTAAGCACTATGTTTAGAGTGTATTAATATTTAATGATGACTCTGAATGGATTTTTGTGTTGGATGTGGTGGTACATGCCTGTAATTGCAGCACTCAGGAGGCTGAGCCAGGAGGATTGCAAAGAGTTCTAGAACACCCTGGGCTACATAGTGAGTTCAAGACTAGCCTGGACTACATAGCGAGACCTTGTCTCAAAAAAAGAGAGGGACTATTGGTTAGCTAACTGTATTTTTGAAAACATAGTTCTGGGAGTTGTATTGAGTTTGCCAAATTCAAGTATAAATCAAAGTACTAGGATAAATAAAGGGGAACTTTAATTTCAGGGAATGATTAAGATACATTATTTTTGTTTCATTATAAGCACTCCCTTTATTGCAGTTACTATGCAGTTGTTTTGTTTTGTGTTGGTTTGGCCTTTTGAAACATGGACTTGCTGTGTAATTCAGGCTGGCCTCGAACTCTCGGTGATCTTACAGGCATGCGCCACCATGCCCAGCTGTATGTCTTAAAAAAGGAGATTTTTTTGTCTTCTAGTTGTGATATGCTGAAAGGGAAATATTTACCTTTTTGAATTTTAATTTTACATTTTTAAGCCTTAAAATTACAGTTTCTTGGGCCCTGGATTTAGCTCAGTGGTTTTGCCACCAGCTGCGCAAGTGCAAGGACCCGAGTTTGATCCCCGATACCAAAAAAAAAAAATTACAGTTTCTTCTTAATATTCTGTTTCTTTGCTAAGTCTATTCATTGCAAGACAGCTCATATTTCTTGGTTACATAGCTGCTTTCAATCTTTGTGGTCTTTTTTTTTTTTTTTTTTTTTTGGTACTGAGGATCAAACTCAGGACCTTGCACTCAAGGCAAGCAGCAGCACCACTGAGCTAAATCCCTGGCCCTGCTTTCAATCTTTGATAATTCTAATATATATAGCATCTCGGGGTTGGCATCTTTGGACTGTCTTTTCCTTTGTTAGTAGAGATTTTTGGTTCTTTGAATGCCAAGTAATTTTATATTATATTCTGGACATTTTGAATATTACGTTATGAGACTCTGGGCCCTAAATCATAAGGAGACCATTCTTTTTGGGGGAGGAGGATTAGGTTCAAACTCAAGTTCTCACTTACCTTTTGTGGGCTGTGATTCTATTAGTTCATTATTCAAAACCTTGACCCTGCTACTATATTTGGATTTTTCCCATGCGTGTAAGCCAGTGGCCAATGTGGAGCCTGGGCAGTAGCCTCGCCTGTGGTTCACTTCTCAAAGCTTTGGTATATAAGTTAGGGTCAGATGCACACATGTGTACCCTAGAAGTGAAACCAGGAGTTCATACACAGCTTCATCCCTACTGTCACCATAGCCCCAATACTTTCTTGTTCCTTGGAGCTCACTTTCATGGTCCTCTGGTCAGAAAAGCAGGGTGTGTGTGTGTGTGTGTGTGTGTGTGTGTTGAACTCAAGGCTTTCTCACTGAAGGCCACCCCCACCCCCCTGCCCCCTTAAAAACATTTAATTTTTTATTTTGAGATAGACTCTTGTTAAGTCACCAAGTTGCCCAGGCTGGGCTTGAACTTGTGATCCTCCTGCCTCAGCCTCCCAGAATGCTGGGATTACAGGGATGCAGTATCATGCCTACAAAATGAGGCATTTAATTTGCCTACTATGCCAAGAACTTCCCTTGATTTCATTGGCATTAAGGGCTTAGTGGCAGGAGGACAGAGGGAGAAAAATAAGCAGTATGAATCTGCCTCACACATTTAAGGCTGCTCTTTCCTCTGGTTAGAGAGAATTCACATTCTTTGGAGTTTTAGGAATCCACTCACCCTGCACCTCTGTTGTTATAGGAGTGTTTGGGGCAGAAGGGGGGAAAAATGAGAGACTCATTGCTGAGTTGGGGGTGAATTCTGGCCTCTTTCTCAATGTGCCCTATATCTTTCACTCACCAGAGCTCTCACAAAGCTGCTGCATGCATTCTGTCTAAAATTTCTCTTTGCATCCAGTAGGGAGACAGGGTGAAATGTGCTTCTTCTTCCTTGCCCAGAAGTAGAACTCAAGGATTTACACTTTTTAACATCTGTTTTTATAGTTATTCTTATTCATTACAGGAAATTTGCAAGATGCAAGTAATTTTTTTTTAAATTTAAGGACTGGATCTCATTCCAGGCCAAGCTTTATCTTGCTATATAGCCCAGGCTGGCCTCATATTCGCAACCCTTGTGCCTCAGGCTCCTGAGCAAATAATTTTATTTTATTTTTTTTAATTAAAAAATTTTTTTTGGTACCAGGGATCGAACTCGGGACCTTGCGCTTTCAAGGCAGGTGCCAGAACCACTGAGCTAAATCCCCGCCCCCTGAGCAAATAATTTTAAAAGAGGGGAGGAATCACAACATAAAAGATTTAAAATCTGTACACTGAGAGTATGGAATAAAATATAGTACTATGACTTTTTTTCCCAAGAAAAGGGGAAGAGAGTAGCCCTAGGGAGAGATGTACATATGGTATAGGTGTAGAGAATTAAGCGAGGCCTTTTATATTTCTTCTTTAGGGGTTTATGCATGGATTGGTATCAACTTTGTTTTGGGAAGATTCGACCATGAGGATGGTGAGTAATACTATCTTATGATAATTCTTTAAGGGCTGAAAGTTTAATTCATAACCTATCAGTAGTATGTAAGTGCTAATTTGGAGTTATTTCTCTGTCTGTCTGTCTGTCTCTTTCTCTCTCTGTGGTATTGGGAATTGAACCCAGGGTCTTTGCACATTCCCAGGCTTTTACTTTTTTTTTTTTAATTTCAAGACAGGATCTTGTTAATTTGCTGAGTTGCCCAGGTTGGGCTTGACTTTGTGATTCTCCTGCCTCATCCTCCCTAGGTTCTGGGATTATAAGCATGTATTACCATACCCAACTGTTTTTCTTTCTTAAAATTTAAGAAAGACACACATGCTCATGCACATACATGCACACACACACGCGGGCACACACACAGTTAAGCTGCTTAATTTTCCAGTCCTAATTTGCTTTTTAAAAATTTTTTAATATGGACACTTTCAAATACTTATAAAAGTAGAATAAATTATAAAATCAACTTTCCTGGACCCATTACCTAGACTCAACACTCAAGGGTTTGACATTTTTTTTTCTATATTTCCTCCATGTAAACCATATCTTCCCCTATTATTTTATTTTATTTTTTTTTTGGTACTGGGGATCGAACTTGGGTCCTTGTGCTTGTGCAGCAGGTGTCAAAACCACTAAGCTAAATCCCTGGCCTCCCCTGTTATTTTTAAAGCAAACACCAGATGTTTCATTTTATCTTCATATATGCCACTATGTATCTCTAACAGATAAGGAGTTAGAAAAATGGAGGAATGACAAAAAACATACAAAATGCTATTCTAAAATTAAAAGAATTAACAATTCCTGATTTTATACAATGCAATACCTATCTAATACCCAGATAGAGATTTTATTAATTTTTCTCTAGAATGTTTATTTGTAGTTGGTTTATTCAAATCAGAATCTGAACTAGTGTCACATACTGCATTTTCTTGATTTAATTCTTTAGAGTCTTAACTTTTGACAGTAATGTTACCACCCCTCTCTTGTACTTTTTTGCAAACCATTCATTAAAAGTAAAAAGACAAGGGCCTGGGATTTAGCTCAGTGGTTCCACTGCCTGTCTCGCAAGCTCAAGGTCCCGAGTTTGATCCCGCCCCCCCAAAAAAAGCAAACCCAAGTTGTTTAATAGAATGAATTTGCCACCTTCTGGAATTGGTTTACTGAAGTGGTGATGAACCTAGGCACACAGAGCCCTCTGTAAGCACACGAGCTGGGAGCTGAACATCAGATAACAGTTGTTTTTTTCTAAAATAAAACCTCAGTATTCGGATTTAATTGCAGTGTTGCAGCTTTGCAATAAATAAGTGGGTTTTGGGTTGCAGTTTGGGCACTCAGTCTGTAAAAGGTAGCAATCACTGGTGTACTGCATCTGTGTGGGATCTTTGACAATATCTGTATTCCCACTATGTTTTGTGTATTACAGATCAGATATAGATTGATTAGGCTCAGATTCAGTTTCATATGTAAGAATAAATTACAGATGATGCTCTGTGTTTCCTACTGCATCACATCAGGAGTTTCATCATATCTGGTTGTCTTACTTTTAGTCATGTTTGGACTGATGATGAGGTCAGGGTTCAAGTATTGTCAGCATGATCTAATCTGTTATAAAAATTCCTCACCCACTATTCTCCTAATGCTTGTCAGAGCCAAATGTGATCATTATGTAGATATGTGTTTGCATTAGAGGTTACAAAATAGTGATTTTTTTCCCCACCATTTCTTCTGCATTTAACAGCTGAGATTTTTGTATAATGTACTTTTCTTCATCAACTCTTTTGTTTTTCTTGAAATACAGTTCTTATGGGAAAAACAGGCTAAATCCTTGATTATTTTCCTTTACTTACTAATTTTTTTGAATAATGTTTTGGTGTCCTAACACTTGTCAGAGGTAAACTGAACTTTTTTAACTTCCATGAACTTGTGAATTTTAATATATTTGATGCTTTAGAGCCCATCACACTGGGGAGAGGGGTGTAGCCTAGTGTTGTTTGCCTAGTGTGTAGGAGGCTCTGGGTTCATTAAATCCCCAGAGTGGGGTAGGGGTAAGGGGTGGGAGTGGTCATCACATCTTTAAGAGCACCTTTAGGTTGGCCCTCGTATCCTTTTAAAGATGATTCCAATACTCTTTTTTTATTTCTTCTACTATCTAGCATACCAAGGTATTCTGTCCTCATCTTGGATACTTTCTACCTTAGACCTAACATTGGCCTTTTTTTTTTTTTTTCCTAAGAAAGCCTGGTTTATTTTAATGGAAAATAATATGTAAAGACTAGTTTAGATTCCAGGGGTGCTTATTGCTCCTGGTTCCTCAGTTTCTAAGCTTTTCAGTGAACAGAACTAGGTAATATGATTTTTTAGGAAGGAAAAAGTGAATCATGAGTTTATACTGATACTTCCAACTTATATTTAAGATTATGATGGTTTATTTCATGTCTTTGATTTTATACCTGTATTCTTTTCTTTTATGCTTATCTTTATTCCTGAAGATAATAATGTGGGCTGGGGGTATAGCTTAGTGGTAGTGAGCTTGCTTAGCATGTACAAGGCTCTGGGTTTAATCCTGGCGCCAACAAAAAAGTAACATATATGTTTAATTATCT
>NW_004624737.1:11422832-11455378 GCF_000247695.1 Heterocephalus glaber
GTTTCTGAGCTCATTTATTTTTTAATCTGTTTCTGTTCTAGTGCCTCTAATCATGTCTTTCACTCTGCTCACCATCTCTGTAGTTATCTGGGAGATTATTTCTGTTTTGAATTTTTCTAAAGCCTCATTCATCTGTTTTGTTACTTCCTGTGCTGTCAGTTCAGGGTGTCCAGGTGGTTGATTATCAGACTTTTCCAACTCGTTTCCCCCAGTGTTTACTCTTGGTCGGGTGGAAATCTGAGATTGTGGCTTACTTAAATGTCTTCTCATTTTTGTTTTTGGTACTGTCCTTGGTTTAATTCCTGGGTTAATACTTCAGAATTGCTTATTGTAAGTATCTCTGTTGCTTCTATTTAGCACCCTTATGGAATGATTGCTTCTCAGAGGTGTCTTCCAGATATAGCTGGTCTTTTAAGTTTTGAGTCTCTAATGACTCTGAGGCTATCTCATTTTCATTATACCAGGTAGGACCACTGACTAGATCAATACCAACACCTTAGCCCAAGTGATACAATCAGCAACACCATAGCATCAAGTACATCTTAGAAAATACCAATTTGTTGTAGTTATTAATCTATCACCTTTAACTGTGTGAATTAAATCAAAATCTAGGACCAATCCAACATATGTTTATAGTGAATAAACTCTTCAATGTAGCAACTTTACCCTTTGGGATGGGGAGTTAGAAGGAGTTGGGGAGGGAGGGAGGGATAGATAGGTAGAAGGATAGGGGAAGGTTAGCAGTGAGGCTAGAGGACACAGGCTAGAGAAGGAAAAAGAGAATAAAAGAAAAATAAAGAAGAAATCTCAATTAGGGCCAGAACAGAAACAAAAAGGGAGATGAAGAACAATGCGGGACAGCAAGAGTGTGAGTGTAAGAGAGAAAGGAAAGAGAAAAGAAAAAAGAAAGAAGAAAAAGAGAAAAACAAAAATTTGCAAAGAGTAGGGAAAAAATTAAAAATAGAGATAAAACAAACCAGTAATACTAATTTCGGAAATAAAAAATAAAAATGAAAATGAAGGGCCTCTTTCAGGGTATGTCTCTGGTGTCACAATAGACAATGTGGGCAGCAGTGTGCAAATATAAGTCAATGAGTCTCAGCAAGCCAGTCGCAGACCCGTGAGATTCTGGCAGATTTCTGGCTGCAAGTCCCAAGTTAAACTCCCTGTCTTCCTGTAGGGTTGAACTCAGCAAGGCTCTACTGCACGTTCCAGCTGCCTTTCCTCTGAAGATAGTCCAGGTTCTGATGGGAGGTGATTCAACTTACCCAGTACTGGTGGTCTGGTGTCCCCTGTGTCTCTGTAGTGTGGAACCAGGTGGCAGTACAGCCAAGAGGCCAGAGGAGCGGGAGTAGGGTGGGGTGGGGTGTCCTGCAGGCGCCCTCGAGGCTAAGTGGATTGCTGCTGTGGGCGTGGGCTGGATGGGGTGGGGATCCCTGTGACCTGGACCTCTCTCGTGTCCCAAGGATGTGCCTCTGTATTTGTTTATTGACTCCTATCAGCAGAATGTATGCTTCATAAGTATAATAATTTTTTGCCTTTTTCACTGCTTGATTTTCTGGTACCTAGGACAGCACCTAACATATATTACACAGTCAGCAAATGTTTTCTAAACAAATTGAAAGGAATGATTCTTTTGGTGAGAATTACAACACGCAGGTAGGCTGATGATAGGTTTCTTTCTTCTTTTCTCTATCCTTTTTTTAAAAATTAGTACATATTTGCCATACATAGTGCTCACATCATAGGGAATTTGTACCTGTACCTAATATATCCTAATTGTTTTTTTCTTTCCATTCCCCTCCCGTCCCTTCAGCACTTCTTCCCCTCTCCATTTACATGAGATTTGTTTCCATTTTTCTCGATAGGTTTCTAACTATTCTGTTTTACCTGTTCTCCCTGATCACGTTAGTGCTACATTGAGTAGAATGAAGTTCTGTTTGCCTTTTGATATTGCTGTTCCTAACTTTTGCCCTCTCTGAATCCTGAGAGGCTCAGAAGCGAATTAGGGCTGTGTTTATACTAAGAGGCAATAGGAATGAAGAGTTATATGTCACGGTGTTCAGTGAATGAATGTGTCATTTCTGTTTCCCTTGGTCTCAGCTAGTAGCCACAAATAACTCTAGAAATGGAACAGCTGTAACCATGAAGGAGGTTAGAGTTTGTCTCCAGTTTTGTGTTGCACTCTTTCTGTGTGGTTGTTCCAGGATTACTGTGGCATGGCTTGGTCAGTACTAACTCAGAGATTCAAGAATGGCCTCTTTTCTTCACATGCAGATGAGCATCGACTCAAGTAAGTCACTTTCTTTCCATTGTAGATATGGCCTTAAAATATGGATGACAGATTATGATGGAGAGTAATCAAGCACTAGTACAGATTTGATTTTGTATCAAAGGAGAATTTGATTATTTCAGATTTTGACTTTCAGAGGGATCAGGGCCCGAATAGTGACCCAATTTCATAAGCCAAGGGAAACCAGTAGTTACCAAAGAGTTCTTACCAAGTGATTTGACAGCAAAATAGTTGGTCTTTTTTATTTTTAAAAATATTTTACTATAAAAAAAGTGCAGAAAAGTTGAAAGAATAGTAGGACGTGACTATCACTTACCTTAAACAACTGTCAACACTTTGCCAATTTGATTAATTGGTCCTCACATTTTGTAAATGTTTTAGTTTAAAAATTTTGAAGTTATAAACAAAAATAAAATAGTATAATAAACTCCTGTACACTTTTCACCCAGCTTCGCCACTAATAGTAACTCCTGGCTGATTTTATTTTTATTTACTTTTCCTACCCAATTTGCCCCTTACAACTGACTTATTTTGAAGTAAATCTTAGATATTATATAGTGTATTTGTAGCTATTTCAGCATGTTCTCTGAAGATAAGGACTCAGAAATAAAAAAGGAAGAAAAGGAAGGAAGAGAGAAGGAAAGAGAAAGAAACCAAAGCTACAATACCATTATTGCCAAAAAACGATTTTCATTTTTGTAGTAAGAAAGTAGGCTGAAATTTGGCTCACCTTATAGGTGAGGAAGAATGCAGGAACAGACAGGTCTTTTCACATCTAGTGAGAATATGTGGCTTGTTGCAAAGAAAAGCCTTCTCCTTCTTCTTAAGAAATGTATTTTTTTTGTCATATCAGATATCAATGTTTTAAGTCAGCTTGGATGTACCAAGTCCTACATGAAGGATTCCACTTTCCCTATGACTACCCAAACCTGCGGACAGCCCAGCTGGTGTATGACCGAGAAGTTCAGTGGACATTGGGAGCAATTCTCTATAAAACCCGATTCTTACCACTCAGGTATATGTAACTGATCATGATGACATGTTCAGCTTAGAGGATGTTAGTTGATCCTTCAAAAGAGGTTTAAGTGATGCCCCTCTCTACCTTTGCCCCCAAAATAAGCAGACTCCCATTATCACATCTATGTGAGCCACTGTTCTAACTAGGCATGCTGAAACAGAAAGAATTATTGGTCTGGAGTCTGTTCCTTAGCTCTTCTGTCTCAGGAAGTCAGGTTTATTTGTTCACCTGCAATAAATCAGTTTTTAGGATTTACTTCTTACCAACCACTTTTAAGATGCTGACTGATGAACTGAAATGTCATTGTTAAATTACCAGGAAAAACATGATGTGACTAGAGAAGGGGGCGAGGCTGTCTGATAGAATATGCTTTCCTAATAGGTAGAGTCACTCAAAAAGTGGTCATTGACTTCTCTTTGTTACTTTCCTGTCACTGGACACAATACCCAACACCTACAACTTAAAGGAGGAGAGGTTTATTTTGGCTTACAGTTTTTAGAAGAGTTAGTCCATAGTCAGATGGCTTCAAGTTAGTCCAGCTGGCTTCAAGGCAGGAAGGGCATGGTGGAAAGCTCTGGTGGAGGAAAACTGGTCATGTTTTCAGTCCATCATGACCAGGAGGCAGAAGGTGAAGAGAGGAGGAGCCATGAGGGAGGTATACCCTTCTAGGCCACATCTCCAGTGACCCACCTCATCTGACAGTCACCACCTCCTGACAACACACTTAACCATAAATTCTCCAGTGGGTTATGCCACTGTTGAGTATAGTGCCCTATGATTCACTCACCTTCCAAAAGCTCCACCTCTGAACACATGAGCCTTTGGGGGACATTCTAGAAATAAACCATAAATACCTGGTCTTGGATTAGAACAAAGACATGAAGTGTTTTTAGGGGGGATATTGCTGTTAGGTCCTGTAAGATATTTGGGACAATTTTAGATATTCTTTCCCCTGTACTGCTTTAGATAAACTGGGATGAATTCTTAATCTTTGATGTTTGTTCCTCTATGCTGTCAGGAGTCAGGCAGGTGACTGAAGTGAGGGAAGTGGGCATGTGGGGGTTGTAATGAATCAGAATGTGCCCCAACTAAAGGGCACAGAGGTCCTGCAGAGGTGCTGTTCCAGCATTTTCCAATTCTCTTTTGTCCAGAGAAGGCAGGAAATCCATATTTTATATGAAATCTTTCAGTTTAGAGATTCACTTTTTTTTTTTTTCTTTGCGGTACCAGGGATTGAATTCGGGTCCTTGCGCTTGTGAGGCAGGCAGTGGAACCACTGAGCTAAATCCCTGGCCCAGAGATTCACATTTTTAAAAAACACCACAGGCTGAACAAAACAAAATGGATTCAACATTTGGATAACCAAAGAGTGGCTTCTGCTCTAGCTAGACCAATAGACCACTGTAATTTAAGTTATCTATTTTTTCCATATTATAACATAATTGATCAGGTTACATCTCTTTACTTAGATATATGCTAAATCCTAAGGAAATGCAGCAACTTCTAAAGATCTTCTAAAGATCAGTACCTTCTGATTTCTTGCTTGAATTCAGGGGATACCCTATTCTCAAATAGTACCATATTTACAAATTATTTTAAGATTTATGTTACATAGTCTTACCTTTCTGTTCAGTTGGGGTTTTGGCTTTAGTTTCAAAGGCCTTCCACTTTTGTCCTGAGATTCTGGATGGTAGATTCCTGTAAGCTACCTTCTGTAGGCCATGGAAAGGCAGGTGCAGAAAGAATCACATCAGCCCTGAGGATAGGGACATTTTTCACCTTTGTGTGCTCTGCAGAGCTGGTGTCTGTCAGAATGTTTGTGTGGATAGAATTAATGGGTTAACAGCACTAGGCCCTTCATAGCAGAGTAACTGTTTCTCTTTGAAACTAACAGTTCTTTCCACTTTCCTTAGGGATCTTCGACAGGAAGGCGCCCGACAAGTCCATGGTAACTGGTTCCGTCTCTCCTTTGTCTACAACCATTACCTATTTTTTGCCTGTATCCTAGTGGTGCTACTGGCCATTATACTGTACCTTCTGCGGCTCCGCCGAATTCACCACCGACAAACTCGAGCCTCAGCTCCCCTGGACTTGCTGTGGATTGAAGAGGTGGTGCCAATGATTGGGGTACAGGTGGGACCATGAGGCTGGACCAGAACTGAAGAAACTAAAGTATCCCAGAGTTGCTGCTCATTGAATTCCTCCACTTTTTTTTTGTACTGGCCTCAGATGCTGCTTTGACCTTGGAATTTCTACTTTAATTTCCATTTTAATTCCTTAGTACCCAGGTCCTCTTCTCAGAGAGAAACTATAGTTTATTCTGTGAGGAACTACATGATTAGAGATTGGTGCTAACAAAGGTGACCAAGATTAGTCCAATTGAAGCATGCTTCTGTATCTCAGAGATCTGGTGTGTTCCTGGGATCTAGTAATTTCCCCCTTGCTAAAGCATCAAGTTTGGCATTGGGCATAGTGGAAGCTTGGTTGAAACCAAATGTGAAGCATCTGAACTAAAACCAGACATTCTAGCAAGTGCAGCAGCCCCTTCTTTCTCTGTAACAGAGATAGCATTTTGTGGACATCCACAGCCTTTAATAGGGATCCAAGATCTGTGCAGTTCGGTGGACCATATAGGAATTTCCAAGCAACCAAAATGATACGACTTCCTTGCTTACTTGACAAAGAAGCCATTGTGGGTATGATCTAAGACCCCTGACAGTGTTGGTGGTGGTCTGTGTTTTAAAAGATTTAGAATCCTTTCTAAATGGATGGTCCATTAAAATCTTAAACCATATTTTATATGATGTGTGGTCTGACTAGGCTAGGAAATGTTCCCATGTCTAGGTGCCTCACAGGCTGTTTGGGCATTAATTTTGTTTTTTGAGCCTTAAATGTGCTTCTAGGATGGAGAAACTGTTATGTTTGTCTGGTTTCAAGAACCTGTCCCATAGGCATATTTTTATATACAGCTTCAAAGAGAGTTACTTAATTTTATTGCTAAGATCAATATGTAGTTTGGAAAAGGATATATTTGGGTTATTTATAAAGACAAGAAGAATAGTATCAAGAGAGTGGACAAAGGCATAAAATCAAAGCTTTAAAAAAAGTTTTTTTTTCTTAATTTCTGACTCTTAGAATGTCTGAAAGACAGCAAATGCTAAACTTTGGAATAAATAGATAAATTTCCTAAGAAGCCACCTGGCAGCTTCCAGAACATCTATTAAAAGATTGCTTAGTCACAGTGAGCACTTCCATTATAGTGAGGAGAGGAAAAGCCATAATAATTACATTTTCATCCACTACCCTTTATCTGTGCTTCTCTTCTACATTTAGCTTTCCCATTGCATGAGGATTTTTCATCAACTTTCACCTTCCCCCATAGATTCTTCTTTATGCATTACCTTTTCTTATAGGAAGGTATAGCCATAGCCACGAGTGTCTTTCCATGAATATGCTTCCAAGATGATTAAAGTAGCTTTCCATGTGTGTGTGTAGTGCTGGGGACTGAACCAAGGGCCTTGCACATATTAGGCAAGCACTCTATCACTGAGCTACATCCCCAGCGCCTCTGATTTCTAGGATTAGATAAACAGAGAAAGTGGTCTCTGACTTCAAAGAATAAAAGTGTAACTCTTCAAAAATAAATTTCATACTGAGAGCAAAAAGGATTTAAATCCTTCATAAAACAGTGAAAAAGAAATTAAAGATCCTCCTAGAAATAAGGCTGAGACAAAAATAAGTACACTGACTAAATTAGTAGGTGAAAGGTGGTAAGTCTTGAATTGTTTTCAAATTAGATAAAATATATCTTACCTTTCATTGGGGCTTATATCACAGAATTTCCTTTAATTTTAAGACTTCATTTCCCTTTACTTATTATTGCATTCTATGATCCTTTGTCTTGTGAATGTTGTTTAAGAATGTCAAAATGTTTTTGCTAGCCATGCCTACTCAGGTAACTTTTTCTCTTCACTTCACCATGGTTTCCAAATACTACTATTTTTCACTTCCTTAGCAGATCTAGTCAATGATCTAGTCAAAAGCTATGTGATTGACTGTGATCATAGTTGTGTGCTTAAGCTGAAGTTGAAGCAGGGAGGTAATGATGAGTCCAATTTTAAAGCTCTTATTAGAAAAGGTATCTTTCATCCTTGTAATAAAAGTTGTCATTTGTTAAGCAATTATGTACAAGATACTCTTTTAAGAATTTTATGTGTGTTATTTAATCATTGCAACCTTGCAGATTGATACTGTGTTCTTTTTATAGTTGAGAATCTCAGGATACTTGTTTATCATTTTTTCAATATAAATATATTTCTGATTCTTATTTTAATTGGTTTTTGAGTTTTTGTTTAGTGTATGATATCCTGTTTATTTTTTTAATATGGGCCCTAGGCTTGTTTTTATTACTTGCCAAAGTTCTGTAGTATAAAAATGAGGAAAATGATTATACCTCTCAGAAGAACTGAAAATTTGCTCTTGGATTTAGTTCCTGTGCTGCTTCCATTTCTCCCAATTAGTAGATTTAATGAAACCTCGTTAGCTAGAAAGAGAAGCCATTTATTCTTTGCTGAAGGCCAATTAACTTACATGTATCAGTTCCTCATAGGAAATATTCTTACTTATAGGACCAGAAATCAATCTTGCAATACACTTTTATTCTTTTAGTCTTCCATTTTTAAAGATTTCCTTTTGAATCTCTGCATGCTGAGTGTCCCTCTGTGAAGATAATTATGGTGTCATAAAATTCACATTCCATTGGTTCCTTGAATCTTCCCAACCACTCCTGGTAACCGGAACAGAGAACCTGAGTTGTTTTAGTACTTTCGTTATTACTGAGACAGAGCACAAATGTCAAAATTAGAGTCAGTGGCTTATTGTAGTGATGCTTTATTAATCTTATGATGGTGCAACCCAACATTTTTCTCTGAATTGTCACTAGAACCTAATGAAAATATGTATAATATCAATTATATGGCATTACATTTACTTACGTTACAGTTAACTCTAAGCCAAACTATACTATCTTTCTATACCTTATATCCTTGAATTTCCTTGAATTGGTAAGTTTTAATCATTTTCTGCCAAAATTGTATTTATCTTCCAAATGTCATCCAAAGTATTCTGCCCCTTCCTGTCCTTAGTCTGCAAGCTTCCTTTAAAGCCTTGAGTAGAGCTTATTGAAATGTTGACTGAAAGCCTGCTGTGCACTCACTAAGTTAGTCTTTTTAGGCATTAACATTTGCTATTACATTCATATTTACATTTTTGTAATCAAATAACTTATATTTACTATTATTTAAACAGACCCCCCCCCCCACACCCAGCCATCTCATAGTGTTGTGATTTGGAGTTTCTTGGCTGAGACATGTGGATGGTATCATTTAAGGGAAGGAACACTGTATTTAATGAATAGTCCACTTGGACTCTAGTCCTGGCTTTGTAATTTTCTAGCTCTAGTACATAGGCCAGTTGCCCTCTCTGGCTCAGTTCGTCGATAAAAAAGTGGCTAGGCATGAGAAGGAACTAAAGGCATGAAACAAGGTAAAGTCATATAGTTTCAGAGAGAATTCTGGCCTTTGGTTTAGATGATCAGGCAACCTGAAGGAGCTTCCTGTTTTATCCGTAGCCCCTGACATTAAGGTGATGGAAATGAAGTTTCCACCAGCAATCACTATAAAGAAATTTCAGATGAGAAATTTTCTTGTTCTTGTTTTTTAATTTATAAAGAATAGAGATTTATTTGGCTTATGGTTCTAGAGGCTGAGAAGTCAAGAGCATGAGGCTAGCATCTGCTTGGCATCTATGAGTATTCTTGCTGCACCGTAACATGGCAGAAGCATAATGGGATGAGACAGTATGGGGGTTTTGAAGCTGCATGTTGAGAGATCTAGTCAGCCTTCTTTGATTTTTATGGATGATATAATTGAGGACCAGAGCAGTCGTAATATATGCAGTCACAGTGAGTGGCCTCCTGGACCCTAGATTTCTCCCTTAAAACAACCCTCCCCCCCAGCAGTTTGACAGCTACAATGTAATGCTCCTTGACAATATCTGTGTGTATATTTCAGCAGAATCTATAGTACAGCTGGCTGCAAGTAACTGTGCTCAATCTTTATAAAGGCTTCTGATCCTCATTTATGATTGCTTTGCACACACTTAGGAATACACTTTGAAATACTTAGAAATAGTTGCCAAGCATGGTAGCATAGGCCTATAATCCCAGCACTTGGGAGGCAGAGGCAGAAGGATCACCATGAATTTGAGGCCAGACTGGGCTATATAGTAAGTTCAATGCCAGCCTGAACTACATAGTGAGATCCTGTCTTTTTTAAAAAAAAAAAAGTGCTAAGTTTTTACCACGTTTTAGTTTCTGTATTTCTTTTTAAACATTTTAAATTGTGTCTTTCAGGCAAAATTTGCTTAATTTTGCACAGTTTTCTTAGCCACAGCATCCAAATAATTAACATGATGGTTACAATTTAAATGAAAGTATAAATGCTTGTTAGGCATGGTGTGCGTGCCTCGAATGCCAGCTACTCAGGGGGCTGAGGTTTGAGGTGAAGCTTGGGCAACGTAGCAAGATCCTGTATTAAAACAAAACAAAACAACAAAATGGCTGCAATATACTTATAGTGGTTGCCTAATGTGAATGAGTCCCTGGGTTCAATCAAGATCACCACAAAAAGAAAAAAGGTATAATGCCTATTATTACTGTAGAGCTACCTCATTAAGAAACTTGTTTGTAATTCTTGGGCAATTTTTAGACTTTCTTACAAAAACAGTGTTGAAGGTGTTCTTTCTGTCTTTTGTTTAGAAATAGTATCTAATTTTCCTTTTTTTATAGCATAAGATATAACTTCATTTCACCATATGGGATTATGAATTAAGGCAGAAGTAGCAATGGATGTCTCAAATTCTCCCAAAGTAGTCTCTTGAGAGTTATGCTAGCATCATTGTTTTGCCATTAGAACAATATGCTTTTGTCAAACTTTTGAGGATTTTGTTGGTATTATAAACAATACTGTTAAAAAACTAAGACTCAAAACTAAGTTTTGGCTCTCTTGATTAACAAAATAGCAAACATTTCTGCAAACAGGAATGTATCTAAAATCAAATACTTCTAGGTAATGATCTGTATTTCTTATGGCTTTGTAGTTGGTTTTCTCTCTCCTAAAGATGTAAGTTGAAAAGTTATAGCACCTTGTTGAAGCCTCATCTTAAGCCTTTTCCTTCTTTTTGTATCCTAAAAGTCTGTCCTTGTATTACTACACATTTTCCTTTCCCCCTAGCATTTCATTGTTTCCCACATTGTCAATAATGGTATTATAGAGACAGAGAAGAAATACACCAGCTGACCATTTTGTTTTTTGGAAATCTAAGCAATAAGAAGATCCTTTTATCTGTAAAAGTGAATTATTGCTCATGCTATAAGAGCTTTCATTTTAATTACATGATCAATCTTTGCTTGTTATTTTTATAAAAACCAAAGTTGAATGATGTTGTGAATCACAAGATGTTTGCAGTCCTTAAAGGAATGCTATCAGGCAAGCCTGAAGACATGTCTGCTTCTGAGCCTGCCCTTTTTAAGTGGGGCAGGCACTGAATGACCCTCTGGTGACTCACAACTCCTTCACTTGTCAGTCAGCTTTTTGTTACTGTAATCATATATATAATTGAGGTCATTAACATACAAAGGAAAAAGTTTCACTGTTTTGGAGGTTCCAGTCCAAGATTAAATGGTGCCCTTTGCTTTGGGCCTGTGGTGAAGTAGCACATCATGGTGGGAGTGTGTGGTGCAACAAAATCACTCACCTGATAGCAGGAAGTAGAGAAAGGAGCTAGAATCTCACAATCCCTTTGCCATGATTGCAATGACCTACAGATCTACTGAAGCCCTGGCTCTCAAAGTTCCTACCACCTCATAATAGTGCCACCCCGGGAACCAAGACTTTAACACATGACCCTTTGGGGGACAGTCCAGATCCAAACTACAGCACCACTCTAAGGTATCCCTGGTACTTTCCTAAGCATTCTCTCCTAGGGGAGCATCTGCCAGTGTGGTCCCACTGGTGGTGAAAGGTCTGTTCCTTATTAACTCCGTAAGTCTTTGTCAGTAGGGATCCCAAATTCTTTGATTTCTAGTATTTCTGTTATGCGGCATTTGAAATTTTCATTCCACAGTTCACATTAAGTTGACGCTTTGAGGTAAATGTTCATCTTCTCCATCATTTCTACCTTTAGCAACAGCTTCTGCAAAGCGTGCTGACAGGCATCTTTTTATTGTGATCCACAAGTAGATATTACACACTTTAATTTGTTCTTTGACTATGTAGCCAGGGCTGGCCTTGGAACTTGCAGGGATCTTCCTGCCTCAGCCTCCCAAGTTCTGGGATTACAGGCATGCACCACCACACCTGGCTACTACATTTAAAATACCGAAGGCTGCCTATATTGCATTGCTTGGGGAGAAGGGGCTGTGAAGACTGTATTTTTTTTGGTCCTGGGGATCAAAAAGACTATTTTTCTAATGCTTCACTTAACATTAAATAACAATAATTTTGGGGAATAATCCTTAAAATCCTGACAGACATTATGTTAGTGTTGAGGAAAATGTGCAATGCATCTTAGAAGAGAGGTGACACAATCACCCTTATTGCAGGAACATAAGTGTATGTTACAAATGCCTATATTTAATCCACTATTTGTCCCAAGACCAAAAGGATAGCTGCAGGTAAACTAGTCCTAAAACCATGGTCATCAGTGTTACTTTTACACCAAGATCATTAGGCAATTGCTAATCATTATTTCTGCCATAGTGGACAGCATATGTCAATGTACATCAAAGACAAAAACATTGAGTTGACTGATTAAAATACATGTTTTAATTTCCTTCATGTTTAAAAATGACAGAATTGTTGAGACCTTTGAAAATATTAAGGGAAAATCATTTAATCCTATAAGTATGTGATTTGAAGAGATATTTGGGACATCAATCTGTAATTGTTTATTTTTCATTCATACAATCATTCCATTCAGTATTTGTTATGTGTCTGGTGGCTCTGAGAATAACACATACAAAAATAATTAAGACAATCTCTGTTCACCAGGAGCTCACAGATTGCATAATGCAGTTATATAGCTAAATACAGGATCTGTTTTTCCAAACTTATTCTTCAACTGTAATAAAAGAAAAATGAAGTAAAATGAAACTTGAACTTACTCATGAGTTGCCACTTTTCTGGAGTGAACTGTAAAAGCATTAGTATATGGTTCCTTGGGTTGTATCATACTGCCCTCTGCTGTCTCAGTTATTAACTAAGGAGACCTTACATTAGGGGATCAGGAGATGGTGGAGTGAGAACCTGCCCCAGTAACTGCAGTTCCCTTTCTTTAAGGAATTCTGTTATCTAGAGGAGACAATATCCTGTTAACATATTCACAGGCTCACCATAGCACATTAAGTTGAGATAAAATAGGGTGGAATTTCAGAAGGAATGGGAATAAGCTGGTCAGAACTTTCTAAGGTACCTCAGCTATTCAGAGTATGGCCAGTGGTTCCCTAACTTATATGCACATTGGTATCACTTGGAAACTCCAGCCTATTCTTGTTTGCAGTTGTAATTTAATTGTCTTGGATGAAGCTTGGGGTTTGAGATTTCTAAGATTCTAATGTGAGAGAAGTTGGGAACCAGGTCTAAGCAATAGCATAAGCCCATCAGGGTCTGGGATTTTTGGAACATCACAGACAACTGTCTACCTTTGTTTTTCTAAGAACATCTGAGGATGGTACACTGTGAGTCACAGTGAAACTCACAAAATATTGGAGTTGAAAGGGAAGTGAGATTATCTAGTTCAGAAATTACAAATAGGCAATCTCAGGTCATATGTGACTCTGCATGTTAAACTTGTGTTACATTTTTAAAACCTGAAATTAGTTGCCAACATTTAAGAGGTTTCACATAAATATCTAATATTTGGCTTCTTAAAAAAACAAAACAAAACCTGCTCTTACAACCCCACACCTTAGCAACGGGCCAGTGCTCAGTCACGGTTTAAGCCTTTAACTGGGGCACTGCTCTGCAATTACTGTCTCTACCAGCTGGACTCTACTGAGGAGAGGACCCAGGGGCATGAGGACAGAGAAACCTTGCTTATATGGCCAAGAGCCTGCCAATACTAGAAAACTGAGATAGGGCCATTAAGAAATAACATACAGCAGACATTTCTTCCTATACAATTAAGCCTGATTTTCAACATGAAGGTAACATTTAAAAAGGAATCTCTGGTATAACCACACTTAATGACATTCTTGAGCCAGTGACTGTCTCAAAATAGGCAAAGAGTTTTAAATAACTTGACCAATTGGGAAACCACTTGGCATGTCAAGGTCATCCTCATAGGAAGCCCAAGTTCTGTGTTCTTTGGTGAGCTCTCAAAAGCAGTTTCAGGGCACCAGGGATTTAGCTCAGTGGGTTCACCGCCTGCTGTGCAAGTGGCAAGGACCTGAGTTCAATCCCCGGTACCAAAAAAAAAACCAGTTTCAGTCCTAGGAAGCTGATCTTCTACGAATTATTTGGGAACTCTTCGTAGTTCATTCATAAACCAAAGGGCACCACTAAGCAAAGCCAAAGAGCCCGACTGGTGAGTGGCAGCCAAAGGAGTTGGAACATACATTAGCAGAGTGCTAATGCCCAAGATCACCTGTATAAAGGAAGGAAGTAATAAGAAAAACAGAAATCACAAATTTAGACTGAAAATGAATGGGCATGGATAACCAAATACACAAACCTCTACATTCTCCCAACAGAACACTAAATAGATAATGTATATAATACAAGTATACTTACAATAAAGGAATTTCAAACAGAATAGTAAACCCAAAATTCTCCTTAATTAGCCTCTGTACCCATGACGGCAAACCTTTTAGAGCTTTCAATAATACAAACAGCCAGCTGTGGCATGTGTGCCACAGGTTTGCTACCACTGTTCTACGCCATTCTGGTTCCCCAGAGATACTTATTGTTACCAGTTTTGACACATTTGTACTTTTAGATATTTGTTTACAAAGATACATACTGTTATTGCTGTTAAAAAATATTGTTCTGTCACTTGCTTATTTTTCACTTAACAATTGATATCTTAAAATCTTATTTTAAGCTGCTGCACATTATTCCAAAGTAAATTTACCATGGTTATTTAATACTTACGTTGTTCCCAGTTTTCCACCATCACAAGTCTGTAATGAATTTCCTTATACAAAGCATTAGGTGTGCATTAGAATATTTCTAGGGCAGACACAGTTTGCTAGGACAAAGGATTATGTACTTATCACCTTAAATGATATTGCCAAATTTCTCTCTGAAAAATGTTATAAAAACCCATACTCTTACCAAGAATATTTAAAGGTATCTGTTTTTCTATACCCAGGGAAATTCCTGATTATCTTCTTTCGTTTCCCTTCATTTCTTCCCAAATTGATAGGCACAAAAACAGTACTCATTAATTTCCTCTTTTCTGATTGTGAGTGAGGCTATGTTTATTGGTGAGGTCATGTTTATTGGCCATAATTTCCTCTTATAAGAATAGTATATTGACACCCTTTATTTTCTTGTTATTAATCTTTCAATCTATTACAGATACTAAAAATATTTTCTTCCAATTTGTCACTTTCCCTTTCTAACTGTCTGGGGGATACCATCAGACCAAAGAGAAGTGGTTTTATACCTGTGTGTATGCCAAAGCTAGCAGAGTCATTGCTGCCGTCTTGGTCCTTCGAGGAAGGGGAATCCTCTGAGACAGGAAGTAAAGTACTGTAATGGCAGTGACTGAAGTGATTCCCTGTGGGGAAGAAAGACTCATCACAAGAGTTGTTCCACTCACATGCCAGGACTTCCACTAAAATTACATGTCTCTTCTGGAAGCACCAAGTGACCATAAACCACTTTCTTGTACTAATCAAAAAACAGCCACCCTGAAACTAGTTCCACCTTAGTTATTCCTCCTTAGTCTCTTCTGCTTGCAACTTATGTGTCAGTGTTATCCAGGGATTCCCCTGAAGAGTGTGTGTACCACTTTTATACACATGTATTCTATCTCAGTGATCTAACACATCTTCCAATGTGGATGTCTCCCAGGTGTGACCCTCACTTTCTTTATTATTTTGATAATACTTTGTTAGTTTCTGTAATCAAACCCATACCAATATGGCTGTTAATTTTGCACAATGGCAACTCAACACTGTAAACTGGGATACTTTTTCCAAAGTTGACAGCACAGTTAAGTTTCCAAAAGTTCAAATTATACATACACATATATGCATATGCATATTTGTATAAAAAGACCAATAATAGCATTATATTATGCATCATAAGCAACAACAACTTTCCCAGGTTCTGCAGTTGTCTGAACAAAATTATAGATAAATCCAGCATATTCCACTAAAAAAGAAAAACTCCCCAAAACAGCAAAGTTCTGTTACTGTTTTGGTAACCTGCACTATTTTTTATTAGCTTCTCAGTCATTATCCGGAAAGAAAACATTCTAGAGCAATATCAATGAAAATGCTCTGACAAAGCACAGTGGCTACCGTATCATAAACCCATTCACAGAGGTATGTTACAGTATTGTCCTATATCTATAATAGTAGAAGAGTTAAGAAGGCATTATTTCAGACTTGATTCTACTTTTCTAGCACAGTGACCTTCACTTTTTAAATCATTCTTAGAATATCCTTATGCCTATTATCTCTAATCCTACATTATTAAAAACATGAGGGTTATTATTTTCCTGGGCTGTAAGCAGACTAGGTGGTAGTGCTACTAACTGCTGCCGAAAAAGATATACAGTCTCATTTTCATTCCTGCCCCTTTAGAACAAGGGTCTGGGACTGGCAATAAGGTCTCTTTTTCCTTGTTCATGATGTCAAGAAGAATTTTTTTTAACCATATTTCCAGAACTATTTTACATTTTGTCTTTTGCAGAGCTGTCCACCATGACAATTTCAACTAAACTTCATTCATGCCAAAATACTGCGTAGAAGTGGGACTGAGCCCACACAAGATAACATGCTCTAGCCCCAGACCCCTTGGCTATCTCAGGCTTCCAGACCTCTCTAGATGTATTATCATATCACACTCAACATGCCTTGATCTAATGACATCTCTCATCTCTAGCTCAAAACTCACTTCAATGGTCCCATTTCTATTGTTATTTCTTTTAAAACTTCTCTTGGATTTACTATGCTCAAGTTCACCTCCCACTCCACAGCCTTGTTACCCAGCACTCTCCTCTGCATCACTGCAACAGCACTACTACTGCTTCTTCTTGCTGTGCCAATTCACCACGCACAGGTTGCCAAGCCAATCTTACCATGCCAAGCCCACAGCAGTACCTCAGTACCTATCAGTTTAAAGAAACTGAAAAGTATTGGCGAGGCTCCTGCTCTTTGGAGTTCTTGATAACTATGTGTGTGGCAATCACAGTCTATGCACTCTTTTCTCAACCTTGTATCTGCTGAAATGACTGTCCAGTTGTGTTCAGGACTGAGGGAGGTCATTACTGGCCAGGTGAGGAAAGGAATACTCAAATTTAAAGAAACTCGAAATATCCTGCACTAGAATGTGTGGAAGGGGTGTGAGTAACAAGGACAAAACACCAGATTAGAGAACTGGTCCTAGAGCTTCTTGAGAAAGAACAGGAAATATAGTCCCTGCCAATTGACTATTGTCATCAGTGCTTCATGACACTTCAAAGCCTGTGTGCCATTCCCTGTGCTCAGCAGCAGGAACTGCTAGCCACACTTACCAGAACCCGGTGATCAAACTGCACCATGGTAGGATTCTCAAAAACATTCCTCAGGATGGGGGAGAAGGTAAAGAGGTCCTCTGGGATCCAGGATTCTCCCATCTTGGGGAAGGAGTTGTAAACAAGACCAGCATCCAGCCCTGCCACAAAAGCCCCTGTATTCCAAGGTAAGTGTGACTTAAAATGAGAATAGATACAGAAAAAGCCTATTATCTCAAAGTCAGAAAAAGGGATTAGCCAGAGAATCACAGATCTATAACAGGGGCTCTCAAATTGGGAGTACACATCACAATCACCATGGGAACTTAAAAACCCAACCACTCTGCATCTTTCACATGTTCCCACCTAAGATTCTAGCTTGTCTCCAAGGACTAGAAGCTCTGTAAGGAGGGCTATGTTATTTTGGGAAAATCCCCTTATGATTCTGATGTCTTCTACACTCCCACTGAATATTGCTAATATATTTTGAACATGTTCTTCCCCCAGGTATCTGTAGAAACTCTTCCTTCACTTCTTTACAGCTCGGCTCAAATGTCACCTTACCAAACAGATCTCTCCTGATGTCTTATATAAAATGGCACTTTTCTATTCTACCCCACTGTACTCCTTTATCCTGTTCCATTTTTCTTTACAGCCCTGAATATCTGACTTCTTTTTTTTTTTTACTGGGGATTAAATCAAGGGACTTCACACTGAGCTACATCCCCAGACTTCTGTTTGTTTTTCAGGATCCTGCTATGTAGTTCAGGCTGGCCTTGAACTGTGTGGCAATCCTGCCTCAGCCTCCTGAGGTTGGGATTACAGGCATGTGCTACCACGCCCATCTCCTTCAGCCCTTTTTTAATTTTAATTTTTAATTTTTAGACAGGGTCTTGCTAAACTGCTGAGTGTTTCAGGAGGGGCTTGAACTTGCAATTTTCTTGCCTCAGGTTCCCAGAGCACTGGGATTATAGGCCTGTGCCACCGTGCCCAGCTCACATTATGGTTTTATTGCGTATTATCTGTCTTCCCCAAGTGCTCAATATCTGCTAAATGAACATAAGAATTAGACAAAAATTCAAAATTTATGCATTAAATCCTGGATAAACACAAAAAAGGGTATCTGTGAGTTAATGAATGACTGAGTCATTGTTTATGATCAAAGAAGATTCAGAAGTTTGGATCATACAACTTATTTTGTGAATGCCACTTATAAACCAAAAATTCATGCTCTCATACCCGCCCCCCCCAAAAGGAAAGTAGGAAGAAAAGGAGAAAAAAAGAGAAAAGAAGACAACGGTTAGGTGGATCACTGGTTTAAATCAACACCGTTTTCATTCTAAAGCTGTGCTGTTCAATTTAATAGCCATAAGCACTCAAAATGTGACTAAATAACTAAATTCTATTTAATCTTAATTAATTTAGCTAACCAAATGGGGCTACTGATACTGCTGTTAGTGTAGTTACTGCTGTTAGTGCTAAATGGCAGAGGTTAAAGTGGAGTCATGGCTTAATGAGCAAAACGTATTGGTCTTTCTCTCCAATGAACTCTCCACCTTTGACTATCTTTAAGGGAAGGTCTTTTGCCTGACCCACCTTAGTGTAATATAATCATAATAATGCTAAACAAAACTAACAGCTAACCCTTATGTAACTTTTGCTTCACACCTGCCTGGTCCTGTTCTATGCAGATCACATATGTTACTCATACTAGTCATCATTTCCACTTTACAGAGGAGTTCACTGAAGCCCTCAGTTCTACATAGGATTCTACAGCTTGCCAAGGTCATTCAGGTCATAGGTGGTAAAGCCAACATTTGAATCTGGACAGGCTAGATCTAGGCAGATGCTCAACATGGTGAAGATGGTGGGAACGAGACAAGTATGAAAAGGAACTAGGAAGATGCATGAGGAAGGGCAAAGCATCAGGCAAGAGATCCCACCTGGAAGTGAAACAAACAAGGCCATCTCTGATGAGAAGGGTCTTACCTGAGAGAGCTGTAAGGAACACTAGACCTGCTGTTCCACCAGCAAACCGTCTCAACCACAGGAGTTGGCGGGTTTCAGGCAACTAAATAAGAAAGAAAATTGCAACTGGATTTCAGGGATCAAGAGAGATAGCAAAGATCTCCAAGGCCAAATGTAAGTGCCAATGTAAGGTCAGAACTTCGCTGGCTCCTAAGGCTAAGTACTCTCAACAGATATTCTTGTTCTAACATGCATGATATTTCATTACAATTATGCATTTCTATCTGTCCAATCTACCATCTTGCCTACTGCTTGGCAAGAAGGTACTCAAATATGTATCCATTGATAACTGAATGACTTACATTACTCAGGGGAAAATGTTTTTCCATGATTGAAATGACTGGCTTAAGATACGGATTGGATTTTCATGTTGTGTGTGATATTACTGCTTAGCAAATACAGTCAGAATCTAAATTGTATAAAATGCCTAGAGATAGTGTTTTTGGTAAAGGCAAAATTTGTTTTTATTTCTACTGCAGGCAACTTCCGATATTAATCAGTGAATCAAAAAATATTAAGAATTTTATGAATAGGTCATTACAAAGGTACAAAGGAGTTAAGTGGTGCCCTCAAATGGCTTATAATCTAGAATATGAAAAGCTAGATCATTAGTAAGATATGGTAGGAGGGAATATTCTGTCTATTGGTACTTTCTGTGATGATGGATATATCTTATCATTTGTGGGTAATGAAGGCTCAAAACACTGCCTAGATGGGTGTAGGGGCACACGCCTGTAATCCCAGCACTCAGGAGGCTGAGATAGGAAGATTGCCACAAGTTCGAGGCCAGCCTGGGCTACATAGTGAGTTCAGGGCCTGAACTCAGCCTGAACTCCATAGTGAAACCTTGTCTCAAACAAAACAAAACAAAACTGAAACACTGCCTAGTATGAATGAAAATTGTATAAAATGTTATTTTTATTTAAATATGAAGTTTTAGTAAAATGTTTAATTAAGCTGGACATGGTGTTGTAGGCCTGTAGGAAGCTCAGACAGGAGGACTGCAAGTTCAAGAGTAGCCTGGGCAACTTAGGGAGACACTGTCTTAAAATTTAAAAAAATAAAAATAAAAAAGGACTGTGGATATAGCTCAGCACTCCTGGGGTTCAATTCTCAGTACTTTCAAAAAAAAGTTTGATTTAAATAAAGTTAATTTAATCTTAGTTGAAATTAGCACTATATGGTTAATTGACCATCATTTCAAATCCTTTCCACAATTAGGTGTAATATAAGAAATAGGGAAAAACAAATGATATAATCGGTAATGCCTAAGAGTTTAATTTCAGCAGAGTGTATGTATGGTTATATATGTCTAACTGTGTGGATACATGTGAATTTGTGTGAAAGCAGTGAGTAGAAGCCAGAATAAGGGGACTAAAATGAAAAGAATGGGTTGTCAAGAAATAGAAGCTATAGACGCAGATAATATATTTTAGAGGTTTGGCTTTGAAAGTCTACTACAATGTTTCAACCATCTGGCTTCCCCGTGGGGATGACTGCCAAGTTAACATCTCTAATCCTTACTGGGATCCAAGCCACTAGCTCCAAATAGCTACTGGATGGTTCTACTTAACAATCCTACTGTCTCCTCAAACTTCAGTCTATGAAGAGTTGATCTAGGTCAGTGGTGGCGAACCTACAGCATGCATGCTGCAATGGGCTGTTTGTATCACTGAAAGCTCTAAAAGGTTTGCCATCACTGACCTAGGTCAACCTATGATTTCAATACCTTACCTAATAATCACTGGTTTTGTGTTTTGTTTTTGGTGCTGAGGATGAACCTAAGACTTTGTGTATGCTAGGCAGGCACTCTACTGCTGAGCTACATCCCTATCACTGTTTTTTGGGGGTTTTTTGGGACCAGGGATCGAACTCAGGACCTTGCGCTTGCCAGGGAGGCGGGAGAAGCACTGAGCTAAATCCCCAGCCCCCATCACTGTTTTAAAATACTAGAAAAAAAGTGTCCTGAAGGGTGTGGTTAAGACCTCTATTATAAATGATGGCTTCAAAAATAGTCATACCTTGCTTTTATATCAAAGCATAAAATATAAAAACTCCTATTTCCCTAAAGGAAAATCTGCATACAGAAAATCCTTTTAGACAAAATCACATATACGTGAAATTTGAATGGTAGGTTCCTATTTAACAAACAATGAACAACATGGCTCATGTACACCACCAAAAGTTCAGATATACTTCTTTTCTAGCCTGCCTTGCCTTCCTATCCACTATCCTTTCTAAAAGTCAGAAGTTAAAATGTTTGGGATATCTCTTATTGTTGGTACTCCTCACTTTTCCCTTAAAATTTATATTTGCACCTTTCCCCAATAGACAATGAGACAAAGTATTCAGCTCTTATATGCTCCAGCAATTCCACTTCTAGATATATATCCAAAAGAACTGAAACCAAAAGGATATTTTGTACACCCAGATTCATAGTAGCATTATTTTCAATAGCTAAAAAATGGAAGTAAGCAATGTCCATTGACAGACAGGTAGACAAAATGTCATTTATATGTACAATGGAACATTATTGTGCCCTAAAAAAGGAATTTTGACACATGCTACATCATGAGTTAACTTGGAGGAAATAATGATACATGAAATAAGCCAGTCACAAAAAGACAAATACTGTATTATTCCACTTATATGAGGTTATCTAGAGTAGTCAAATTCATACAGAAAGTAACTTGTAGTTGCCAGGGGCAAAGGGAAGGGGGAAAAGGGGAGTTATTGTTTAATGGACATCAAAAACTTTTGAAGATCAGTTGTACAATATTGTGAATACATTTAACATTACTGAACTATATACTTAAAAATAGGATGAAAAATTTTGTTATATTTTATCACAATTTAAAAAAAATTCAGCTCCTATGCTAATTTCTCTTTAAATGAATTGTTCTAGCTCCTCCCCCAAATACACACACACACACACACACACACACACACACACACACACACGTTTTGCTTTTGCAGTCTCAAAAGTATCTGAAGTCCCAACATTCAGTATATCTCTAAACTTTAGTACAATCTTGTTTCTGGAAAATTGAGATAGATATTACTTTAAGGGAATCTGAAGTTTGACTTGTAATTTCTCCTCAGAATCAAAATTTCCATTTTCTGACCCTGTTAGCATATGTGCAGATGTGATAAAAATCCACAGACTGACTTTTACCTTGTGTTGAGGGAGCAGCAGGGAGAGTGAGGTCCACAGGCTGGCACAATAAAGAACAAGGGCTGACCCAAGGTGGGCAGCAAGGCGGTACTGACTGACCCGAGGGATGTCATAAGAATCTGGTTTTTCTTCTAATCCACTTTTCACCATGTACCATCCCAACAGACCCTAGAATCCAAAAGAGGAAAGGCAAATCTAAGTTGAAACTATTTTACTCCCTTCCTGACCTTTCCTTCCATATCCTCTCATATCTAAAGAATCATGACTTAATCACAGTTCCATACTTATTACTATCAGTACTTTACCACTAATGTTTTACTGAACTATAATCCAAATATAAAAAAGTACAAAAATTTATCATTATATGCAAAATCTTACAAATTGTTGAGATAATTTAACATTATGTAAACCAATGAATAAAAAGAGAGTTGACTTTATGAAAACTACATTGATTGCTTTGAAAAAGCTTAACTGCTTAAGAAGAAATACTGTCAAATCAGGTGGCAATAAGGCAATTATTAAAGTTTTGGAGCTGGGGGTGGTGGCACGCACCTGTAATCACACCACTTGGGAGGCTGATGCAGGAGGATCATCATGAATTCAAAGCCAGCCTGAAGTACATAGCTGAGTTCAAGATCAGCCTGAACTACATAGTGAGACCTTGTCTCAAGAAAAAAAAAGTTTTACGGGGAAGTCATACAACTCTGTAAGGCCTTGTAGACAGACTGCTTTGCAAATATCTGAGTTTCCACTCTCCCTCCCTCTCTCTCTTTTTTTAAGAAAATGAAACTGGAAAACATAGTTTATGGAGGTACAAGAAATATGAAGTTGAACTCTAATCTGGGGACTCAGTCAAAAAGCCTTAGCCCTAGACTGAAAAGAAAAAAAAAAAGATGACAGTGAAAATACATGTCTAAATTTAGACATTTACATTATGTATCATATTTTATGATTCTTCTCTGCTGTAACTGGCTTTTTCCTTCTTCTTTTGTTTTGGTACTGGGGATCGAACTCGGGACCTTGTGCTTTCGAGGCAGGCAGCGGAACCACTGAGCTAAATCCCTGGCCCTATAACTGGCTTTTTCAATCAACCAAACAACTGTTCCAATTATATCAAATATAATATAGTCCCTTCACACCTGTTCTCCTAAAGCAGTAGAATCAGGTTGAAGAGGTGGGATTCTCCTACTTCATCCAAGTACATACTCCTCAGGAAATCGTTTTGGGCATTTCTTTCCCCTTTCAAGATTACCTGGCTATTCTAATTACCCTGATTTCAGCTGCACAAGACACTGGAAGAGGAAGGCATATACAGTATAATTCACCAGCCCTCACTTTTCTTCCTCCCATAACTTTGACATTTTAAATTTCTTCCTTCCTGGAAATCTATTTTTAGTGTTGGCTTGATTCTAAAATATGAAGTTTGATTTTGATCCATCTAACTTTCCCCAGTTACTATTAGACTTTTTACAAATTTCTTTTGGTGGGCTGGGGATTTAGCTCAGTGGTTCCGCCGCCTGCCTTGCAAGTGCAAGGACCAGAGTTCAATCCTCAGTTCCAAAAAAAAAAAAAAAAATTTCTTTTGGCTTTTTGAGACAAGATCTTCCTATGTAGTTGAGGCTGGCCTTGAATTCATGGTGATCCTCCTGCCTCAGCGTCTCAAGTGCTGGGATTACAGGTGTGTGCTACCACATCCAGCTCTATTAGACTTTTATTAATGTCTAATTCCTTACTGTTTCTATTGTCCCCTTAATCCCTTCTAATTGGTTCATCTTCTTGTCACTTCTAAGTTAACCAACTAGCTTCTTCCTGATCAAATTTTGATATTTCTCTGATCCTCTCCCTTGGAACCATTATACTTTGATCCACATATTTTTAAGTGTCTTCTCTCATAATTCCTTTCCTTGCTGGTCACCTTTACCCAACCTCTTAATTGTGGGAGTCTTTCAGAGCTTTCTTCCCTTAAAGGAATTTAACTTAAATTACTTTATTATTTTTATTTTTTTGGTATGGGGAATCGAACTCAGGGACTTGCACTTGCCAGGCAGATGCTGTACCACTGAGTTACATTCCTGGCCCCTACTTAAATGATTTTAATTATTATTTATATCTGAATATCTCTCAGGTAAATCTGTATTCTAAGATCCTTCATCCCACAAAGTGTTTCTCTCTTTTGGAGTTTTCCTATTTGCCTCTGGAACCATTCTAGCATAGATATTCCACTCTCTAAGAAAAAGGGAAGAGAACCCAGGAGGAGACCCACGATGGGACCCACTCTACTTCTTGTGATACATGAATATGTATTTTTTGAGCACTTACTGACACCAGGCACTCAGATAAGTATTTTTTATGTTACTGTCTCATTTAATATCTACAAACTCTAAATGACAGGCATTATTATTATCTGGATTTAAAGGTAAGGAAATCATAGTTTGCAAAGACCAGATAGCTTGCCCTACTAAGTGGCAGAGCTAGGGCTTGAAGCCAAGCCTGTGACACTAAAATGCATACTCTTACCTACTCTGTTACAGTGCTTCAAAGATTACTTCCTTAGAAATGCCAGCTAGGAAGCTCCTTGAAGCATCTGTAGTTTCCCAACCTTGAATAAATCTTACCTGGAAGCAGACTAAGCCACAGAGAGCAAGAACACGACCTTTCATGCCACGATTTAGCCAGCCCTTTCTCCAAAAGTAGGCAGCAGGAAGGATGTATGCAAGACCTACAACACGACCCCACATGCGGTGTGAGTACTCCATGTACCAGATGAACTTGAATTCCACCAGTGTCATATCATGATTCAAGCTGGGTGAAACAGGAAGTCACAAATAAAGAAAGAGGATACATCCACCTGATTTTTATTCCTCTATGGAATGCAGAAACATTCTCAGACTTGCAGTTTAATAGGTCCGCCCTATTCCTTTTTAGCAACTTCAGGATGACTTTGGACTTAGATGTTAGAATAGGTAGCTCATTAATTACCTGAACCAATGATCAGGAAATAAAGGAATCTAGCTAGGCACAATTGCACATACCTGTAATCCCAGCACTGGGGAGGCTGAGGAAGGAGGATTGTGAGTTTGAGACCAGTCTGGCTACATAGTGAGTTTCAGGCCATACTGAACTACTCAGTGAGACTGTCTCAAAAAAAAGGAAGAAAAGAGAAAAAAAAAAGGAATCTAAACATTCTGTAGGGTTTCAAATAAGACTAAAAATGGGGCTAATGGATGTTTACCTGCTTTTTTTCTTATTTTTTAATTTTATTGATACATTTTAGGTATACAATATAATGACATTTATCACTGAAAATCTGTACCTTTACATAAATATATCTTGGTTCTTAATTTTCCCCATTCCCCTGCCTTCCCTTCAACCCCTCCACCCTTCCCTATTTACAAAGACTTTGTTTCCTTTTTTTCCTTTTCTCATATTAATTCCATTCCCTTCTTTCTTTTCCCCAACCCTTCCCACTTCCCCTTCCCCTTTGGACCTTTCCTTCCTATTTCACATTATCTATTATGCCTTTCGATCCTTATTTACACTTTCAGTTTCTCATACCAGATCTAATACTTACATTTTAAATTCTGGAAATTGCTGGTACTTTTGGAATTCTGCTTCCCATTCCTCTTGGCTTGTAGGTGGCTTCATCTCCTTTATTAAATGCCAATCTACCATGGAGAGGCCAGACTCTGTCAACCTTAGGATAGGAAGTAATTTTTTGAGTGTATGACGCTAAATTAGTCATATACGGTTTACAGCAACAAGTAGATCTTAACCCCAATAAAAGTAAACACATAATTTCATTGGCTCCTCTTTTGATACCTTTTCTCTTACTGCTTAGAAGTTTGTGAGAAATAACTGTCATCAGGGACTGATTTCTTTACCCTCTTATTTGCTCAATTTTTCCATTCAGCTCTCCCCACTAGCATTACTTGACGGCCAAAACCATCCAAAAAGTGTCCTAAATGCATAACCAGCTTTTTCTGTTTTTGTTTTTGTGCTAGGGATTGCAAATGCTCTACCACTGAACTACACCTCTAGCCACTAATATTCTCTTTTGAAACTGTAATTATCAATACTTATTAATTTTACAAATTAGTGGGTTTCTCTACAACAAATATACATGCACATATTGTGCTTTGATTGTGTTTGCCTTCTCTTCTCCCTGCCCTCTCTCTCCACTCTCTCTGATAACCAACATTCTTTATGCAGGGGAAACATTTCTTACAGGTATACAGGTTTAGGTTCTCTGTGGATTTAAAGATAATAATATTCAAATTTGTTGTCGTCATGTAGTTTCCTAAAACAGGATATATGGCACTTATGGTATATTAAAGCGGGGGAATAAGAGTATATGGGGAACACACACTTCATGAAAACCAGAAAATTGATCCAGACATTCACAACCTCGGCGGTGTACTACCAGGAGGGCCCCTGGGAAGAATTTGCCATTTTCAGTGGAAAACAAGAGGAAGTTACTGGCTATAATGACCTTGTATCTTACATCTGGATTTGTGGTACCTTTCTTTATAGTCAGACAGTAATTGTTTAAGAAATAAGGATGTTCTAATTTATACCCTTTCACAGATGTGAGGAATTTATCTCAAGAGGTGTAATCTCTTTGGAAATAGATCAAACTCTTGAATTCACATGGCATACTAGGTATGTTTGTAAATAAACTGATGACAAAAAAAAGAAAGAAAACTGAAAGCAATCAAGGACCCTAAAATAAAAGCTAATTTTAGGCCTTAGGCAAGAATGTACCTGGAATACCTCATGACACTAGAAAGGAAGCAATCAAAGGTAACTAGGGTCCTGTCAAAAAGATATTGGAGCTAATTTCAAGAGACCCCTACTGACTAAAAAGATGGGACAGTTTAAGCAAATCATTTACATCATCACCACCATGGACTAAAATATATCAAATGTGTTTATATCTATGAGCTTAGAATGATCTTTATTTTTTTGTTTTGTTTTGTTTTTGGTACTGGGGATTGAACTTGGGTCCTTGCACTTGTGAGGCAGGTGGCAGAACCACTAAGCTAAATCCCGGGCCCCAAATTATAATATTTATATGCTCAGTTTTAAAGAGAAACTTTTCCTCATCAGCAATTTGGTTATTCTAAGATACAATTTTTTTATGGAAAAGGCAAGACAAATACTTGATTCTTTCCCTTTATTTACCAATTTTCAAAATAATAAATTAATTCCCAAGACCTTCCAAAGGCAACAAAGTATTTGAGTTTTTAAATATCATTCTTGGGCCAGGGATTTAGCTCAGTGGTTCCAGCACCTGCCTTGCAAGTGCAAGGTCCCAAGTTCGATCCCTGGTACCAAAAAAAAAAAAATTTATAATTTTATAACTGTAGGTAATAGTAATCAATGGCTGTTGAAATCTTTTAAGAAACACCAGATATCTGTGAATGCTCTAATCACCTATTAAGTGTTTTGGTCCTTTATCCTTAATTTGAATCTGATCAAGAAATACTCATTTACAGGATGTACAGAGGAGAATGGTACCTGGGACAATCTAACCAGCAAAATCCAGACTGTGGGTTGCTATAGAAAATGACTTGGGTGTCAACAACAGCAACACAAAATTGCAAAGGGGGAGTAAAGGAGTGCTTAAATCTATAAAGTCTGTTTACAAACTTAAAATTTAAGATATGAATCAACTGTGATATATGGAACTGTGATGTATTGGGATTAATTCAAAGAAACTGTGAAAAAAGTTCAAATAAAATTGAGATGGGGGAAGTAAATTGAGAAAGGGAATTCACTGAAGAGGGAAAACAAACAATTCAAAACTGCTAGTTAAGACTTAAACCAATCTTTATAACAGGCTCCTACTTATACTAACCTGTTTTATGACAGGGAAACCCATCAGATATAGTCCCTCTTTAAAGCCTTGGTTTCTCCATCTGTAAAATGAGAGAGCTACACTAGATCATCCTTAAGGTTCCCTTCCCCTCAAGCATCCTGTGCTTCTAATGATAACCCAAATACCTGACTCACTACATGCAAATTACTCACCTAGTTACTCCACCAAGAATAACTGCTCCAGCCACTGTTCCACTGCAGACCAGGAGCCATCGGCCCACTACTCGCTCAGCAGCCTTTGAAGGAAGGGACACTGTAGCCTTTCCAGATTGTAAAGCCACTTCAGTGATGGTGCTGTATTGCCCTGGCCTTAGAGGGCTCCTGATGCCATAGCTGCAACCACACTAAAGATCAAAACAGACAATTACAACTAAAGATATAGGAAAAGGCTGCATCTCAATGGCTGCATCTCCACAGCTACTGCTTTGATAAAACATCATTCTTTTTTTTTTTTTTTTGGTACCGGGGATTGAACTCGGGTCCTTGTGCTTGCAAGGCAAGCGATGGAACCACTGAGTTAAATCCCCAGCCCCTAAAACATCATTCTTATCTGGACTACTGCATCCACCTTCCAAAATGGTTCCTGCCTCAAGTCTTGCCTCATGCCAACCTGTCCACATACAACATCAATTTTCTGTTCTCTACACACTTTTCTCAGATTTCACTTTACACATAGACATAGATAATTTTCTTTCTTCTCTGGGTCTTTTAAACGTAATTTCTCTCTGGAGCACTTCTTGTTCCCTGATTGATAATACTATAAACCTTACTACACTTCTTCCAGGAGTGTCCCAAACTCTGCAGCCTACAACAGGTCACTCTCACAGTCCACAGCACGAGCCCTATCAGAGTTCTTAAAACACCGACTTGGCTCTCTCACTAATCTATGAGCCCTGGATGGCAGGGTCTGATCAATCTTAACTCTTATCTTCCTGCTATCTTTGTTTCTAAGACACGGTGCCCATACATCACAAAACCTTAAAAATTAACAAATGAAGTGTAAATTCCAAGGAGGAAGCTTTGTAGTATTTCTCTTTCCATTTCCTAACATATAATAATTTCCCAACAATTGTTAGTTCAATGAATACATGCCCTCTTTTGGCTCTATCCGTAAAACATTTAAGTTCAGTTTCCTACTTCTCAGTAACTTTAGACAGGCAACTTAAATTAAGTCTCGATTTTTTTTTTTTTTTTTTTTTTTGAGAGAGGGTCTCCCTATGCAGTTCAGGCTGGCCTCCATCTCATAGCGAACCTCCTGCCTCACCTTCCCAAGTGCTGGGATCGCAGGCGTGCGCCACTACAGCCGACCTCAATTTCTTTTTCTGTACAATGGGTTTTTAGAGTAGTTCCTGATTACATGGGGGCTTTTAGCAAAAATCAATATGCAGTTAAAAAATACTGAACTTTTACCTTGCACTAAAGTTTCCATTATATTATTTAATTCTCATAACAACATTAAGTAGGTACTGCTATCCCCATTTTACAGATAAGGAAACTGAGGCACAGAAAGTTTAAATAATATGGCCAATAACACAAAGCTAGCAACAAGCGACCGAATCTGAACGCGAGGAGCTCAGGACACAAGGAAACGCGTTGTGAAATGTAAGGATCTAAAGTAACGTGAGGTGGGGCTCTCCAAGATCTTTATCCTGGCCTTTGGCCCCATCCCCCTCTGTGATGGGAGCCTGTGGCAGTTCAGTACCTGTGCTTTGGGAGCCTCCCTAGGAACCAGAAGCCGTACACACCGGCTCCCCATCAAGGCCTTCAATGAAGGAAGGAGCAACCGCTGCATATTGACAACACACTCCTGCCACCTGTACACCTAAGTGCTCTGGGGTCTCCTTTCTCCGCTACCCAAAGAAGCACTTCCGGGCTTCCTGGGCGGGAAGCTGGCGATTGCGCTTGCGCAGGGTGGCTGGGGCGCGGGCGTCGGGGACGCGCAGGTCTCGCGCCGCCGTGGAGGTCGCGCTTCTCTGGTCGCGCGCACGGCGGCTCACTCTCTGAGTGGAAACCAAGGCGAACAAGGGAGGAACGCGTGAAGGAGCATGAAGCGGCAGGGGACCTCTTCCGAGTGGAAATCTACGCGGATGCAGTCGAGGACAGCCGGTGCGGAAGAGCGGGGGGCGGGGAGTGTCAGCCGATTCGGCTCCCCGGGTGTCCGGCGCGGGCCGTGGTCAAATCACGTTTCCCGGGAAGTTTCCTCAGCGCCGCCCTCCTGTCCCTGCGGCTTTAAAAGGGCGGGAAGCGTGAGTTGGCCCTGGACCTGCCTGAGTGGGTCCGAATCCCAGTGCCGCACGCGCGGTCTTGCGACCTCGAGCGAGTTGTTCAAGTTCGCTGAGCCTCGCTTTCCCGCGGCCACACGAGGGTCCCTGTACCCATCTCGCTGTGGCCGCGGTCGTTTAATGCGGGGTGCGGGCCCAGTGCCCTCCCGTGGCTACCGTTTGACATGGAGGGCAGGGATTGTTGTGAAAGCCACACAGCTGCTGAGTGGCCGAGGCTGCTCCAGATTTCGTTATTTCTGCCGCTCCAGGTTAACAAGTCTGGCTGGAGACAAGCAAGTCCCTCTTCTCCTACTATGTTAATTCTTGGTTCCTCTGCACCAGCAGATCTCACAGTTTTTGTTCTCAGGATTCCTTTATCCTGAAAATCACCGAGAACCTCAGTATCTTTATATGACTTATAGCTATGCACTTTGATCATACTAGAAATTAAAGCAAATTTAAAAACATTAAGTAGAAAATAACCATAATAAACCCATAACATGTTAATATAAATAACTTTCATGAAGAATAAATATTCCTAAACAAAAGAAAATAGCAAAGGTGGCAATGTTAAGTTAGTTTTGTAAATCTCTTTACTTGATGGTATAATGGAAGATAGCTGGATTCTCACACCTGATTTTTAAAATTCAATCTTATTTGTCAAGTAGCTTCCTGAAACTTCCATTTGTGAATGAAAGTGGAAAAGGCAAAGTCTTGTACTGCTGTAAAAATGGTTTTCACCCCACAGACTGAAAGGGTCTCAGAGGTCCCCAAAGTTACCTGGACTACACCACTTTAAGCACTATTGCTTCAAGCAGATGTCATCTTTCATCCTTATAGCTTTCTCATCATAGCTGCTTACTCTGCCCGCTGTCACGTCTCCACCTGCTGACCAGGTTCCTTTCTTCTGTGGGGCCAGTGGTAACCCTGCAGAACTGTTCAGTTCCATTGATGTAGCAGTTGATAGCAGCTGCCTGGAGATGCAGTATTGTTCATTAAGAACATAGATTAACAAGTTTTTCAGTCTGGTACTGACAGTCTTCTTTTAAATAAATGACAGTTGCAATTAGATATTAGCTGGTGATAGGTTTTTGTTTTTTTTAAAAAAATTGGTTTAGTTTTTCATTGTAAAAGCATTATTAGAGCCTGGCACAATGATGCATGCCTGTAATCCCAGCTACATGGGAGGCTGATGCAAGAGAATTGCAAGATCAAGGCCAGCCTGGGCAACTGAGCAAGATCCTGTCTCAAAAAAAAAACATTAAAAGGGGCTGTAATAAAAAGTTAAAGATATCATACACAGTGATGTATGCATACCCATTTTATAGCAGCACAATTCATAATCAGCTTGTATGTCCGTCAACAGATAATTGGGTAAAGAATATGTGCTATTTATACACAATGGAGTACAACTCTGCCATAAAGAAGGACAAATGAGTCATTTGTAGGAAAATGGATGTACCTTGAGACCATAATGTTAAGTGAAATAGATCAGACACAGGCAAAAAGGGGAAAAATGTTACTGTGATCCAGCATGGACAATGTTAAAAGAGTACCTAGATTTAGAGTAATTCTCTTATGTGTCTTATGTTTTTTTGCCTGATAGTCTGGCTATTGATCTGTATGTATGATAATTAACTTTATAAGGACTTACAAGGTAAATGAGTGACTGGCAAAAAGGGGAGGCAGGGGAGAGGAAAAGAAGAATTGAGATGTGTTATGTATACCAATTTCCCACAATGAATGTAATCATTATGTACAGAAACATGTACTAACAAAAAATTTTTTTTTAAATCTGGTAATAGGGTTGGGGATTTAGCTCAGTGGTTTTGCCACCTTCCTTGAAAGCGGAAGGACCCGAGTTCGATCCCCGGTATAAAAAAAAAAAAAAAAAAAAGCTGGTAATATAGCTCAGTGCAAGGCCTGGGTTCTATCCCTAGTACCACAAAATAAACATGCAACTACCATATTGGGTGGAAAAATTCAAGCATATTATAACCAAAGAAGGAAGTAAAAATAATTCCAAATCCACTAACAAGTACCACTATACGGTGAACACTCTTCTAAGGATCATTGCATGAAATACATTTACAATACTTTTAATTAAAA
>NW_004624737.1:11468252-11487362 GCF_000247695.1 Heterocephalus glaber
TTGTATGTTGACCTTGTAACCAGCTACTTGACTGAATTTGGTTATTAAGTCTAGAAGACTTTTGGTGGAGTTCTTGGGGTCTTCTATATAGAGTATCATTAGACATGCATTATTACCATACCTGGCAGTGTCACACACAACTTTTAAGACTTCTGTACTTGGAAAAATATTGTAAACCATTTGCTATTTATTTAAAAAATGGTGCTGAGCAGTGTTTTTTGTTTTTTTATTACAGGTGCTGGTCGGATTGAATTATGTTCTGGTTTATTGGAAGGAGGGACCACACCCAGCATGGGTAAATGCCTATTTTTCACAAATTATCTTTTTTATAGAGCCAAGGCACGACTGATTATCAGTCTCATGCAGTCATTAAGAATGCTATGAATATCAGTTTGAAATGCTTATGGTTTACATAGCATAATCAAAGATTTGATCATTTCTTTCTCTAGCATTAAAAAGGTTGAAGTAAGTAGCTGGTGTGTTATACTGATTTAGCTGCTCTGCAGTAAAATCAGTTACATCTTTCTTATTTATTTCTGAAAAATATTTTTGCTGGGTGTAAAATTCTAGGTTGACAGTTTTTTTTTCTCTTTCAGTTCTTTGAAGATGTTTTTGCGCTATCTTCTTGCTTGCATTGTTTCTGATAAGAAATCTATCATCCACATCTTTGTTTTTCTCTATATACCAATTTGGTTACTTTTAAGATTTTTTTCTTCCCAATTTTGAATAGTTCAATTATGATGTACCTGAATATAGTTTTCCTCATGATTTTTAGACCTGTGCACTTATAATTTCCATCATATTTGGAAAATTTTCAGCAATGTCCTCCACTTCCTCCTTCAGAGATTTCAGTTATATTTGTATTAGATTGCTTGAAATTGTCCTAGAACTTACTGATAAGCTACAATTTTTAAGAAAAATCTCCTTTCTGTATTTTATTTTGCATATTTTTTCTTCAAGTGTACACATCTTTCCTGCTGCAATGTTTAATCTGTTAGTCTTGCCTAGTATATTTTTCATCTCGTACATTGTAGTATGTAGATATTTGAATTTTTTTATATCTCCCTTGTGTTTTCTGAATGTTTTTGAACATAAAGGATGAAATTATAATAGTTGTTTTAATGACTTTGCTAATTCTAACATCTATTCAAGTTCTGGGTCTCTTTAATTTGATTGACATGTCTCATTTAATTTAAAATGTAGTATGAATTTTATTTTATTGGTTACTCAATGTTTTTGCATTCAAATATATAATTTTGAGCAGTTAGGTCACTGGTTACTTGGGAACATTTTGGAACTTTCAGGTCTTCGTTTTAAGATTTATTAGGCAATTCTGGAGTAATAATCAATCTGGAACTTAGGAAAGACCTTTCTCTGTACTCCATTCAGTGTCTGTGATTCTTGAAGTTTTTCTGTCCAGTTGATGAGAACAGTCATTATTCACAACATGGTATAAATGATGGACACATTCTTTCTTATCCTCTTTATCCTCTTTAGTAATTTCTTCCTGGCCTTGTATAGTTTCTTTACATGTATCCATCGGTAAGTACTTAGCTGAATATTAAAGGGGGTTCTTTGCAGATATCTAGAGTTCTTTTTTCTCTCTTCCCTGGTATTTTTTCCTGAAAACTGTAGCTACCTTGGTCTCCGTGGACTCCAAGCTTTGTCTCAACTCAGAATTCTGTAGGTTCCCTCTCCCTGTGCTGTGTCCTTGAGACTCTCCAGGCAGTAAACCGGTCAAACATCACTCTTACCCTACTTGTTTTTGTCTTTCAGGGATCATTGTCTTTTGTTGTTTGATATTCAAAGGATTGTTTTAAATACTTTGTCCATATATTGGTTACCATAGGAAAGAGGGTAAAACTAGTTCTTGTAACTGTCTTGACCAAAAGCAGAAGTCCCTGTATGAATTTTTGACTCCAGAGTTATGCTACTCTGCTACTGATATTGATACTGATATGCTATTGATCTTGATGTGGCATTATTTAGTATAAAAAATTTATATGTTTAAGAGCCCTTTGGAACCTTTTCACTAAAAAGGCAATCTCCGGCCATTCTATAATCCCTACAGTGTATTTGTAAATTAGAATGTAATCTGTTTTTCACAACTCCAGTCATCCATTGCTTGATACTGGGCATATTTCTATTCTGTGCAAACTGAAGTTCTTTTAGCAAGGAAAAAGAAGCGATTCATATTTGGTAAACAAATGATGGTGCTTGTCACAAATCTTGTATTGTTGAGTGTTTCCAGGTTGACCACATTGTGTCATATGTAGGTACTTTTGTTCAAATATCTCTGCAAAATACCACAAATAGGTAGAATTTTTCTACCTTTCAAAAATAGGTTTTGCTAAATTTCTTATCCAGTAAGGTGACATAAACTTTGGAAACATTTAACCATTTGTATAGAGGATTTTAAATACAGCTGTAATCAGTTAGAAAAGGAGAAATTTGGTCCTGGGGAATGTACTCATAGAACATTGAGGCTAGTAGTTACTACACTTTCAAGTGTCGTAACCAATAAAAGGGTTCTGAGTCAGAAGGATTTTTGTTGGGACAACTGATAAGTGCTTTTATATTGCAGTATCTTCAGTTTTCTAAATTGCTCTTTTTAATTCCTGACTTCCCTATTGCTTACTTTCTACCAATATATACATTTTTTTCTTATTGTCCTTCTTCCCTTTATATCCATTTTCTCTGGTTTCCTCAGTCAACTCTTTCTTTTGGGTGTAATTACAAGAACAAATGTACAAATGTACATGTAATATTTTATTGACTTTCTGGATCTTTTAGCTCACATTTGAATTTTAGTTTGTTTTTTGTTCTTATAGGTGTTCTTCAAGTAGTGAAACAGAGTGTCCAGATCCCAGTTTTTGTGATGATTCGGCCACGTGGAGGTGATTTTTTATATTCAGATCGTGAAATTGAGGTGATGAAGGCTGACATTCAGCTTGCCAAGCTTTATGGTGCAGATGGTTTGGTATTTGGGGCACTGACTGAAGATGGACATATTGACAAAGAGCTGTGCATGTCTCTTGTGGGTAAGAATTTGCATTAAGATGATTGTGTTTATGCTCTCAGTGCAGAAAAATATCACAAAACTGACTTTTCAGTCATACCTGCAGGCACTTAACTTACGCATCCTATTTTAAGCACTAGTTATTTAGATGATCTACAGTAACTGAGGAAAGCCAAGAGAGCTTTATCACACAGAACCTCCACCCTAAACATCTAAATTAACTACATACTGTTTAAAATAGGTAGAATGTGTCTACAGGTGTGACTGAGAAGTCAGTTTTTTGATGCCTATCTTAGTTCCTTTAACCACTATACCAAAAACTTTTAAAAGCTGTTGCAGTCAATGCGTATGGAGAGAAGGGGAGAGGAGAGAAGCAAACTTTTATATTACCAAGCTAAAGTATTTCTTAAGATCCACAGAGGGGCAAGTAGTAGATGTAATGCTTTCTAGTTGCCAGAAATTTTACTTGGTGTGACTCAATCAAAATCAGAATTTAGTGGAAAGATAAGACTTGAATTTGTAAGGCTACTGTTCTATTTTTATTGTAGTTCACATTTTTTACTTCTTAGGAGAAGAAAGTACAAAGTTTCAGCTAACATGGAAGATTCTGTATATAGTAATCAATGGTGACTCTTCTTGTTTTTTTTTTTCTATTAGTTATATGTTTGTGATATATAATAATTACATTCATCCAGGTGTGGAGGCACACACCTGTGATCCAGCACTCAGGAGGCTGAGGCAGGAGGATCACCAGCAGTTTGGAGCCAGCCTGGGCTACATAATGAGTTCAAGGCCAGCTTGATGTACATAGCAAGACCCTGTTTAAAAAATAATTATAATAATTACATTCATCTTGGGTAATTGGAACACACTTATATCACATCTTAATCATTTTTAATTCCCCTTCCCTTCCCCATGCTCCTGTCTGCCTCCATCTCTAGATCCTGTTTCTGTCTCCACAGAGTCTCCCTCCCTTTACCCTGTCATCTGTGTTGGGTTGTGTTTAGTTTTGTAATTCAGGTTGGCCTTGAACTCACCATGTAGCCCAGGCTGGCCTCAAACTTGCAGCAATCCTCCTGCCTCAGCCTCCCAAGTGCTGGGATTACAGGCATGCACCACCATGCCTGGATGTACTTCTTCTTTTGAGAAGTGTCTATTCAGTGATCACCTCTTTTTCAATCCTGTTATATGACTTTCTTTTTATAGCTCTTTGCCGACCTCTGCCAGTCACTTTCCATCGAGGTGAGTTATTTCCATTTTAGAAATTCTCTTGAATGGTGTCAGTTGTCTGGTATCACTAGAGGCCACTAGATGTCTATGGAACACAGTTCTATAGTGTTTACAGTGTTACTAGTTGGTTTTTATAAATTTTTTAAGGCTCAGTTATGAAAAGTTGTTAAAAGTGATGGTAGGATATAAAGATAGAGGGATAGATTAAGTATTGGTTGCATTGAATGTATCTATCCAAATAACTGTCCTGAGATTCATTTTAATTAGATGACTTTAGATCATGTGCACCCATAAAAAGAATAAAACACTGTGGCCAGTGAAATGTACTGGCAGATTTAAGCTAGAAAAAACTATTCTAGAGCTAGAGGATAGGGAGGTCAATTTTCTCAGATAGAGGCTTCTTGGGAGAGAGATTGGATATGTGAAGATAAATTGGGCATTTTTAGGAAGGGGGAAACAAGAAATAGATGCTAAATCATCAATGAACAGATATCTACTATAGTATACAAAATTACTTTTCATGATTGACAGTTTGTCTGTGTTGTATAAAGAAATGCTTTGCATTCTCAAATTGGTAGTTAAAATTCCCATACTCTTTGGCTAGTTCTTGAAGTGGAGGAACAAGTGTCACTTTTGCACTGGTATTGCACATGAAAGGAAGGCAGTCAGATTTTTTCAATTTTTTCCCCTTCATTATATGCTTAAAAAATTTTTAAATGCCTTTTTTTCCCCTTGTAAGTTAGCATTCAGAGATTAGGTTAAGAATGCATATCAGTATCTGCGTCCATTTTTAGAAGTTAGGGATAAAGTTTTTGGTATCTTTGTTTCTTTTGAAATGTATGGCACGACCAGAAAAATATTTTCTTTGACTTGATGTTAGTAATGCTTCTTATAAGCTAACAGTAACTAAAAAATCTTAAGTTGCTTAAAGTCAGCATTTTGAGGGTAGCCACACACAAGAAAATTTAAACATGAAAAGTATTTTAAGTTAGTGAGCATTTACGTGAAAAATGTATAGTTTAAAATTTTTATGTGTTAAATAACTTAAAAGCAAACTAGTTTTATAAAACATATTTTTCCTTTTGTGAACTTAGAAAATGACCTCAAATTTCTGTTCATTTCCTTTTCTCCAGTAAGTTTAACAAAAATATTTACTTAATTTGTAGAAATTTTGCGTTGTCCTGGATACTACACTTTTTACACTTATTTAATTAGGTAGTATGGTAGTGTAGTTACTGGTGAGACAGTGCTGCTACTGAAAAAGGAAAATCCTCTGCAGTAGTTTTTGCTGCCTACATAATGTTAAAGGGAGAAAAGAAGGGGCCTGTCCTAGAGAACCAAGTAGTACCTGCTAGCATAGATGAGAAGTTCTGTATCATGTAGCAGTGCAGAGAACCAAAGATTTCTGTTTTGAGATTCCTAGATCACTTTCCTCTCTCTTGGGGAGTGAAATTTCTTAGAAAGTATGATAGAATTGAAACTTCATGTAGTCTCTTAAAAACAACTGTCCTTATGCTATAAGCCTTAAGTATATCAGGTAAATGAATTAATATAAAACATTAATTAATAATGAGAATGTGAGCCAAGGTTTTTACTAAAACCAGTGAGTATAGTGTTTCATTTTGTATAATCTAGTTTGTCTGAAGTCTTAGAGCAGTTTTACATATTTGGTCACTTACCTATTGCACATAACATTTCTATCATATCTGAATGCTACCTGTGTACATTTATTTAATAATATTCTTAATAAAATCTTAAGTTTATTTTAAAGAGAAACTTTTATAATTACTGAAGAATTGGAAACTTTTTTCTTCTTGTGTACATTTAAGTAAATAGACCAGTTAAAATGTGTACCAAGCTGGGTGTGGTGATGCACACCTGTGATCCCATCACTTTGGAAGCTAAGGCAGGAGGATCACTGTGAGTTCAAGCCCAGCATGGACTGCTACATAGTAAGTTCAAAGCCAGCCTGAAATACAAGCAAGACCCTCTCTCAAAAATAAGAAATGTATACTAATAAAATGATCATGCATATGGTAATGGTATTCAGGCTGTGGTGTGCTGGTAAACTGGCACTTGAAAAAAAAAGAGCCCTGATTTTTAGTGTTTTCTGATTTCTGTGGCTTATATATGCTACCTTGATTAATTTCAAGATGTCAGTTTATTTACAGTCTGACTTGCAAAATTCCTGAATATTTAACAGTGGCGTTTATAAGGCAGTATAATCTGGGTTCAGTGTACAACTGTATGTAAACTATATAACGCTGCAGTTTTGCACATTTGTTCAAAATTTATTTCAGCTTTTGACATGGTTCATGATCCAGTGGCAGCTCTAGAGACCCTCTTAACCTTGGGATTTGAACGAGTATTGACCAGTGGATGTGACAGTTCAGCATTGGAAGGACTACCTCTAATAAAGCGACTCATAGATGAGGTATAAGCATTTTTTTTTCTTCCTAAGACTGTTGTGCTTACTCTTTTTTGTTGTTCTGCTAGGTTGTAAAACTAAATATTACTGATTTTATGATTACTTCAGGAAAAAGCAAACAGGTGGTGATGTACTTATATAATTCTTATTTCTTTTTTTTAGTACTGGGGATCGAACTTGGGTCCTTGTGCTTGTGAGGCAGGCAGCAGAGCCACTGAGCTAAATCCCTGGCCTGATCTGATGTAATTTGGATGAGCACAGCAAATTTTACATTTCTATGCCATCAGCATTGCCTGACTTTAAGTCATATTTTTTTTCATTGTCAGCCTATATATACTCAGGGAATTCCATATAAAATTTCTGAGAATTATCATTTTCAAGTATATTCCAAAATTAAAATTACATTCTTCTTTCATTTTTTTCTCCATTTTTTAATATAGGAGCAAATATATTTTACTCTTATATGACTTCTCCTGATGAGCTAGCATCATTTGTAGGGCAGTCAGGAATGGCTTTGTAGTAGAAGTATGTCTGTGTTTTAATGACACCAGTCCAGAGGCATTCTAAGTGAGTAAAGACTTTGCGATAAGAGAGTTCTGTGTTTGAGAGTCAAGTTTGACACTTACTTGCCATGTAATGTTGAGTAGGTTACTAATTTTGAAGGCTCTATTTTCTTTCTTTTTTTTTTTTGGTACTGGGGATTGAACTTGGATCCTTGCGCTTGCGAGGCGGGTGGCGAAACCACTGAGCTAAATCTCCAGCTAGGCTCTGTTTTCTTGTGTGTGAAATTGAGATTAATTTTTCCTTCATAGGGTTTCTCTAAGGATTGAAAGTCTTAGCACAGTGCTCGGTGTATAGTAGGTTTTAGTACATTTTAGTTTTCATTACTATTCTTTTAAAAAGTTTTTATTAGTACATGTTTGTAGTACATAATGTTAGCATTCCTTGTTTGGATTTGGTGAATGTACGTGACATATCTTAATTCCTTTTTTCATTCTTTTTCCCTCCCCTCCTTATCCCTTCCTCTATCTCTTGATCCTCTTCCCATTTGAGAAAGATCTATCTCCCTACTTCTTATTATCTATTATTTTGCTCTTTGTTTATAATTTGGATTTTTCATATAAGAGAAACCATGTGATATTTAAGCGTGTGTGTCTGATTTATTTCACTTAGCATTATGGTCTACAAATAATACAAAAGGGGGCCGGGGATTTAGCTCAATGGTGCCACCATGCTAGGTCCTGAGTTTGATCCCCAGTACCAAAAACAAACATACAAGTAACACAGGTTTACCTTTCCTTATGGCAGAGTGGTACTCCATTATGTGTAAATACCATGTTCTCTTTATCTGTTTATATGCTGATGGACATACAGGCTCCTTCCAAGATTCAGCTATACTATTACTTCTTTTATACAATAGTGTTATTTATCATTGTATTGATATTTATTTTCACATTTCCATAGCCATGAAAATAATTTTAAGAAATTTCACCTAAAGATCTGATGTGATTTTGTTACTATGGAATTTACTGAATTTTGCAAATATTTAATAAGTATATATTAGGTACAGAGTATTTATACTATGGTGGTGACCAAACGGGTGTGAGTGTGTATACATGTGTGCGTATCTGTGTGTGTATGTGTATGTGTGTGTGGTCACTGTCTTCACACTGTAGTGCACAACTTTTTAATTGAGTATAATAATAAAAGGTACTGTGGGGCATGTTGAAAGGAATTAACTCCCAATATGGGGGATGTAGGTTGACAATAAGGAAAGCTTCCCAGCAGAAAAGATAATCAAAACTGAAATGTGCCGGGGATTTAGCTCAGTGGTGCTGCCACCTGCCTTGCAAGCACAAGGACCTGAGTTCGATCCTCGTACTGCCCCCCCCGCCCCCGCCAAAACTGAAATGTGCTCATTTGAAAGAAGTTTGAGAGTTATTCATGTAAAACTAGTTCATAGAGAGAATGGGAGAATTGTTCCACACAAAATAAATAAATGTAAAGGGCTGGGAACAAAGGCAAGCATAGCTTAAGATACTGAAGAATGATCAAAAAGTTGAAGATGAAGAGAATAATGATATCCAGAGCCTTGAAAACCTTATTAAATAGTTTATATTTAATCCCTGGTACAGTGGGTAAGCCTAAAGCATTTTAAAATAGAAGAGTTGGTGAATCAAGTTTCCATTTTAAAAAGGTACGGTTGAGGGGTAGGAGGAGAGTGATGATCAAAGTATGTTATGTACATATACGAATCTGCCAAAATGAAACCCATTTATCTTTATAACCAACAAAAAAGAAGATACAATTATAGTTATGTATTGCATTTCAGAATATCTGTGTGTGTGCGCGTGTGTTTCTCTGTGTGTTTTGTATGGTAGTCATTGTTTGGAAGGAAGAACTGGATTAAATATTTTTATATACTAACTTAACTCCTGAAAGTCACTACCTAGCAGTATAATACACTGGCCAGAAAATAGATTTTGGGATTATAATCGTGGTTTAAATGTTGGTTTTGTCACTTAGTAAGTGGTGTTGGGCAAATTACCTAACCATCTGAAATCTCACTTCCTCTACAGTGTCGGGATGATAATAGCACCTACCTCCCAGAATAGTTACAAGAGTTTACTTTAGATAATAGCACAATATCTGGCACATAGTAGGGGCTTTATATTGTTAGGTCACTTTGAGAGCCTTGAGTAAACGTACAATTCTAAATAATCTTTTATGAAAGGCCCTCCCCCATAGAATTCATCTCTTTAAAATATCATTTGTGTTTATTTTAGAAAGCCTTCATTTGGGAATAAAATCAGGTAAATGTGACTTTTTTCCTTCCTAAAATTATTTCAGCTTTCTAGGTAGTAAATGTTACTTTTTATGGATAAATTGCTTTATTTAGCACATTTGATGATATGAAACATTCTTGTTCTGCTTAATTTGTCTAATACTTAGTAAATTCTGTGAAATAGACCTTCTCTTTTACTCTTTATTTCATTACTTTCCTTTATATTTTTCTTCATTGTACTTATTACCTGAAATTTTGTTGTGTAAATATTCCTGTCTGTTGCCTGTCATCCTTGAATGTGTTAAGCTTCATGAAAGAAGAAACTTTTTCTTGTTTGCAATGTTAGGAAGGAAGAGGTTTTCTTTCACCTTCTTATATTTAATTCTCGAGGGCCTGCTAATTAGCTGACAAAGATGCATTAGCAGGAGAAAAAAACCAGATTGATTTCATATGTAACTATATACATTCTTATATACATAAGGAATTTCATAACAAAATATGCCTCAAAGGGATGATTAGAATTTGGGACCTGTATAACATTCTAGTAAGTGAAGAGGAAATAGAGAAGGCTTATTATAGGTGAAAAAATAATTTTTGAGGAAGCTGATTAGGCCCTTAGAAGCATAAATTGAAGATATCATAGTTTTATAATAATTTCAATCCCTTTCTTCCAGAATTATCAGAAATTAAATATAATTCTTGTAGTCACAGTTAAATAAATCCATGGTTTTGTTTAACTGGTATGATAAATGAAGGAATATAATAGAGGATATAGGATTTGAGTGGGTTTTCCTCCAGTGTTCTACAATTATGTTACACTTTGTTTTCTATTAAAATCTTTTTTTTGGGCCAGGGATTTAGCTCAGTGGTTCCATCGCCTGCCTTGCAAGCACAAGGACCAGAGTTTGATCCCCAGTACCAAAAAAATCTTTTTTTTATTAGTGCCTTTCTGTTTTACAAAATATTGGACTTCAGTGAGGTATTTTCATATATGTTTATAACATATTTTGATTATATCCATCCCCTTGTTCCTGTCCCCCTCCTTTTATTCCCTTCCTCTCTCTTCTGCTTTCATACTATCTTTTGTTTTTTGTTTCTTAGATTCTACATATTAAGGAAAACATGTGTTATCTGTCTTTCCGAATCTGACTTATTTCATCTAATATGATGATGTCCAGTTCCATTTTTCTACAGATGACATAATTTTGTTCTTTTTTTTGGTACCAGGGATCGAACTCAGGTCCTTGTGCTTGCGCAGCAGGTGGCGAAACCACTGAGCTAAATCCCCGGCCCAATTTTGTTCTTGTTTATGGATGAATAATACTCCATTGTGTGTATATATTCCACATTTTATTAATTCATCCATCAATGGACACCTAAGCTGGTTCCTTTGTTAAAATGTTGTGGTTTGTCATTATTGTTTTGTTTTCTGAGACAAGGTCTCCTGCGTAGTTCAGGCTTTCTTCAAACTCACAGCTGATCTTCCTGCTTCAGCGTCCATAGTGTTGGAAATTCAGGCAAGCACCACCACGCCTGGCTTAAGGTCTTGTTTGAATTTCAACTATTCTCATCCCACTGGATACTGAAGTTCTAAGAACTCAGAACCAGAATTTTTCTGTTTTTTGTTTTTTATGGGGGTTTTTTTGGTTTTTTGAGTCAGGGTTTTGCTATGTGGTTGAAGCTGGCCTTGAACTTACTTTGTAGCCCAGGCTGGCCTGGAACTCACAGCAATCCTCCTGCCTCAGCCTCCCAAGTGCTGAGATTATAGGCATGTGCCACCAGGGCCTGGCATGTGTGTCATTTTTTTCTGTAAGGCTTTTCTTAAGGTAAGGAGATTATTCAGTATTTATATTATATCCTTTTTTATGTTAATAACAAAACATGAGTTTTTAAAACAATATAGTAAAATAGTTTTGTCCACAAAAGTTAGTGTTGGGACATCCTGCTTCCCCAAGATTCCATCTATTGAAAATTAAACTTTAAAATTTAACTTCGACTCTTGTTTCTGTTCTTACTGCCTTATTACCCCAATTAAGGGAAAGATATTAAAATTCACTTTTTTTCTCTTTTTTCAGGCAAAAGGCAAGATTGTGGTAATGCCAGGTATTTATTTATCTCCTTATTTGTTAGCATAATACTGGACTGTAGTAGAGCCAAGGGAGCAGGAAAATGTGGGAGGAAGTATTATAGGATGGTATTCAAAGAGAACAATATATAATTTGATTAAAATGTTTAATTAGGATATCTGTGCTGGAATTTAAAACTTTAGAAAGCAGAAAACATTCTAACAAGATCAGTTTACAGAGGAGTAAATAAGGAACTAGGTTAGGATTGGGGTTTCTCCATTTTTGCTTTCTCACAGTATAGAATTTTATAAATTTAGCTGTTCATTTCTGGTAAGGCACAGCAAGTTTGATGCTGCTTTATTGTGTAAGGCCAAATGCTTAGATGACATCCCTAGATAAATATAATAATCTATCAGTTCATGAAAATCTCTGATGGCCAGATTTTTTTGTAGCCAGTATAATTTGAGCATATTCTCTTAATGATAACCATAAGATCAATTAAGTACATAATGGCTCATTAGAAATGAAGAGATGGGATAGTTTTTTAAAGAATTGGATGAGGCAACCTGGAATCAGAATGAGACAAATATAAAGGCACTCTTTTTTTTCCTTTTTTTTGGTATCGGGGATCGAACTTGGGTCTTTGAGCTTGCTCAGCAGGCGGCGAAACTACTGAGCTAAATCCCCACCCTATAAAGGCATTCTTAATTTTTTTTTTTGTTATTTTTACAAACATAGAAAAGTAGAAAACAGAATAATCAATGATTATATGCTCATTCTCTAGTTCAAACATTTTGCCACATTTGTCTTTTTTCTATCCTGAGATATTTTAAAGTTAAATTAAAGGTATCATGGCATATTATCTTTATGCATCTCTATAAAAAAGGGCATTTTACTATAACTACAATGCCATTATCACCTCTATCAAAATAAATACTAATTCTTTAATGCCATTTAATGTCTGTTCCATACTATTCTTCTCCAGTTGTCCCCAAAATGTATTTTATAGCTAATATATGCACACTGCTCTCCAATCAAGGAACAAGCATTGGATTTAGTTATCTTTCATAATATTTTTTAATATAGGAGATTTTTCTTGCTTAAAAGAAAAAGCCGTTTAAAAAGTTTGGCCACATACAGTTATGCACACATGTAATCCCAACTGCTTAGAAGTCTAAGGCAAGAGTATTGCAGATTTGAGGGCAGCCTGGACAATTTAGTAAAACTCTATCTCAGAATAAAAAGTAAAAAGGGTTGGGAGTGTGGCTCAGTGGTAGAGCACCCTAGGTTTGATCCCTAGTTATGGAAAGGCAAAAAAAGTTTGCATCACTTAACTTACAGAATGTCTTACTTTTTGGATTTATCAGGTTGTTTCTTTTTAGCTTATTCTGGTTAGCTTATTCCTCTGGCCTCTGTATAACTCGGAGTTAGAGTGAAAAGTTTGATTAGATTCTGGTTACATATTTGGGTGAGAATAATAATTGGGTCAAGATTCTGTATACTTTGTATTATATCACATTAGAAGGTATTTAGTCTCTAGTCATTTCACTACTAATGATGCCAAGACTGACCAGGATTCAAAATGCTAACAATCGCCTAAAGGGCAGCTTTATGAAAGAGGCCAAGTGGAGTGTATTGTCAGGTATTAGGAAGTCTTTGATGTATAGCAAGTCCCTGAAACATGAACAGAAAGAAAGCATATTTTATCTATCAAATTGAGGTAATCAGGGAATTTAAGTGTATTTAGTCTTGATAACTAATGTCCGGGTTTAGACAGTTGTTCATTTTAAGAGTACTTTTGCTTAATGCATAATTACTGAGTTATCTGCTATGTCCAAAGCATTACTTGGAATACAGTTATATAAATAACTACTTTCTGAAGAAGCTAACGGTCTTAGGTCAGAAGATGTTATATACAAAAATATTTGTGATTAAGGTATTTAACAAACCTTACCAAGCAAATGTTAATTACATGTCAGTTACAATTGTACATATATATAGGTGTAAAAAATAGAATGACTATGAAGTAAAAAATAGAATGAATATGAAGTAGTCCTTCTATTTGAGGAGCTTGAAGAATAGAATTGTAAACAGTTTATGACTTTATGTAAATAAATACCAGCAAGTTAAAATTCCTAGATAAATCAGTCTGAATACCTAATAAGTATTCATCATTAGGAAATATAAAGATAAACAGAACATAGTATTGACCTATAAGGATTTTTCATGATGAAACCTATAACATAGAGTCCACCAAAAAAATGTATACACACTTCAGGAAAAGATAAATTTGTATAAATATTTTAATACTAAATTGAGATATCATGAGATTGATTCAAGTTACCTTTGGCCTCTGCAGTTAGAAGAGATGCTCAAAATGGTGGCCATTAGCTTCCAGACATTTACTAGTATGGAGAACTGCTGCTTAGATAACCTTGGTCATTGAAATTGCTGCACTTGCATTTTCAATTTCTTTAAGGGCGGGCAGTGTAGTAGGTTTTCTGTGATATAGGACAACCTCTAAGGTCCTCCATATGAAGATAACACCATCTGTTGAAAAAAATCATACTATTTTTCTTTTTCTGAAGTGTGTATACATTTTTTTGGCAGACCTTGTACTTCAGCTCTGGTTTCCTCATCAATATTGAATTAGTTCTTTGAGGCCCCTTTAACTGCAAAGCTATGTTAGCTGTGTTTGGAAAATGTATTACCTATGTATTGAAGTTGTCAATAACTGAGCAACATGTGTTTAGTGCCCCGATGTTTTATCTTTTAGAAGAAAATAATATGTTTGTTTGTTTGTTTATTGATTGATTGTTCTGGAGATTTAACCCAGGGCCTTCACAATGAGCAGCCCCAGTCCTTTTAAAACTTCAGGGTCTTGCTGAGTCATCCGGGCTGGGATCAAGTTTGTGATTCTTGTGCCTCAGCCTCCTAGAATACTGGGATTATAGGTGTGCCACCACACTCAGTTTATATTATCTCTTAATCTTTACAAGTTTGTGAGATAGACAGTGTTATTCCTCTCTTTTATTGGTGAAAAAGTTTAGGCTCACTAGATTTAAATAATTTATCTAAGATCACACAGCTGTGAAGAGCTACAGTGATGAAGCCAGGATTCCATTCTAAATCTGACTTCTCAGCCTATATTCTTTCTTCTTAGGTTTCAGCAATATGACTATACCACTAATAATAACAACAGTGACAAAGCAGTTAATAAAGTATTTGTTTGTGTGATATTAATAAAATAGAATCAGATTCTTCCGTGAAGTGAAACAAAAAGTTGGTATTGTAATGGATAAACTAGGTAGCATTTTGCCTTATTCCCATTTCCAGTGAAGTCAAGTGTGCTCTTTGAATCCTGAGTCAGAAAGAAAACCTTACAGATTTTCTCAGACACATCTCTGAGGTTGCATTTCTATACTGTTTTCCTCAAACTTATCCTTGCCTTTCATTTTAATTTGATTTTTCTTAAATTGAGGGAGAATAAGGATAGAGTACTGAATGATTTTTCTGCCCCAGAGCAGTCTTCTTCAAGTCGGTAATATGCAGTATAGAATTGCTAGATCAACTAATGAATATAAGAGATTCTGTCATATATGCTGTATGGCTTAACTGTTCTCCAGAATCTGTAGTATACATCTTTTATTACTTTTCTCATTCTTTTTCATTCTAGTGTAAGGGGAGAGTAGTTTTTTCATCAGTGAGAAATTTCGGAATGGAAATTTCAGAATAGTCAGTATTGTTCTCTGTATTTTATGCAAGATTTTGTTCCATTTCATACATTACTTGTTCTTTTTACTAGGAGGTGGCATAACAGACAGAAATCTACAAAGGATCCTTGAGGGTTCAGGTGCTACAGAATTCCACTGTTCTGCTCGATCTTCTAGAGACTCAGGAATGAAGTTTCGGTAAAAATGTATTCTTTGACTTATACAAGAAGGAATGAGATTAATGTTTATTTCTCCAAACAGGACAACTTTGGTTGATGTCATGATTAATGAATAGATGTTATGATTAGTACATAAGTATTGTCATTTTTGCAGTTTAAAAACATTTCTATACTGGTTCTTGTTTTGTATTAAATAAGTAGGATCTTCTGAACATAAGTAAACTTTTACATAGACTGCTTAGTCATTCCAGCCATTGTCTTTGTCATGGTTAAATCTGGCTTTTGCTTCTTCCATAGAAAGACTTAAGTCTGTTTTCAGTGAACTGATGGAACTGAAGATCTGAGTACAGCAGTTAATAATAAATGAATTCAGCAGCTAAGCTTCAGATGAATCACTCACACGTGTCCATTTCCTTTTGCAGAGCTAAGAACTGTGGTATAATGATGGAAGAGTCATAGGCATTTGTGTCCTTCCTATTGAGATCGATTAGTCATCCCTCACCTTTGCTCTGCTTTTCTGTTATTCTGAAATTATATCCCCACTAAGGAATTGAAACTATTATTTTTTAAATTCTTGATAGGATTCCTATAACTTAATGATTTAATCTTTCTAAATTGGGGAAAATGTGATGTAAAAGAAGGAAGAGCCTTAGAATTTGCATTTCTAGATGTAGAATCAAATATGTTGTTTGCTAGACTCAGCTACTAAATATTTCAAGTAAAGACCTTGACCTTACCTTTTTCTTGAGCCATGAAGTAGCCTATAATGTACCAGTAGGGAAGGCTCACTTAACAACTTAATTTTCTGTTCCTTTTCTTATGTTTATTACAGAAATTTCTCTGTTGCCATGGGAGCCTCACTTTCTAACTCAGAATATTCTCTAAAGGTAACAGATGTGATCAAAGTAAGGACTTTGAATGCAATTGCAAAAAATATTCTGGTATAGCTGGACCTCTCTGAGACACATGGATATCACAGTATGAAGGTAGAAGTATACTATAGTTCTGTATCAGCTTTTAGTCTTCTTGGCCGGGACACAATTTTTAAGTTTAATAGGGCAATGGAGTATGTTTTCAAGAAGAAAAAGAAATTGAAAAAGATATTGTTGCATCTTTTGCTAAATCTTGCTGTTATCATGGTTAAATCTGGTCTGCACCTCTTCCACAGAGAGACTTAGATTTCAGTGAAACTAATTAATGCACTGGGAAAATTCAATTGTAAGGTATGAATTCAGAGTGTCACTTCATGGTCAGTTCAATAGCAGTATTTTGCCTTTTCATTTGTAAAATAAAAATTTCCATTCTATTATGGTATAGTCTGTCTTTCTTACTCTGAATACAGTTGGTAGCCAAGTATGAAAGGGAAGATTGTGTTTTGTTTTGCTTTATCCATTTTTTCTTTTTATTATGTATCTGTTGGATATGTTGTTGCCTTGGGCAAGATGCTGAGGTTTCAGAATGAAGTGGTACAACATAAAAATTCCCAGACTTGGAATGTAGGGTAAAAAAGTTTCTAGATTCAGTATCATGCACATATGCAAATATAAATAATCATATTTAATATTTTGCCCACCCCTGCCCCGTGATTTCACTGTGTGATCCTCCAGAGACAAAAGCTGGCCTTATCATCTCTATTTTGTTTAAACAGATTAGCATAAGGCACTGAGAAGGTGATATGAATTGCTTGAGATTTAACAACAAATTTATGTCATTTTTGAGATTTGAACACTAACCTCTTAACCTCCCAAAGCTTCTGCTGTAAGATACTTCTTCAGGTATGTAGAAGTGGTATAAAGAGGACTCTGCTGAGTGTATCAGGCATACCTGAGATCATATCCTGGCTTTTAGTTTAACCAGGAGAAAGTTAACTTTATTTTTTGAAATTTAATTTCTTCATTTTAAAATCAGGAATAGTAACTATAGTTTCTGGTTAAATGATACAGTAAAGCATCAGGTACATAAGGAACACTCACTCAATGTTAGTTCTTTTCTCCTAGGTTAGCTTTCTAGTATATCAGTCTTTGATAGTCTGAAAACTCTTCCCAGGAAGTCAGGCATTGAGTACTGAAGCCCACACTTACTGTTTCCTCCACCTTATTTCCTACTTTGATCTTTCTACACTTCAGCTTTGTTTTAAAATCTTTACTGATAATTTCATGTGCATATGTTTCTCCTCAATAATATTTAGCATTTCAAGGATAGGGAACCATGTCTTCTTACTTTTGTATATTTTCCATCATCCTACCATATTGTATATGCAACAGTATCAGTTACTTTGTGTAATGGAAAAAGAGCACTGAATTGGGAGTCAGGACCTAAGTGCTGGTTCTACCTGTCATGACTTTGATAACTGTGCTGTGTATCTTCTCTTTGTCCTTATAGATTTATTTTCTACCTTTGTTCTGCTTTGTGAGCTGGGAGGCCAATCTGTATGAACTACATCAATGGGTCCCTTGCCAGTCATCTTCTGGTTGTGCTTGTTTGGTAAAAAGTACCAGCAAGACGGTGTCGGGGATTTAGCTCAGTGGCACTGTGCCTGCTTTGCAAGCTCAAGGTCCTGAGTTAGATCCTGGTACCAGCAAGAGTTGGGAAGGTGGGAAGAGTTGGGAAGTGCCCTCCCTGCCATACTATTGTAAGTTAGCTGTATCTTCCCACTTGTCCCTCTTCATACCCTTTTTGGATTCTGGTAACTAGTTTCTCCCCCTTGCTTTTTAAGGCTTATGAGTGGTAATAACTCCAGGCTGGTCTAGCTAGCACACTGCACTGTTTATTTCTTGTTGATTTTCTTTTTTCCTTTTGGATTTTTTTGAGACAGGGTCTCACTGTGTAGTCCAGGCTGGCCTTGAACTTGCAACAATCCTCCTGCCTCAGCCTTCCAAGTGTTGGAGTTATAAGTGTGTGCTACCATTTCTGGCTCCCATGTCCGTTTTCTTAAACCATGCCAGTAACTTTGTATGTAGTTTTTTTTTTAACCAAAGTTTCTTGAAATTTCCCTGTTGATGTATGCCATCTGTTACCTACCAGGACCATGACTAATAAGTAGTGGGCGTGATGGCGTATGACTGTAATCCCAGCCCTCAGAAGGGTGAGGCAGGAGGATCTCTGAACTCAAGACAGCCTAAACTACATAGCAAAACCATGTTAAAAAATAAATAAATAATGGCAATCTTCTTAGAGTTTGATTTTCCAATTTTAAATTCTTTTCAGTTTTGACACTCTGTTTCAACTGTTAAATTTTCTTTTCCTTAAATTCTTTTATTGGTACATTTTAGATATACAACACAATTCCATTTCTCATTGGGAACTTGTACCTTTACATGATGCATCTTGGTTCTTATTTTTTCCCCATTCTCTTCCCTCCCTTCACCCCCTCCACCCTTCCCTATTTACAAAGACTTTGTTTCCATTTTTTCCATTTCTCAGCATTTTTCCTTTCCCTTCTTTCCTATCCCCTACCCCTCCCACTTCCCCTACCCCTTTGGACCTTTTGTTCCTATTTCACATTATCAATTATTCATTTTAATCATCGGTACATTTTAGGTGTACAGTATAATGGCATTCATCATTTGCACCTTTACATAATCTCTCTTGGTTCTTATTTTTCCCCCCTTCCCCTGCCCTCCCTTCAACCCCTCCATCCCTCCGTATTTACAAAGACTTTGTTTCCATTTTTCCATTTTCTCATATTAA
>NW_004624737.1:11550158-11565016 GCF_000247695.1 Heterocephalus glaber
GATTCCATTTGTTTCCTATGTTGGGATTCCATCATGTTCCTCAGCACCTCTATTTTTTTTTAATCTGTGTCCTCTCTAGATTTATTAATCATGTCTTGCACTATGGGCACAATCTCTTCTCTTATGTGAGAAATTACTTCTAATTTCATTTTTTCCAGATCCTCTTTTGTTGCTAGTTCAGGTCGTCCAGGTTGTTGGAAGCCATGGTGCACCTATCCGGAAGCCTCCACCACGTGAGATCTGTGGCACGCCTACCCGGAAGCCTCCTCCATGCTGGGAGCCATGGCATTCCTACCCAGAAGCCTCCTCTGTGCTGGGAGCTCTGGCACGCCTACCTGGAATCCTCCTCTGGGCTGGGAGCTGTGGCACACTGACCCAGAAGCCTCCTCTGGGCTGGGAGCTGTGGCATGCTGACCTGGAAGTCTCCTCCATGCTGGGAGATATGGCACGCATACCCATCCTAGTTTCTTGTGGGACAGCAATAGAAAGAAAAATTATTATAAGAGGTGCACAGCAGGTTAGTGATTAAGCCTTCACAGCTTCACTCACTGATAATAGTTAACTGATGTGGTATTTGGACCTCAAGAGGGACCTGATTTGGATTATAACACAGGGGCTGGAGAAGCTAAATGGGAGTTTTACTTCCAGGCCATTTTTGTAGGTGTGCACCAAGGGATGCCGAAGCCTTTAAAGACAATAAGCTAAGTTCTATCAGATAAGCTAAGCTCTGATGAAAACCCAGCTACTTTTCAACTCTGGTTTGAAGGTGCATTGTATAAATATAGTAGTCTTATTGGTGAGCTCCAGATATTAGGAAAAGTTCCAGAAACTCCAAAAGGTCCTACAAGCTGGGATAAGTCAATTATTAATGTAGCTTATTAGGTCTTTAATAATCATGACAAAATAAAAGACAAACAAAAGTTAAGTAAGAAATAGGAAGGCTAAAAAAAGGAAAAGAAAAAAAAAAAGAAATAGGAAGGCTAAGGCCAAGATCACCCTAATGGATATAAAACCCATGGTGCTAAGGGGAACTGACGTAATCCAAAAAGTGATGGAAGCAAGTCAGAGTACTTCAAATGCTAGAGACTGGGGAACTGGGAAAAAGAGTGCCCTCTAAAGCTGCCATCCTTGTGAAGCCTTCCAAAACACTGAAGACCCTTGGCACTGAAAGGACTGCCTTCATTCCCACAAAGGGATGAGGTCATCTAACACCATGGTGGCCAGACAAAAATGCTTAAATAGTGAACAGTGGTGCCCAAAGAGGTCTGCATAGCCCCCAAACAAAGAAATCCTCATCACCTTTCAGGAGCCTTGAGTGATCCTAGCTGTAGCAGGCAAGCCTTTGTTATATTGGGGTGTCTTACTGAATTCTAATTTTTTATTGGAGTGAACATTCATCGCATTCCAAAGTTGTTATTGGCCTTGAAGTAGTTAGCCATCAGCTTTCTTTATCCCCACTCTGTTAGTTGGAAAATTTCCTTTTTCAAGCTGGCTTTATGGTGATACCAGACCCTGGACCACTGATTGGAAGAGATATACTCTTCCTACTTGGGCCACTCTGTCATTCGAACCTCTGGCAACTCAACTAGTTGCTAGGGACCCAACTGCCCTGACCCCATGGGGCCCGATTTCTCTGCCAAGAGTGGATCCTCAAGTATGGTATGATGATGCCCTGGGGAAGGCTGTCAAGGCCACTCCAGTGGTAATTAAGGTGAAGGACCTTAATCTATATCCTCACAAAAAGCAGTAAACTTCTTATGAGAGAAACTAGGCAGGGGCTAAAGCCCATTATTGATAAATTTTCGGCTAGAGGGTTGCTGGTGCCATGCCAGTCCCTGTGCAATACACTCATTTTACTAATAGTCCAGCCATCAGCAGAATATTATCACCTACTAGAAGATCTCAGACCCATCCATAAGGCAGTGGTACCTATTCACCCATACACTCTTTTAACACAGATCCCAGGAAACACTAATTGTCCTTCTATCCTTAGTCTCAAAGATGCCTTCTTTCCTATCCCTGGGGATCCCCAACTCCAATACATGTTTGGCTTTGAATGGTAAGAACCCAAACAGAGCTTCACAAATAGAATGCTGTACTTGGACTGTCTTGCCTCATGGTTTAGAGATAGCCCCATTTGTTTACACAGGGCTTAGCCTGTGACCTAAGAGACTTAAAGTTTAAAAAGGGAGACCTATTACAATTTGTAGATGGTCTCCTCATTTATAGCCCCACCAAAGAGTTATCTGATAAAACATAAAAACTCTCAATGTTCTAGCAAAAAGTGGTTACACAATGTCCCAATTTAAGTTTCAGATTTGTCAATAAAGAATGACATATCTTGTATATGTTTTAACACCAGGACAAAGACAGCTGTCCTCAAGGAAAACACAGGTAATTTGCTGGCTGGATCCTCTGGAATCTAAACAGCAGCTGAGGGCTTCTACAAATACTGGGCTTCTGGAATATATGAATAACCCATTTTGGAATAATAGCCAAACTCCTATATGGGGCAGCTCGAGGGCCACAAACTGAACCCTTGAAATGGACAGCTGCCGCTTAAGAGGGCTTCAAGGTCCAGATGTAGGCCCCAGCATTAAGAATCTCAGACTTAATTAATCCTTTTTCTCTCATTACGGTTGAAAAACAAGGAGTAACCACTGGAGTGCTAACTCAGCATCTGGACCAGGAAAGCTGACCTACTTTTCCAAATGACTAGATGGAGTGATACAGAGCTAGCCTAGCTGCCTGCGAACAATAGCCACTATGGCACTCTTAGTGAAGGAAGCTTCTAAAATAACATTGGGATAAAAGCTCTCAGTTCTAAATCCACAGCAGGTTAAGCCATTGTTAGAACTCAAGGGACATTTGTGGATGACTGGAGAAAGTCTCACTAAATATCAGGCCATCCTTACTGAAAACTCAGATGTTTTTCTTCCATCTTGCACCACTCTAAATCCAGCCACCCTCCTCCCAACTGAGTAACAGGCAGAAAACAAGTGTGAACAAACTATCACCTAGAATTATGCCAGCTACTCCTATCTGAGTGACCAGCCATTGACAGGGATGGCTAGTACATGGTTGGCTGACAACAGCAGTTTCATAAAGGATGGCATGAGGAGGGCAAGTTATGCCACAGTCAGGCCTACCCAGGTCATTGAAACAAGAGGACTCCCTCCTGGGACTTCTGCCCAAAAGGTAAAACTTATTGGCCTTACTTGAGCTCTCCAACTTGCCCAGGGCAAGAGGGTTAATATATACAATGACTCTCAATAGACCTTTCAGGTCTTATATCTGCACGTAGCCATCTAGAAAGAAAGTGGACTTTTGACTAATTACCAGTCACCAATAAAACATGAACTGGAGATTCTCAACCTTCTTAAGGCAGTAAATTTCTCAAATGAGGTAGTAGCTTCCCATTACCATTGTCCATTGCTGGGAACATCAAGACTTCTTGGACCTTGTCTCCCAGGGTAATTCTAAGGCATATTCAGCTGCCATACAGGCTGCTCACCAAAATAATCCTGGTCTATCAATAGTTTTTCCCATTGGCCCATTCCAGGATCTTGATTAAGAACCAGGATGTTCTGCAGAGGAGATTCAATAATTAGTAATGAAGGAGGAGATCAAAAGAAACAACAGTGGTATGTGGGACCCTCACTATTCTTGCCACAATGAGTACAGTGGAAGGTCACTAAGTCCCTACATGATGCCTCCCATCTAGGGCAGATACCACTGCAACTATGGCACATAGGCTCTTTATAGGGTTTGGAGTCCATAACATTGTAACCCAGTTCAGTAAGGTATGCCCTGACTGTGCCCTCGATAATCTACATATTCATTTTCTCCCATTCCCTGAACAAATACAATGATATGGGTCCTCCCTAGAGAAGATTAGCAAATAGAAACCTCCATGCCTTTATGTAAGGGGTATTCTCTTGTGTATAAATACCACATTTTCTTTATCAATTCATCTGTTGATGGACATATAGGCTATTTCAAAAATCTAACTAGTATAAATTGTGCTTCTATAAATATGGGTATTCACATAGCCCTGAAATATGATGATTTTAACTCTTTTGAAGCGTTACCTAGAAGAAGATACCTATAAAGGGAATAGCTGGGTCAAATGGAATTTCCAGTTTTAGTTTTTTGAAGAATCTCCACATTCATTTCCATAATGATTCTAGTGTACATCCCCATTAACAATTTAGAAGAGACCCTTTCCCCCCATAGCCTTGCCAGCTTTTGTTATGATTTGATTTCTTGATGATAGCCATTCTTTCTGGCGTAAGATGGTATCTCAATGAAGTTTTAATTTGCGTTTATGGGTAGTGATTTCTGGGTAATTTGTACTAATGCATAGTGATGTTGAACATTTCTTCATATGTTTATTGGCCATTTGTACTTCTTCTGAGAAGTATCTATTAATTTCAGTTGCCCATCTTTTGACTGGGTCTTTTATTTTGGGGGGTTTAATTTTTTAAAGTTCTTTATATAGTCTAGATGTTAGTCCTCTGTCGAAGGGATAGCTGGCAAACATTTTTTTTCCCCATTCTGTAGGTTGGTTCTTCACTCTGCTGATTTTCCTTTGCTGTGCAGAAGATTTAAATTTGATATGATCTCATTTATCGATTCTTAATATTATTTGTTGTGCACTGGGGTTCTTTGCCTACACGTATGTCTTCAAGAGTTTTACCTATTTTATATTCTAGCATGTTAAGCATTTTTATGTTAACATTTAGATTTTTGATCCTTTTTTATATTTAGTTTAGTAAAATGGTGAAATATATGGGTCTAGACTTAATCTTTTGCATGTGGATATCCAAGTTTTCCAGCATCATTTATTAAAGAGGCTATCTTTTCCCCAATGTATGTTTTTGGTCTTTTTGGTCAAAGATCAAATAGCTGAATGTGACTGAGGTTGTTTCTATTTCTTCTATTCTGTTCCATTGATCACATGCCTGTGTTTGTGCCAGTATTACACTGTTTTAATCACAGTAGATTTGTAGCATAACTTTGGATTGTGATGTCTCCTCCTTTCCTTTTGTTACCTATTCTGGGTCTCTTCTGGTTCCATATGAATATCAGGATTGTTTTCTCTGGATCCGATGGTATTTTCATTGGGAATGCTTTAAATCTATAAATCAGTTTTGGAAGTACAGCCATTTTGATTATATTGCTTCTGCCAATCCAGGAATGGGGGATATTGTTCCCTTTTCTGATGTCCTTTGCAATTCCTTTTTCAGAGAGATGTGATTTTTATTGTAGAGGTCTTTCACTTCCTTGGTTAGGTTAATTCCTAAGTATTTAAATTTTCTTCATGCTTTTGTGAGTGGTATTCTCAGTGAGTCTCTTTCTCAGTGAGTACATTATTAGTGTATAGAAATGTTATTAATTTTTCTGTGTTGATTTTGTATCCTGCTACATTGCTAAATTTGATTACTTAATTCTAGGAGTCTTTTGGTGGAGATTTTGGATCTTGTAAGTAAGTGTTCATACCATCTGCAAATGATACTTTGTTTTTTTTTAAAGCACAACATATATTGGTACATTTTAGATATACATAATAATAACACTCATCATGGGGGATTTGTATCTGTACATATGTCCTGCCTCTTTTATTCCCATTATCCCTCCTCTCAAGACTCCCTCTCTTCCCTATATGCAAAAGCTTTGTTTCCATTTTTTCTTCTATTTTTAATTTTTTTCTTGCCCCTTTCTTCCTTTTCCCTCCCCCTTCTTATTCTCCTTCTCATTTGAACATTTTATTTATTTTTTTAATTAAAAAAATTTTTTTTTTATTTTTTGGTACTGGGGATCGAACTCAGGTCCTTGTGCTTGCACAGCAGGTGGTGAAACCACTGAGCTAAATCCCCGGCCCCATCATTTAAACATTTTATTCCAATTTCCCACTATCTATTATACATTTTAGTCCTTATTTCCACTTACAGTTTCTCACATCAGAGAAAAGTGTGGTATTTAAATATGGGTGCTCAATTTATTTCACTTAAGAGTGTGGTCTCAAGGTCCATCCATTTAGCTATAAATGTCTCAAGCTCATTCTGCTTTATGGCAGAGTAGTACTCCATTGTATAAAAAATCTCTTTATCCATTTGTCGGTTGATGGGCCTTTGTGCTGTTTCCAAGATTTAGCTTTTACAAAGTGTGCCACTATAAACATGAATGTTCATATATCATTGTGGTATGATGCTTTTAATTTAATTGGAAAGATATAAAGAAGGGGAATAGCTGGGTCAAATGGAATCTCTAGTTTTAATTTTTTGAGGAATCTCCACACTGATTTCCACAGTGGTTTTACCAGTCTAAACTCCCACCAACAGTGGAAAAAGGTTCCTTTCTTTCCACAGCCCAACCAACATTTGTTATTGGTTGATTTCTTCATAAGAGCCATTCTTTCTGGAGTGAGATAGAATCTGAGTTGTTTTAATTTGCATCTCAAATGACCAGTGATGTTGAACATTTTTTTAATATATTGATTTACTGTTTCTACTTCTGCATCTGAGAAGTATCTATTCATTTCAGATGCCCATTTTTTAATTTAGGTCTTTAAATTTGGGGAGTCTGATTTTTTGAGTTCTTTATATATTTTAGATATTAGTCCTTTGTCTGAGGAATAGCTGGCAGAACACTTTTCCCATACTGTGTGTGGCCTCTTCATTCTGTTGGTAGTTTCTCTTGCTGTGAAAAAGCTTTTTAATAAGATGAAATCCCTGTTGTTGATTCTTTGTGATATTTCCTGTACAATTGGGTTTTGTTCATAAAGTCTGCCTACACCAATGTCTTTGAGAGTTCCACCTAGTCTATCTTCAAACAGATTTAATACTTCTGGGTTTTTTTGTTTTGTTTTGTACCGGGGATCAAACTGGGGACCTTATGCTTGGGAGGCAGGCAGCGGAACCACTGAGCTAAATCCCTGGCCCAGTGCTTCTGTTTTAATATTTAGATCTTTGACTCATTTCACTTTTAGGTTACTGCATGGTGAAAGACATGGATCTAGTTTCAATATTTGGCATGTGGAAAGACATTTTTGCCAACATCATTTATTAAAGAGGCTGTCTTCCAGTGAAGGAGTTTCACTTCTTTGTCAAAGATAAGGTACCTGAGTATGTTTGGAGTTCTCTCTGCATCTCTGATCTGCTCCATTGATCCTCAAATCTGTTTTTTTGCCATTACTATATATTTTTTTAATCACAATAGCTTTGTAGTACAATTTCAAGTCAGGGATTGTGATGCTCCCTGCCTTGCCTTTGTTGCCCAGAATTGTCTTTGCAATTCTAGGTCTCTTCTGATTCCAAATGAATTTTAGGATTATTTTTTCTAATTCTCTGAGACATGCTGTTGGAATTTTGATCAGTTTTGCATTAAATCTGTGTAACAATTTTGGAAGTATGGCCATTTTCAGTATATTGGTTCCCCTAACTGAGAATAAGGGATATCTTTCCATTTTCTGATAGCCTCTTTGATCACCTTTTCAGAGTACTGTAGTTTTCAATGTAGAGGTTTTGTATTGACTTCTAAGTATTTCATTTTTTAGATGCTCTTGTGACAGGTGTGTTTGCTTCATTTCTCTTTCAGTGAGTTTGTTGTTTGTCTATAGGAACGCCATTGATTTTGAGTGTTAACTTTGTATCTAGCTATGCTACTGAATTTGGCTATTAAATTACAAGTCTTTTGGTGGAGCTTTTGGGATCTTCTATGTAGGGTATCATATCATCCACAAATAATGATAATTTAACTTCATCCTTTTCTATCCTTATTCTTTTCATATTTTTCCCTTGTCTAATTGCTCTGGCTAATGTCTCCAGAACTATGTTGAATAGGAGTGGGGATAGTGGAATCCTTGTCTTTTTCCTGATTTTAGAATGAAATTTTTCCATTTTGACCATTTAGTATTACATTAGCTTTTGGTTTGTCATAGATGGCTTTTGTCAGATTGAAGTAAATACCATCTATTCCAATTTTCTGTGTTTTTTTTTTTTTATCATGAATGGGTGTTGGACCTTGTCAGATGCTTTTTCTGCATCTATTGAGAAGATCATATGGTTTTTGCCCTTGGCTCTGTTAATATAGTGTATTACATTTATTGATTTGTGTATGTTGAACCATCCCTGCATCCCTGGGATGAATCCTACTTGGTCATGGGGCATAATCATCTTGATGATTTGCTGCATTCTGTTTTCTAGTATCTTTTTGAGGATTTTTGTGTCTATGTTTATTAAGGAGATTGGCCTGTAGTTCTCTTCTTTTTTTGGTACTGGGGATCGAACTCGGGTCCTTGCGCTTGCGCAGCAGGTGGCGAAACCACTGAGCTAAATCCCTGGCCCCTGTCGTTCTCGTTTTTGATAGGATCCTTCTCTGATTTTGGTACCAGGGTAATGCTTGCTCCAGGAATGAATTTGAGAGTACTACTTCCATTGCAATTTCATTAAAGAATTAGAGAAGTAGCAGCATTAGGCCTTCTCTAAATTTCTTGTAGAATTCAGCAGTGAATTTGTGAGGACCTGGGCTTTTCTTTGTTTGTAGGTTTTTAATTACATCTTCAATTTCATTGGCTGATATTGGTTTATTTAGAATTATTATATATTCTTGATTTAGTTTTAGTAATTCATATATATCTGGGAATCTGTCCATTTCTTCTCTGTTTTCCATCTTATTGTAGTGCAGGTTCTTGAGTAGGTATTGATGATCTTCTGCAGGAGCTATTGTGATTTCACCCTTTTCATTCCTAATTGCATGGGTTTGATTCTTTTCTTTTTTTCAATAAGGTTGGCAAGAGGTTTGTCAATTTTATTTAATCTTTCAAAGAACCAACTCTTAAGTTCATTGATTCTTTGTCTTGTTTTCTTAGCCTCTATTCTATTAATTTCTGCTCTGATGTTTATAATTTCTTCCCTCTTATGCAGCTTTGGGCTTGACATGTTCTTTTTTTTTCTAGAAGCCTGAGGTTCAACATTCGGTTGTTCATTTGACCTCACTGTTTTCCTGATATGGATATTCACAACTATAAATTTCCCTTATAGGACTGCTTTCATAGCATCCTATAAGTTCCTGTATGTTGTATTGGAATTATTGTTTAATTGTAGAAACTGTCTGATTTCTTCTTTAATTTTATCTGTAACCCATGGGTTGTTCAGGAGGGTGTTATTTTCCATGTGTTCATGAAGTTCTTGGAGTTTCTTTTGGCCATTGATTTCCAGTTTCATTGCACTATGGTCTGACAATGTTCTATGAGCTAGTATGTGGTCTGTTTTGGAGAACATCCCATGTGCAGCTGAGAAGAATATGTATTCTGATGTTCTGGGGTGAACACTCTGTAGTTTTCTGCTAAGTCCATGTGTTCAAAATTTTGGTTCAATTCTAATACTTCATGTTGATTTTTTTTGTCTAGTTGATCCGTCTATTTGTGACAGTAGGGTATTGAGGTTCCCCCATTAAAACTGTATTAGTGCTTGATTTTTCATGTCTGTTAATATTTGTTTTATATAGTTAGGCATGCTGGTATTTGATGCATATATATTTATGATTATTATCTTTTCCTCTTGGATTGTTCCCTTTACAAGGATGTAGTGACCTTCTTTGTTTCTCTTAATCAGTCATCTTAAAATTTACTTTGTCTACAAATAGAATAGCTCCCCCTGTTTTTTTCCAGGTTCCTGTCACATAGATTATTGTTTTCCATCCTTTGACTTTCACTCTATGAATTTCTTTTTTAATTAAATATGTTCTTATATACAGCATATTGTTGGATTTTGCCTCCCCTCCATACCAGGTATTGAACTCAGGACCTTGCACTTGTGAGGCAGGCACGGACGGTGCCACTGAGCTAAATCCCTGGCAGATCTTGATTCTTGATCCATTCTGTCAGTCTGTTTCTTTTGATTGGTGGATTGAGACTATTAACATTGATGGTTGTAACTCATATCTATTGACTTATCCATGTTATTTTCCTGTTGTTGGCTCCTTTCTTTCCTCTTCTGTTTAATTTCTTTTCTTGGCTGGTGGATTCATTCTGTTCAGATTCATAGAGTTGTAGTCCTTGTTATCTCTTTCTAGAATATGGTTCAGAACACTTTGGAGCACTGGTTTTGTGGTCATGAATTTCTTCAGATGTTCTTTGTCATGGATGTATCTTATTTCTCCATCAATTTTGAAAGATAGTTTTGCAGGGTACATCAATCTGGGTTGGAGGTTATTTTCCTTTAGGGCTTGAAATATATCACTCCAAGCTCTCCTTGACTTGAGGGTTTGTGTTGAAAAGTCTGCTGTTTCAGAGTAGTGCACCATATCTAATCTACCACTCTAATTCTGATCAGAAAATAAGAGATTTTATTTGGGTTTCCTGGATAAAAACTTTATGTTAAAAAAAAAAAAGAAAAAGAAAAGTCTGCTGTGATTCTGATGGGGTTTCCTTCACAAATGATTTGCTTCTTTTCTCTAACGGCTTTTAAAATTCTGTTCTTTTGTTGAATGTCTAGAATCTTGACTATTATTGCCCCGGGCATGATTTTTTTTTTTTTTTGACCATGGTTAATTGGACTTCTATGTGCTTCCCTCATCTGTATGTGAAATTCTTTTTTCCCTGTTTGGGTAGTTTACTGCCATTACTTCTGTGAACAGGTTTTTTATGTCATTTGTGTTATCTCCTGACTTTTCATTGATTCTGATCAATCTTATTCTTCTTTGCATCATCTAGCAGCTGCTGGATTGATTTCTCATGGTCCCTTGCTATTTTTAAGAAATCTCTCTTCATGATCACTAACTGTAATCTTATCTTCTATATCTGATATTCTGTTCTCACATTAGCTCATCCTGCTGCGTATACTTTTAATGGAGTTTTTAATCTCATGCATATCTCTTTGAATCTGTTTCACGGACTCCATTTCTTTCCTATGATGCTGGGTGTTCATCATTTCCATAATTTTCCTAAGCTCCCCTATTTTTAAAAATATATATCTGCTCTAGAGTAACTAATCACATCTTTCATTCTGGTCATCATCTCAGTAGTTATCTGAGAAATTATTTCTGCTTTGATTTTTTTCTAGAGCCTTATTCAATTGGTTTGTTACTTCCACTGTTACCATTTGAGAGTCCAGGTGGGTGGCTTTCAGATTGTTCCATGTCTGCTCCCTGAGTTTGCCTTTGGTAAGCTGAAAGTCTGGGTGGGGGGTAGGCAATTGCATCTTGTTTAAGTGTTGTCTCATTTTGTATTTTTAAAAGTTTAATTCCTGGGTTGATGCTTATGAATTGCTTATGGTGAGTAACTTTATTGCCAGTATTCAGAACACTTAGGGAATGACTACTTTGCAGAGGTGTCTTCCAGGTTTTGCTGGCTTTTGAGTTTTGAGTCTGTTGCAAGATCCTACCTTTTCAGTTTATTGGGGATAAGAATTTTCTATCTACTTGGCCCAGCTGCTGGTTCTTTGGCATTGGGCTATAGTTTTTTTTTAAGACCCCTAGGCAAGTCTTAGTATACCAGGAAGAACAATTGATTAGTGCAATTATGTTACCTTGGCTAAAGTAGAACAATCAGCAATAGCAATAGCATCAAATACATCCTAGAAAATGAGAAACTATTAATTTCCCACCTTAAACATATGCAGTAGATTTATAGTTATATATAAAAAAAATCTAAAATGAACCAGAAAATTGTATGCAACAAATAAGCCCTTAATATGGTGATTTTACCATTAGGTGAGAAGATTTAAAAGGGGTTGGGGGAAAATAGAGAAATAGAAGGAAAAAGAGATTAGAAGCAAGGCTGGAGGACAAATGAAGATCATATAAACTTTAGGAAACTGTTGAAGAAGACAGGAGGGAAAGAGAAAGGAAGAAATAAAAACAACAGAAAAGAACAAGAACAAAAACCCCCTAGAAACTATGTTCAAACAATCAAGAAAAAAACAGAACAAGAACAGAGGACAAAAGAATGAAAAAAGAAAAAAAAGGAAAGGAAAAAAAATTTTAAAGTCCAATTCAAAGTGTGTCTCTGATGTCACTGGTAGATAACATGGGTAGACAGAATCCAGAGCCAAATTGATTTATCCCAGCAAGCCAGCCAAAGCTTTATGGTGGAGTAGTGGATAATACCAGCTAGCCTGCAACTTTAGTTCCACAGAAGTTCAGGCTGGTTTCTGGCTCTGAGTCTGGAACTGGATTTTTTTAGCTTGCAGCACTCCATGTGCCTCCTGCCAATTTGAATGCAGCTCCTTGCTGACTTGAATTCCACCCCCTGACCTCCTGCTGACTTGAACTCAGCCCCTCACCAAGACACCAGGAGCAACTAGATGGAGTCATCTGGTAGCTGTTCTGAGTTCCCAGTTTAGTTGGCCCCTCTCCAAGATAGCTACCAGCCAATTCCCCACTCTTGGCTGATGTCTAAACCCAAATAACTCACCAGCCACTGCAGCCCACTGCATCTACTGCTGTTCCACTAGTGCACTTCTCTGTGGAGGCCTCTGGGGTCACCAGCAATCACCATGCATCTGTAGGTTCAACCTGCCATTCCCACACCATGAGTCTGGGCACTGGGAGACAGCACTGCTTGCTATCTCCCTCCCCTTTATTAAAGTTTCTCTCTCACTCTTAGCATGGACTTCATTTCTCACTTTAGATCCTTTCTGGGTCCCAGGGACCCACTTCCCTTCTTCTTCTCATGCCACTATATTCTAGTGTAGTGGAGAGGCTGTTTTTCTGCTGCTCACCACTCTGCCATCTTTCCAGAAGTCTAAATAATGATACTTTGACTTTGTCCTTTCCTGTACATATACCCTTTATTTCTTTCTCTTGATTGATTTCTCTAGCTAATGTTTCTAGGATTATGTTGAATAAAAGTGGTGATAGTGAACATCCTTGTCTTGTTATTGATTTTAGAAGGAAAGCTTTCAGTTTTTCCCAGTAAGTTGGACATGAATGGCTTTTATTAAATTGAGATAAGGTCCTTCTATACCTATTTTATTCAGTGGTTTTATTACAACAGATTTTATTAAAAATGGATTTCTAAGACAGTGAAAGATTGAATTACATGTTAAGCATATGTGTAAGGAAACTGTGTCTTCCCCCATAAACTCACCTGGACAGCAGACTGGATTAAAGATACTTGGGCAACTGACTACCAAATCTGTCCATCACTATATTGTTGCTAGTTACTTTTTCAGAGCTTTTCCATTTGCTGTCTGAGAGGAATCGTAAAACCAGAAATCTTGTTTTGAAAGTACTTTTGAATATGTCTGAAAATCCAACTGCAGCCAGAGACCTGATCAATATGAAGGCATTGGTAGCATTAAAACTCATCTTTAACCAGAAAGAGGCAAAAGCCAATCTTGTTAGTGCTGTGGCCATATTTGTTAACATAAAGGAGCATATAAGAAAGGGCTCAATTGTAGTCGTTGATCACTTGAGCTATAATACACTTATGGCCATTTTCCGTGAAGTTAAAGAGAGTATTGAAACAATGTAAAATCACCCAGAAATGAAAGAGAACACGGAATCATCTCCAGATTCTGAAAGGCTGTACATTTCCAAAGACCCTTGTGTAATTTTTATCATAGTGCACACATTATATATTACATCTTCAACAGTGTTACCTGTGAGGCTGTAGCTCTGAGCTAGAACATTTTTTTGTGTGTATCAAATGAATGCTAGCATCTGAAAATATTTTTTGATTTTTATGCTGTCTAGATTGGCCTGTTTAAAATTTTACTTAGAGTAAGCCATTTCATTATAAATAAGCTTAGCTGCATCATTAGTATCTGCTTAGATTCATTTGTAGCTTCAAATGGCAAAAAAGAAAATGTTGGGGCCAGAGATTTAGCTCAGTGGCGCCGTGCCTGCCTCACAAGCGCAAGGTCCTGAGTTCAATCCCCGGTACTGGGGGAAAAAAAAAAAAAGAGGAAAATGTTGAATTTGTAATCAACTTACAGAAATAAAGTATGGACACATAAATAATAGTACCTATAGGTGTATATGTGGTATGTGTATGTGTACCCTACCAATACATTTAGGAGACTTAGGTTATCATAAGGGATTTCTATTTTTCCCCTGTTCTAGATACATCAGAACTCATTCAAAACAGAAATAACTGAATCTTAGACAAAATGTGATGTTTGTTTACTCTTATAATTTTGTTATTTCATTTACAACTCAAATTGTTAGGCAGTTTCATTGTGTCAAAGTTATTTTACAGATGAAAAGGGTGTTCTGCATGGGGAGAAGACATTTACTGAGTGTTCTTCATGAAACACTGTGTTGGCACTATGTTTTGGAAATTTTTTCCTCTTACAGTGATTGTGAATGAGCTATGAATATTTTTTATTAGAACTCAGTATTCTGGGCATCCTTCAAGGAGAATTACAATGGTTAAATACCTTTTTCTAGACCCTCATAACAGGCAGTTGACATAGCTGTTTTGTCTGACACCAGCCCCCATCTCTTGACACTACCTTATGGTCCTTCAGTTTTTTAGGTAGTGGCATTCAAAGCTTAGAGAGCATTTTTTTTTTTGGTACTGGGGATTGAACTCGGATCCTTGCGCTTGCAAGGCAGGCGGCAGAACCACTGAGCAAAATCCCCGCCCCCTAGCATTTGTTTTTAATGGTTTAATTTTGTGGCAGATGATGTCTCTGAGAGGTGTTACAATTCTTAACTTCCTCCAAATGCAGTTGTCCATTAGACATTTGGCTATAGTGGACTGAAGATCAGGAGAAAAGTCTGAGATGGATGTACGTATTTTGCCTGGCAGTATCTGGGAAATACTAGGTATCAAAAACTTTGTTGAACAAACAAGATGTAGATGTGAATCATATAAGGAAGTAAAATAGTGTATATCCTACCTTTTT
>NW_004624737.1:11565226-11577405 GCF_000247695.1 Heterocephalus glaber
TCCACCAATATAGAACAAGAAATCAAGGGGAGAGGCTACTGTCTCAAACTACAAGATAATGATCCCTGGAAGTCTTTATTGCCCAAAAAACATTTCAGGAATTTGGTTGAGGTTATGAGATTCAGAAGGAATTACAACACCTGGTCTGAGCTGTGGAGGAAGTCTTTATGTGTGAAACTATCAAGTACATGCTTTGAGATTTTCATTTAAGAAATCAAAACGAGATCATACTATAAAGATTTGTAACTTGTCCCCCCACTGATTGTATACTGTGAACATCTTTCTATGTCAATAAATATGGTTCTGTAAAATAAAATTTTTTAAAAAATGGATTTCTAAAGCCTTTACTGCATTTGTTGAGATTTTCATGTGATTTTTTGTCCTTGCTTGTTTTTGTAAGGAATTACCTTTATTGGTTTGCATATTTTGAACCATCTTTGCATACTTTGTCATAGCATATGATCTTTTTGATGACTTGTAAGAATTTACATTTATTGAAGGTCAAAAAGAAATACAGTCTGCAGAGTGAGAGTGGGCCAGTGAAAAAGCTCACAGCAGCCACGAGGATAATGGCAGGGCTTTTTCCTTTTGTACATATACAAAAGATTGCTTCTTCCTCCTGAAAATAAGACATTTGGGATGGTTTTCCTATCAGAAACTCACTTGGCTGGCATCAGATTTAAGCTTTCCTATTGAAGGCTCATTTGGTTTTTGCACAAGATGTTTATGAAGAAGCAAAAATGCCACTTTTCTGACTGATCCCACATACAGTGGTCTGGGACTGCAGAGTCATTCTGGATTCTGTGTTCTGCATATGTGCCCTGAGTCTACATGTGTGGGAGGCTTTTTACAGTTGTTTAACCAGTTTGCCCTAGCCCTAATCTCCTACCTCATTTACTCCCTGAGAGACATAATCTGCATAATTCTTTATGGGATGCTGTGGGAATGGAGATCTCTATCTTCATATAATAGCTTCCTATTGAAAGGGATTGTGGGCCCTACCTACTGGTGTTATGTGCTCTTTGACTACCTTGGGATGTTGGGTTCACTGGCTTTCTTCCCAAGTTTTAATGAGCGCTTAGTTCCAGGGCAGGTGCCATGTGGTCCCCTTGGCCAGGAGCCGACAGGTCTTTGTTTCTATGTACTGTAGTTGAATACTTTGTTGTACTTGGCTCAGATTAATAAGATACTATAAGAGTCTTATGGCCTCTAGGTCCACTACCATATCAGAAGGTAGAAAGGGCCTCCCATATAGCGTCTCAAATTGATTCATACTTAGCCCAGTTATGGGGGTGTTTTGAATCCTCATGAGGGCTACTGGTAATAATCAGAGCCAACACTCAGAAGTCTTTTGGAAAATTTTTCCAGAGTTCACTTTAGGGTCTGGTTGACTCTTTTGACCTTTCTTGATAACTGAGGTCTCCATGCAGAATGTAGATGGTACTTTATTTCTAAAGTCTTTGCTAGAATTGGAGAACAGAGCTATACATGGTAATCCTTTAGTTACAGGACTGAGTGCTGACCTGTAATCTCACCACTCAGGAGGCTGAGGCAGGAGATTGCCATGATTTTGATACCAGCCTGGGCTATATAGTGATTTCAAGTCCAGCCTGAACTACATAGTGAGACCCTATGCAGTTCTGGTAACTAAAAAAAAAAAAAGCCAATGGTTTTATTGGAGAATTGCCTCCAATTTTTTAGTAATATTTTTCCTAGTAAGGAAGTATGACACCATGGGACAATTAAAAACTCATGATTGAACATTTAGGTTTTGAATACACATGCCAAATCAGAGTAAAGAAGTTTTGACTAGGGATCTCCTTGACCCTGATTATTCCTATAGATCTAGAGGAGGGTTATCGAGAAAAAGAAGTTTAAAAAGCTACTTTTGTATCTGTAAGGAATTGAAATTGCTTACCCATGATATTTAGGGTCACCTGGAGTTCCTTGCATGAGATGGAGATATTTGTTGACAGGAGAATTGGAGTTTGCCCCAGGCTGCTTCACTCCTCTTTAGAGTGAAATACATGAAAAAATGTCCAACATCGCTGGCCGTTTGAGAAATGCAAATTAAAACAACACTGAGATTCCAGCTCACTCTAGAAAAAAACAAGAAATCAACCAATAACAAATGCTGGCAAGGCTATGCGCAGAAAGGAACACTTCATTGTTGGTGGGAATCTAAATTGATACAACTACTATGAAAATCAGTATGGAGATTCCTCAAAAAATAAAAATAGAAATTACACTTGACTCAGCTATTTCACTACTATGTATCTTCCCAAAAGAATTAAAGACATCATACCACAGTGATGTATGCATATCCATGTCTATAGCAGGACAATTCATAATAGCTAAATCTTGGAAACAGCCTATATATCCATCAATAGATGAATGGATAAAGAAAATGTGGTATTTATACACAATGGAATATTACTCTGCCACAAAGAAGGATAAACAAACAAAAAAAGAAGGATAAACGAGTAATTTGTAGGAAAATGGATGCACCTTGAGGTCATAATGTTAAATGAAGTAAATTAGACACTAGTTCCCATTCAGGTTTCTGCTCAGGTAAGTTGTGATTCTTGGTAATTGCTATCTCTCTCCGTTGTAGTGGAAACATATTCCCTGAGACAGACTTTTTTTTCCTCCACAGATCTAAAAAGAGTTATTGATTTTTTAGTTTTTTACTTATTGTTAAGACAAGAATAGTGATTTACAAACTCATTACTATAGACCAGTCCACTTGCTTTTTCACTCAATAATATATCACATGTATATTCCATGTTAGTTCAGATTCTCTGCTTAAGCAATTTGTTTTGAATATTTAAATTATCTACTCTGTCTCTGTTTTTATTATTTAAAATGCTTTAAGTACAAAAAATTTAAGTTCTAGTTGTTCCAAAATATTATTACAAGCTGGGCCCAGTGGCTGCACCTGCAGTTCTGTCTACTTGGGAGACTGAGGGAGACAAGAGGATCACTTGAGCCTAGCAGTTTGAAGCCAGCCTTGGCAACATAGCCACACTTCATCTCAAAAATATAAATATATACATACATGCATACCATACAACATGATTATAATTTCTGATACAGATAATGGTTCACTATATTACTTTCTTTCTTAAATGCTCAGAACACCTTTCATATTCATTGAGTCTGGGATTGAAGCACTGGTACAATTCTAGAAATCTACCTTTGTTTTACAGTCAGGTGAGGTAATTTCCAAACAGCCACACTTTCGATCTTTGGATCCTGATCCTTGCTTTCTGTTTTGAGAGATGTTCATCTCTGCTGTCTGCTGCCTCCATTGGCCATTCCAAGGCTACCTTACTCTCTGTAAAGATAGAAATGTGTTAGAGTTTCTCTCAGCTCTTCTGCTGCTGCCTCATCTTTTGTAGGTGAAAGCATAGAGTGTCTAGAAGTTTCTCTCAGCTCTCCTAACTCCCTCATTCCCTTATGGAAGTACTCTCTTTAGCACTTTGTGAGCACCAGGTAGTGCAATCTGTTTCTGGAGTTCCCCTAGATTCCAATCTGTCATGCCAGCCCCATACATGACTCTAAAGTTTGTTGGAAGCAAGCATCTCTTGAACCCCGTCTATGGTGTATTTCTCCTCCTCCTCCTCCTCCTCCTTTTCCTCCTCCTCCTCCTCTTCCTCCTCCTCCTTTTCTTCCTCCTCCTCCTCCTTTTCCTCCTCCTCCTCCTCTTCCTTTTCCTCCTTTCTCCTCCTCCTCCTCTTTCTGCTCCTCCCTCTGCTTTGGGCAGAGATTAAAGCTAACGTGGCTCACTTGTGTCTCCCTGGAGTTTAGTTCAAAGGTTGGTGAACTTTTTCAAAAAGGGCCGCATAGTAAATATTTTGAGCTTTGAGGGATAAGAGATAAAATTGAGCATCTGTTCTCACTGAATAGTATTTTTTATATTTTGTAAAAATGATTCTTTTTTTTTTTTTTTTGGTACTGAGGATTGAACTCAGGACCTTGTGCTTGCGAGGCAGGTGGAAGAACCACTGAGCTAAATCCCCAGCGTGGTAAAAATGATTTTTAGCTTCAGGGCCAAACAGAAATGGGTCAGCTAGATTCACCATCTTCTTCTTTGTTTCATTTAGGTTTTTCTGTCTTCACTGATGAATATTTGAAAATCTATGATTATAGCATCTTTCTAGCTTTTTCTTTTGATATGGTAAGAGCAGCAATGTCTTGTGATTTTTTTTTTATATTCAAGCCAGAGGTTGGAGTTTGAATATGCCAACCTCATTCATCCTTTCTTCCTACTGGTGCTATATTAAACTTCTGTCTATCTAGTGGGATTTTATTAACCCTTTCTCACTATGTTTATTCTTTTCCTGTAAGACTATTTTGTAGGTAATACCAAGGAATTTCTATCATCTTGTGCTCCAGCATTCAAGATTTTGAACGAGAACAACCTTAATTTTCCTTTAGAAAACCTCTAAATCTTTTTAAATTTTTTTCCCCATTCCTAGCCCTCCCTTCACCCCCTCCACCCTTCCCTATTTACAAAAACTTTATTTCCATTTTTTCTATTTCTCAGCATTTTTCCTTTCCCTTCTTTCCTTTCCCCTACCCTTCCCACTTCCCCTACCCCTTTGGACCTTTTCTTCCTATTTTGCACTATCGATTATTCATTCTAATCATTGGTACATTTTAGGTATACAATATAATGACATTCATCATTGGAAATTTGCACCTTTACATAATCTCTCTTGGTTCTTATTTTTCCCCCTTCCCCTGCCCTCCCTTCAACCCCTCCATCCCTCCCTATTTACAAAGACTTTGTTTCCATTTTTTCATTTTCTCTTATTAATTCCATTCCCTTCTTTCCTTTCCCCTATCCCTCCCACTTCCCCTTACCCTTTGGTCCTTTTCTTCCTGTTTCACCTTATTTATTATACCTTTTAGTCCTTATTTACATTTTCAGTTTCTCACACTAGAGAAACTATTCGATATTTACACATGTGTGTCCTGTTTATTTCACTTAAGAGTATGGCCTCAATGTGCATCCATTTAGCTATAAATGTCTCTAATCTCTCATTTTTTATGGCTGAGTAGTACTCCATTTTATTTAAAAATACTACATTTTGTTTATCCAGTCTCCAGAAAACCTCTAAATCTTATAGAATTTGTCTTCTATTTGAAGCAGAGGAAAAAAAATACTGAACTTCTGGTTTTTCCTTCCCAGCATAACCTCAAGGTCCAGTATAACTAGCCTGTGGATATGTAGGGATATACATTAATAGTAATACTCTAACGTTTGCTGGCTATTGTGCTCATCAATTCATGCAGGACTTCAATCCAACATAAAAGTACCCCTTCAACTCTTTTTCAATTACCCATTATTGCATTTAAAAGCAGCCTAACATACTGGCTTAAAAGAACAATGATTTACTATTTCTCATAATTCTGTGTGTTGTTTGGGTGGCTCTTCAGCTGCTCTTGCCTGGGCTCATCCATGTGCCTGCATTCAGCTGGTGAGTCCGTAGAACGGTAGTGGTGCTGGATAGCCTCCCTTATAATCCGGGGCTTCAGCTGGAACAGTTGGGATGACCTCCCCAGTCTCTCTTCATGTGACCTATTTTCCACATGATATTTCATGTTTCAGTAGTTGGTCAGGTCACCATAGTGGAAGCATTTCAAAAGACTGAAAATAAAAGCTGCAAGAACTCTGAAGCTTTGGGCACCATAACTTGCCTGGCATCACTTTGGCCATATTCTACTGATGGAGCAAATTACAAGGCCAGTCCAGATTCAAAGGGTGGGGTAGTAAGCTGCTCCTCTTGGAAGCAGTCTATATGCCATATTTAGCACAATTTAGCACATTTAAGAACTACCTTAAGTATTTCTTGGATACCTTTGCTTTGTTAACCAACCTTCCAGTAGACCCTAGTACCTTTTGAGGTATAATAGCCATTATTTTATTCTCAATAGAGCCACCATCTGAATACCCAATTGGATCTTCTCATGTAGAATATCACAATGTTTACTGAACTTAGCCGCCTCTATTGGATACCATGGTAATTTCTGGCTACCTACTATGACCAATGTAACAGAACCCTCAATTTAGAAAAACTTTGTGGTAGTCTGTGTCTTTAAGGGAATAAAGATTTTGTTCCCATTTTTCTGTTATATTTTGTCAGAGGAAAACCAAATCATGTGACTTGTGCCAAATACCTTACAAAGTTTTCAAATGCTTTACCCTGGAAATATTTAATATATATATAAAAATAATGAGATGAATTTAATGAACTATTCGTACATCACTCAGCTTCAACAATTATCAACATATGAACAATCTTATTTTGCCACCACTATCACCCTAGACTGTATTATTATGCAATAAATTGAAGATATATTACTATATTTTATCTGTACATATTTCTTTATATCTCTAAAATATAAGTACCCTTTAAGAACATAACTACAATATTGTCATACCTAAGATAGTAATATTATTTCCTTAACATGAAATACCCAGTTATTATTCAGATATATCTGAATATATATGTAAAGATAAATTTGACTGAAAAAGTGTATATACACTTCAGCAGTTTGCCATACCAATAAATGTCTGGAAGCTAATGGCCACCACTTTGAGTACATCTTGTAATTGTAGAGGCCAAAGGTAATATATTAATCTCATGATGTTTCAATAAATTTAGTATTAAAATATTTATACATGTTTTTCTTTCCCTGATGTACACATTTCTGGTTATATATATATATATATATATATATATAAATTCTTTGTATTTAAGGTGTACAATGTAATAAGTTGATGTACATACACATTGTGAAATATTTACCACAATCAAGACAGTTAACATGTCCATCATTTCATGTAGTTACCTATAGTGTATTTGGTGTATATTGAGAACACTTAAGATCTATCACCTTAGCAAATTTCCAGTATATTGTACAATATTGTTAGGGCTGGGGATTTAGCTCAGTGGTGACACACCTGCCTCGTAAGCACAAGGTCCTGAGTTCGATCCCCAGTACTGTAAAACAAATTGTTACCTATAGTCACTATGTTATACATTAGATATCTAGAACTACTCATCTTGTGTAACTGAAAGTTTGTACCCCTTGACCAACGTCTTCCTATATCTCCCTCCCCCTAGTTCTTGGTAACCACCATTCTATTTTCTGCTTCTCCGAGTTTGACTAGCTTAGATTCCACATAAACATGAGATCATACAGTATTTATCTTTCTTGTATGACATTTCACTTAGCATAGTATCCATCAGGTCAATTCGTGTTGTCACAAATGGCAGGACTTCCTTCTTTATTAAGGTTAAGCAATATTCTACTATAAGTTACACCGTATTCCCTGTATCCATTTGTCTGCCAGTGGATATGTAGGTTGTTTCTTTTCTTTCTCTTTTTGGGGGAGAGGGAGGTTGAAAGAGGGTCTCAATATATAGCCCAGACTTATAGTGATCCTCCTACCTCAGCCTCTTAAGCGCTGGGATTACAGGCATATGCCGTATGCCTGGCTCGGTTGTCTCTATATCTCTTTGAGATCCTGATTTAATTCCTTTGAATAAATACTCAGATGTGAAATTGCCAGGTCATATGGTAGTTCTGTTTTTAATTTTTTGAGGAACTTCCATACTGTTTTCATAATGACCACACCAATTTACATTCCCAGTGTTCCCTTTTCACTACATCCTTGCCAACACTTTTTATCCATTTGTTTGTTTGTTCTGGTGGTGGGGATTGAACCCAGGCCTCATGCATAGAAAACTTCCACTCTGCCATTGAGGTATACCTTCATCCTTATTTTTTATATTCTTAATAATAATCATCCTAGTAAATATAAGATGATACTTTATTGTGTTTTTTGTATTTTCCTAATGACTTGTCATATTGAACATTTTTTATATACCTGTTGGCCATTTGCATGTCTTCTTTGGAGAACTCTCTTCTAAATCCTTTACATGTTTTAAAATTGTGTTATTTGCACTTTTTTGATGTTGGGCTGCATGTGTTTTTATACATTTTGGATAAAAATATTTCATTTGCTATGTATAGTTCTTTTAAAACATTTTTAAAAAAATTAATTTAAAAAATTTTAGCACACATTTGTAGTGCATTATGATTACATTCATCAAGGGAAGTTGGTATATGTACAAAACACATCTTAATTCTTTTCATGTCCCTTCCCCTTTCTCCTCCTATAGTTGGATTTAAAAATCAGAAAAAAAATCAGTAACAAGGTCATATAGTCCACATTTTTCCTGATATGTCTCTTGGTTCTTTTTTGCTCTGTTCCTACTCATTTTCTTCTTTTAATGTTTTTTATTAGGAAATGGAATCATTTGTACTATAAAATATTCTACAGTCATAATTTTGTTGATTGTTTTCCTATGGCATCATTGAGCATGTTTCTGTATTTTAAAATTGATAGTTAGATCTAAAATTTGACTAGATTTAGGTCCAATTTTTAAGTAGGATACCTTGGAGGTGGTAATGTGTACTTCCTTTATAATCATATCATGGGGCATATAATGCTTGGTTCCTACAGCAATGTAAGTACTAATATGAAAGATTGGGCTGATGACAGTTTCCAGTGGCTGATAGCACTACTCTGTACTCTCAGTCACCCCTCTCCTCTGCCTCTCATGTTTTATTTTCACATCATATTTACAGTGCATGGAAATGACTTCTCTCCCATTTGGCACTATGTGGATCTTATGACTATATCTTACCCTGGCTCTGCTCTCATCACAAGACCTAAATCATTTTTTTCTTTTTTTCTCTAAATCATTTTAACACTGTACATAGAAAAGTATGAAGGTTGGAAGAGTTATACTTTATTTTAAAACAACATATGTTCATTGAAGCAAACTTAAAATTGGAAATTATAAAATATATCATATCTCATAAGAAAATTACTTCAAATGAAAATAGCTGAATGAATGTCCCAATAAAATATATAGACATTTCCAATTTTAATAATCAACATATACATTGGTATTACAGGCCTTTTTTATCATTTATGAATTTAAGCTAATCAAAAGAGATAACCTTAGACCATACATATATATCACAGAAGTATTGAATTTACAGACATATTCACCCAGCAGGAACACAAAATTAGACTTCCTGTTATATTGGGTTTGGTGTTCTTCTCATCTCGTTATGAGATAAAAACTGAAAATTAGCAAATCTTGCTTCTTTATATAGCCCCTTCCATCCTTCCAATCTAGTTCTGAATATGACTACTGTTTTAGTCATTTTCTCTCATTGCTGGCACAAAATACTATACCTGACACCTGCAATTGAAAGCAGAGGAGGTTTATTTTGGCTCATGTTTTAAAAGTTTCAGTCCTTGCATGGTTGTCAGAATAGTGGAAGGGACTGGGTGGAGGAAAGCTGTTCACCTCATAGTGGATAGGAAGCAGACAGAGAAAGGAGGGAGATACACACTTCCACACCAAGTCTCCAGTGACCCAGCTCTTCCAACTAGGCCCCCACCTCCTAACAGGACATGCTGCCCCCACAATTCAATCACGTTCCAAAGCCCCACCTATGAGCATGTGAGGCTCTTGGGGAATATCTAGATATAAACCATAACAATTATCATGCATTTGTTATCTTTTACACAATTGTGGTTTGCTGGGATGGGCCAGATGAAGTGATTATTTTTATTTCCTGGCATTTTCCAAAATTACTCAAGCTTTGTCCTTCTAAATTATCATTAATATTTAGTTACAGTTTCTCTATTTAGACTCTAACTTAGTATTCTCCTAACAGATATTTGTATTAGTAAAAGTTTGCTGTACATCATGAATCCATTCATTGTGGGTAGTTTGTATACTTACATGACACATCTTATTTCTTTTTATTTCCCCTTCTCTTCCAATTCCCTTCATCTCTTAGCCCCCTTCCTATTTGCCAAAGATCTATCTCCCTATTTCTTAATGCCTATCTTTTATTTTGCCTTTTGATTTATTTATACTTTGGGTTTCTCATATAAGGAAACCATATAATTTCTAAACTTTTGTGTCTGATTTATTTCGCTTAACATTATGGTCTCAAGGTGCATCCATTTTCCTGCAAATGACTTGTTTATCCTTTTTATGGCATAGTAGTACTCCATTACGTATAGATACATTTTCTTCATTCATTCATCTGTTGATGGACTGCTTTCAAAATTTAGTTATGAATTGTGCTGCCATAAACATGGGCATGCATATGTCACTATAATATGATGTCTTTAACTCTTTTGGGAAGATACCTAGCTGGGTCAAATGGAATTTCTATTTCTATTTTTTTGAGGAATCTCCATACTGATTTCTATAGTAGCTGTACTAGTTTATATCCCACCAACAATGTAGAAGAGTTCCTTTTTCCCCACAGCCTCACCAGCATTTCTTACTATTTGATTGCTTGATGGTAGTCATTCTTTGTGGAGATGGAATTTCAGTGCTGTTTTAATTTACATTTCTCTAATGACAAGTGATGTTGAACTTTTAAAATATATTTATTGGCCATTTCTACTTCTTCTAAGAATTATCTATTCATTTCAGTTGCCTAATTTTTTATTAGTTCTTTTATTCTAGGGAATCAATTTGTTTTTGATCTTTGTATATTCTAGATATGAATCCTTTGTCTGAGATATAGCTGATAAAGTTTTTTTCCCATTATGTAGATTGTCTCTTCAATCTCAAACAGATATTATTATGTTTAATATTATTAGGAGAGCCAAAGGAGTTAAGCAGTTTCAGGGAGCCACATCGTTGGATGGAGTCACATCTGTGGACAAAGCCGTGTTTGCTCCCAGTCAACTCCATACCCATGGATTTTGTGCCCTGACTGTGGCCACCTGCCAACTCTGAGCCTGCTGCATAGTTTGTTTCCCCTTGGTATGGAGCAGGAGAGGCACTCACCAACTAACTGACCTGATCATGGATGAGGAAAGTGCTTCAGGAATGAAAGTAAACTCCCAACCCTGGTGTGGTGGTCCATGCCTGTAATCCCAGCACTTGGGAGGCTGAGGCAGAAGGATTGCTGCAAGTTCAAGGCCAGCCTGGACTACAATAGTGAATTCAAGGCCAGCTTGAACTACATAGTGAGACCTTGTCTCAAAACAAATGAACAACTAACTAACTAACTAAATAAATAAATACATGAAAGAAAGAAAAGAAAAGAAAAAAAGAAAGTAAGCTCCAGTGGGTTATCAACTTTAGGGAGAAATAATAGACCAGGCTAGCAGTGCTGGCTCCAAGAAAAGCCCATGGCTATTGTAGACTACAATAACAGTGTGGAATCCTACTCCAAAAGTGACTTCACTGAAGGCTACAGTTGGAGAAGAAATCCAATTCCATGCCTGCTATATCAGAGAGGTTTAATCACAAACCATTTTGAGAAAGGGTTAATTGCTTAAAACTGAATGACTGAACAACTACAGGGTTTCCAGTATTACTCTCCCACAGTGACTGGGCAGGAGACAGTACAGAGAGGTTGCAGGCTAGGCAGAGAATCCCCTGAGAAGTTTAAGCTCAGACCAGGAAGGACATGGCGTCCAGCTTTCTGTGGTGAGAAGCCAGGCTGGAAAGTATGGCTTTCAGAGGTGGCTGGATCTGAAAGTGCTGGCATTAAGTCCAGTGATCTGGTGAACGTGTCCTGCTGCCTATGTCCAGCAGAGACCAGTGCTCTGATTGGTTTCCCTGCCTAATATGAGCAAGGACATGTTTTGGCTTTGACAGCTGTCACAGTCTGGGGGATACAGAGAGGCCTCTAGAGTGAGAGTGCAGTAAAGGGCACCTTACTAACCTACAGGCTGTAAAGCTTGGCAGACAAAACCATGACTTTCTGGATTCCAAGATTGCAGCTCCTGGAAATAACATGGAAGAGGATTTTTTTTTTGAGACAGGGTCTCGCTATGTAGTTCAGGCTGGCCTTTAACTCACTATGTAGTCCAGCCTGTTCTCAAACTCATGGTGATTTTTCTGCCTCAGCCTCTTGAATGCTGGGCTTATACAACATATAGTTGGAAATTTGTTTTACTCATTATTTTTCTATTCCTTCATTAGTTCTTTGGGGTTTGGGGTCTTTTCCTTTTTCTTCACATTTTTCTTTTTTCCCTTTATTTTTTTCATTGATTTCTTTTTTTTTATTAAATTCTTTTATTGGTACCTTGTAGGTATACCACACAA
>NW_004624737.1:11582908-11608159 GCF_000247695.1 Heterocephalus glaber
GGAGCAGCAGTAGGGATGGTGACCCAAAAGCCCTTTCCTGTGGGCTGGGAGCAGCGGGAGAGATGGTGGCCGAGAAGCCCCTTCCTCTGGACCAGGGGCAGTGGGATGGTGGCTCAGAAGCCCCTCCCTCTGGGCCGAGAGCGGTGGGAGGGATGGTGGCCTGGAAGCCCCTTCCTCTGGGCCAGGAGCAGCAGGACAGAAAGTGGCCCAAAAGCCCTTTCCTCTGGGCTGGGAGCAGTGTGAGGGATGGTGACTGGGAAGCCCCTTCCTCTGCACCAGGAGCAGTGGGACGGCGGCTCAGAAGCCCCTACCTCTGGGCCGGGAGCAGTGGGACTCAGTACCATGATCTGGTGGTCTGGTGTCCTCTACGTCTTTGTAGTGTGGAACCAGGTGGCTGCCTTTCTGCAGTGGGGTGATTCAGCATCTTCCACGGGACTTGGGACCTCGGTAGGGCACGCACAGACCTGCCTGTCTGCAGCGGGCTGATTTGGCATGTTCCCTGCGACTCAGGACCTCGGTAGGGCATGCACAGACTTGCCTGTCTGCAGCGGGGGGATTCGGCATGTTCTGAGCGACTTGGGACCTTGGTAGGGTGTGGCCAGACCTGGGTCTCTCATTGTTTTCTTTGTATTTTTTCTATTACCTGTATTTAATTCTTTTAATTTTTTCTCTTTAATAGGATCTTTTACCTCATTTTTCTTTTCACCTTCTAATCTTTCATTGATTAATTTTTCAAATTTTACTTCTTTTATTCTCCCATTCCCCACCCCCTGTCTTTACTAGTATAACCATTAAACTTTATTAGTCTTTAAATGATTACCTATATGTCATTGCTGTTGAATACTTAACTAAAATTAAAGGAGGTATAGTTGTTATATTTAATGTATCATTTACTGTATGCCAATATTGGTTTGCCTAACTGTAATTATAGAGCCCTTTTCTAAGGTTAAGAGTGGCACATTATTGATTGTTAGGGTATGTCAACATTCAGTTTGTCTTCAACACTATTACTGTTGCTGACTTTATTGTTAGTTGTTTCTATTAATTGGTTTTCTGTGGATACCAATATCTGGATTTCCTTTTGTCATCAACAGTACTGTGGATCATTCCCAAAGAACTAGGTGCTGGGCCAATTACACTGCAGCCTGTTCTCCCAAATTAACAGAGGTAGTTGGATTTTGGAACAGAGGCAAAGGCCTGTCATTAGTCATGCCCAGAATGCATCACTGAACAGCAGACACTAACTAAAGATGTCTTCATACTAGCAACAAAGTCTTCCCACTATAATCAACCCACAAACCTTAGCACAAACACACTAAAAATCAATAGAATCATGAGAACACAAGGCAACAAAATGCCTCCAAAAAATTCCAACTCCCCATGGAACAGTAAAAGGCAGGAAATCAAAAGTCACACAGCAGGATTATTTGAAGTTATAAAAGAAGAGATAAAAATATCAATAAAGTGCAAAGCAACCTCAAAGATGATACAGAATGACAACAAAATGATCAACAAATTTAGAGAAGACAATAATAAAAATGTAGCTGAGATAAACAAAATGTCACAAAACACAAATGATCAATTTAGCAAAGAATTAGAGTCCATGAAAGGGCACCAGGCAAAAATCCAGCAGATTAAAATTTCTATTCAAAGTATGGACAGCAGAAGTGACCAGTGTAAAGGCAGAATATTAGCACTAGAACATAGGGCCGATGTCAGTGATCAATTATTCAGAGATACCTCAAAAACAAGAGATATCTTAAAAACAAGGGAATATGAAAAGTGGATTCAACAGGTGGTAGATGATACAAAGAAGACTAATCTAAGATTAAATGAAATTAGTGGAAAATCAGACAGTGCAAATGTAACAAAAACTGTTTACATAAATAATAGAAAACTTTCTGAACATGGGGAAAGAATTTAGCATACAGACTGGTGAGGGATGTAGAACTCCAAATAGCCACAATTATAAAATAACCTGTCCACAATAGATCGTATTCAAAATCCCAGAGCTTCAACACAAGGACAGAATGTTAAGAGCTGTTAGAAAAAAGGCAACAAATTGCTTATAAAGGCAAATCCATTAGAATTACAGCAGACTTCCCAACACTAATCTTAAAGTCCAGAAGAATTTGGAGTGAAGTGTTTCCTTAAAAGAAAACAATTTGCAACCCAGATGACTATGTCCTACAAAATCATCTATCAAAATTGATGGAAAAATAAGGTCTTTCTATGACAAAGAGCACCTTCAAGAAATTTATGATCACTAAACTAACACTCCAAACAATGCTCAAGGATATGCGAAAGACAATAAAGCTAACAGTACCAAAAGCTCTAATAGAATGAATACATTAGCCAAGATAAACAGTTAACCAAAAGTGGGGGGATGATGAACAGGAACAGGAAAATAATATAATGACAGAAATAAGTCAATAACTTTCAGTAATAACCCTTATTGTGAATTATCTTAATACTCCAATTAAAAGACACAGATCAGCAGACTGAACCAAAAAACAAAATGCAACAGTATGTTGCATAAAAGAAACACATTTAATCAAGAAAGAAATTCATAGACTGAAAACCAAAGGGTGAAAAACAATATTCCATGCAATGAGAAACTGAAAACAAGCAGGAGTAGCTATCTTTTTTTAAAAAAAAATTTAATTTATTTATATCCTTAAGAAAAATAGAGCATTTTATTGAACAGAAAGGAAACACCGAAGTATGTAAAAATTAACTAGATATGGGTGACGAGCTGGACAGAAATTCCTATGCCATCATGGATGGCCAGACTTCTGCCTCTTCCACTTCAGACTGGATTTTTGTGGTCCGGGTTCAGTTAGTTAGGTCTGGTTTATGATAAGACCAGATAAAGGAGAGCAGATCAAACCAAGCCAACCATCTGGTCAATCTGTCACATGTAGATGCTCTTTAAGGGCAGGGAGTATCTCCTCTTATCAGGAACATTATTGCAATTGGAGCTGGAATTGATGACTTTTAACCCTTGAGATTTTGGCCTGTGCACAAACATTATCTGCTGCTGCTACTTTTCATCTTCAGAGAAGAATTCCTTCCAAAGATTCCCAAAGATGTCTGTCCACAGATAAAATGTGGCCCTCTGTTGTAAACATGTACCTGGTTCCAGATTTGTATACTGGATTCTCCTCATCAAACACCAGATATAAATATTTACAGGTCTCACTGAGAAAGAAGCTCTCCAACTGATCTTCTTTGGACTTGTCTATGACATGATGCCATATGGCATACCCACATTTGACTTTTGAGTACTTCTCCAGACTCTGCAGAATATTCATTCCTATGCAGAGGTGGAAGAGATTCTTGGGTGCCTGGTAGAGGAGATATGTAGATTCTATTAATTTTGGCCTCAGTGGGTAGAAGAGAGCATCAGGGGCCTGTAGCTGCCCTCCATATTGTTTCTATATGGCATAATGAAAGCCATGAAGACAGATAGCATCTTCCACATCTCCTACTAGATCCTGCAGTCCAGGGAAGAATGCCTGCAGAGAGTGGATCCAGGTATTCATGAGGTGCCCACTGAACATATTCACATTGACATAGAATGGGGGGTCTCCTCCTTCATTTCAAGCTTCCCTCCCTCTTCTTAAGTAGTTTTGAATACTCTGATATGCAGCATTACACATTTCTAGGTCTTCTTTTTCTCCAAAGAGCATGTAAGACTTTAAAAGCTATTCATAGAAAGAAATCTAGCCCAGCACCCAAGCCACTCTGCTTTCCAACCCAATGTCCCATCTGGATATTCACGACATTGCCTAATAATCCTGTATCATTGCTCCAAAAGTTCTCGAGGGCTTTTACTCCTTGCCTGGCCACCCATTAAAAGGTGGAATCCCAAATTCCACCAACAGAGAACCAGTTCCTGCCATGCAGGTCTCATTATTGCTGTCAGGAGGAATGCCTGTCTTTAGATTCACCCAAGGATAAGGGATCCCTATCTTGGTGTTCTCAAAAGCAGGGAGAAGCCACACAGCCGGGTCATGAGCATGTGCAACAATTCATTATCATAGTCACCAAAGGCCTGCTTAGAGTCAGTTATTGTTCTGTGGGCAGAAAGAAGGCTTCCCAGAGCCTCAAAGTCCCGAACAGTAGAATCTTTGTCAAGTGAAACTGTGTTGATCATTAACTTGACTGCTTTCTGGAACTCAGATGAATTTCCCATTATTGCAAGTGTATCCAATGCATCAACAAGAGTCAATGAATAGTATGTCATTGATGTTCAAATGTGAAGGGTTCCCCCAGTGCAGCCCCCAGCTGCAGCAGTGGATGGAGTTGAGCTAGTCCTGTGGAAAGACGAGTACCATGTAGTTGTCATAGCCGAAGATGAACATGCCATGCACCAGGTCGCACATCTGGGCCCGCAGTTGCAGCGGGAAGGTGCCACTGTAATGCTTCTCCTACTGGTTTGGACCACTGCCCTGGCTTCCCAGTGCATAGCCCCAGTGCTCTGAGCTGCACACTCCTGGGCTGGGCCACCTCAGAGGCCTGAGCCGGCTGGCCACCACTCGGACCACTCAGGCCCGGAGCAGGCAGATGCAAGGCCATTGGAGGGACCCTCAGGGGTGGACGCCGGAGCTAAGTGGAAAGCACCGGTAAAAGCCCATGTTGGGCCTTAGCCCAAAGACGACCCACAGCACTCCATAGAGGACGCAGGAGGAGCACCAGCCCCAGGCCAAGCAGTCACCATTGCATTGTTGTGCCGAGAGCATCATTTTGAAGCCTGAGGACCTCCCTGGACAAACTGCGAAACCCGTGTCTCAGGAGTAGCTATCTTATTTTCAGATAAGTGGACTTCAAGCCAAAAGTGATCAGAAGAAGTAAAGATGGGCCAGACACGGTGGCACATGCCTGTAATCCCAGCATTGGAGAAGCTGAGGCAGGAGGATTCCCTTGAGTTCGAGGCCAGCCTGGGCTGCATAGTGATTTCAAGGCCACCCTGAACTACGTACTGAGACCCTATCTCAAAAAAAAAAAAAAAAAAAAAAAAAAAAGGCAGTCACTACATATTGGTTAAGAAAGCAATTCAACAGGAAAAAATCTCAATATAAAAACATATATGCACCAAACACTGACATACTCAACTTCATGAAATAAACACTGCTAGACATGCAAAATCAGATAAAAGTCAACACAATTATAGTGGGGAATGTCAATACCCCACTGTTACAAATAGATCAACTAGACAAAAAGTTGATAAAGAAGTATCAGAGTTGAGCCACATTTTGAACAAATGGACTTAATAGATATTGACAGTGTTCAACCCAAAAAAACCAGAATACACACTCTTCTCAACAGCATATGGAACTTTCTCCAAAATAAACCACAAACTGGCTGACAAATCATGTTTAAATAAATGTAAAAGAATCAAAATTATCCCTTGTATATTATCACATTACAGTGCAATGAAACTAAAAATCAATGGCAAAAGAAAACATAGATTATGCAAACACATGGAAATTAAACAATATCCTCTTGAATAATCAATGGGACACAGAAGAAATCAACAAAGAAATTAGACAATTTCTAGAATCCGATGATAATGCCAGTACAACATATGAGAACTTATGGGACACAATGAAAACAATCCTAAGAGGGAAGTTTATAGTTGTGAATGTCCACATCACAAAAACAGAGTCCAAATAAATAGCTTCATGATGCACTTAAACTTCCTAGAAAAATAAAAATAATCCAAGCCCAAAGCTAGAACAAGGAAGGAAATTATGAAGATCAGAGCAGAAATAAATGAAATTGAGACTTAAAAAGCATACAAAAAAACCAATATATTGAGCAGCTGGTTCTTTGAAAGAATAAAGGAAATAGACAAATCCTTAGCCAATCTTACAAAGAAAAGGAAAGAAAACACCCAAATTCACATAATTAAGAATGAAAAAGGTGAAATCACAACAGACACTCCCAAAATCCAGAAGATTATTAGCAACTACTTTGCAAAACCGTTTTCCAGAAAATTGAAGAATTTGGAAGAAATGGATAGATTCCTAGATACATAAGAATTACCAAAGAGAGAATTACCAAGAAGATAGACACCTGGACTAATCCAATGACAGGCAATGAAATTGAAGCAGTAATAAAAACCTACCAATGGACAAAATCCCAGATCCAGATGGATGCACTGGTTAATTCCACAAGAACTTCAGGGAAGATCTAATGCCAATGCTCCAATCATTTTAATGAAATTGAAAGGGAAGGAGTATTCCCAATGTTATTCCTGGGGGCTACCATTATCCTTTTTCCAAAATCAGACAAAGATTCAACCAAAATAAACAACTATAGCCCTATCTCTCTAATGAACATAGACACAAAAATCCTCAACAAGATACTAGGAAAAAGAACGGAACAAATTATCAAAAAGATGACCAAGTAGGCTTCATTCCAGAGATGCAAGGATGGCTCAACATATGCAAATAAATAAATGTAATGTGTCACATAAACAGAAGCAATAACAAAACCCATATAATCATCTCAGTAGTTCCACAAAATGCCTTTGATCAAATCCAACATTGACAAAAAAAACCCCCAAAGAAAATAGGTGTAGAATGACCTTATCTCAATCTGTTAAATGCCATTTATGGATTCCATTTGTTTCCTTTGTTGGGATTCCATCGTGTTCCTCAGCTCCTCTCTAGATTTATTAAGCATGTCTTGCACTATGAGCACAGTCTCTGCTGTTATGTGAGAAATTATTTCTGATTTCATTTTTTCCAGATCCTCGTTTGTTGCCAGTTCAGGGAGTCCAGGTGGTTATCAGAGTGTTCCATTTCATTTCCCTTTGTGGTTGCTATAGGTGATCTGGAAATCTGGTTTTGAGACTTGTTTACGTGTCTTCTCATTTCAACGGGGGTGGGGGAATGTGCTGTTAGTGCCTGTGTGGCTCACCTCCTCTGTGCTGGGAGAGGTGGTACAGCAGCCCAGAAGCCCCTTCCTCTGTTCTGGGAGTGATGGTACTGTTAAAAGCCATTTATGACAAACCTATTGCCAACATCATTAAATGGAGAAAAGTTGAAAGCTTTCCCTGCTAAAATCAGGAACAAAGCCAAGTGAAGTGGTGCACGCCTATAATCCCAGCACTCAGGAGGCTGAGGTAGAAGTATCTCTACAAGTTTGAGGATAGCCTAGGCTCCACAGTGAGTTCAAAGCCAGCCTAGACTACATAGTGAGACACTGTCTTGAAAAAACAATCAAGAACAAAACAAGGATATCCACTATCACTACTCCTGTTCAATATAGTGCTTGAAACATTAGCCAGAGCCATCAGGCAAGAGAAAGAAATAAAAGGGATATGTATAGGAAAAGAAGAAGTCAAATCATCATTATTTGCAGATGACACGATCCTCTACATTGAACATCCAAAAAATTCCACCAGAATACTCCCAGAGTTAATAACCAAATTCAGCTTTGTAGCAGGATACAAAATCAACATACAAAAACCAGTAGTGTTCCTGTGTAATATTGAACTCACTGAAAAAGAAATTAGAAAGACAATATGATTCACAATACCATCAAGAAATATTAAATACTGTGCTAAGGAATTAACCTAACTAAGGAAGTGAAAGAGCTCTACAATGAAAACTATAGTACTCTGAAAAAGGAGATTAAAGAGGACATCAGAAATTGGAAATATGTCCCCTCTTCCTGGATAAGCAAAAATAATATTGTCAAAATGGCCATAGTTCCAGAATATGTGTGTGTGTGTGTGTGTGTGTGTGTATTAAACACAATCTCAATCAAAACACTAACAGTTTACAGAAAAAGAGAAAACAATCCTGAAATTCATATGGGACCAGAAGAGACCCAGAATGGCAAAAACAATTCCTAGGTACAAGAGCAAAGCCAGAGGCACCCCAACACTGGACTTTAAGTTATTTTACAAATGTAAGGTGTCCATCAACAGATAAATGGATAAATAAAATGTGGTATTTATACACAAAGGAGAACTATTCTGCCATAAAGAAAATTGAATCATTTGTAGGTGAGAGCCCCCATCCCAAGTCAGACCCTGCCCGAGCAGACCTGCTACCCACATCCACAGGAGCACAGAGATAACAAAAAACCAGCAGCTGCCCTGCTGCTCTCACCACCACCCGGTTTATTGGCCAGCTCCAGGCCCATCACCCATGGGACTCTAAAATTTTCCACCCTCTCAACCAGTGCCCCCTCCCCTACCTAAAATGCCCCATACTACCATGAGCACCCTCCTGTCAGTGCTAGTGGCCTTCTCATCCTTGGCCTATCTGCACCCAGATGGCAATAAACTCATTGCATGTTGCTTAGACTTTGTCTGCCTTGGTGGCTTCAATTGTGCCTCGGTCTGATCTTACAGTAGGAAAACGGATGTACCATGAGACCGTAATATTAAATGAAATAAATCAGGCATACAAGCTTAAATATCACAGTTTTTCTTATTTGAGAAACACAAAATATAAAGAGCAAAATGAAAGATTGGCAATAGGAAACAGAGAGATTGAACTTTTGCAAAAGTGAAGGAGACCAAGAGATGAAGGGAATAGAGAGGTAAATGAGAGGAAAGAGATGGGAAAAAAATGAATTAAGATACATTATGTATATGCACCAACTCCCCATGAAGAATTAATTATTATGTACTGTAAACATGTTCTAATAAAAATAAATACAATTTTAAAAGAGTTGAATCAGGACTAATAGCTGGGATATATAAGGAACTCAAGTTTCTCCCTGAGTTCTCTCACATCCTTGAGTTCTTTACAGGATTTTTTTATGGGGGAGATGTGTCATTTTGATGATAATATTAACAACATTAATAACTTCTTAATCTTTAATAATTTTAAATATGATATTATATGTGAGTTCTGATATATAACTTCAAAACTATTTTTGCATTTGTGTTGATAACTAAAATGCTTCTACATTATTGTGTTTATACTTTATTATGATGTTTGGCATGTCTTGTTATTAATTTAGGATGCCCTATATTAATATAATGTGCTATACTTGAGAGAAGGGAGAATAGGGAGTTTTTGTTTAATGGACATAGAGTTTCAGTTTTATAAGATGTAAAGTTCTGGAGATTAGTTGAACAAAAGTATGAATATATTTAACACTGCTGAATTGTATAGTATGAAATAACTAAGATGATAAATTTTATGTTATGTATTTTTAACCACAATAATTGCTTTAAAATATTATTATACAAATAATATCTGATAATTATAGAAAAATCAGAAAATATAGACAAGCAAAAAGGAAAATAAAAATTACTTACAATCCCATAAGCCATATATATATGCTTTCATACTGACATTTTCAAACAAAGTTTATGCAAGTTTTAATCATGGTTTTAAGTTCTATTTTTTTTTTTTTTTTTGATATTTGAGATTGAACTTAGTGTTACTGGCTACTTGGGTTCATATACTTATGTTCACTGATTTGATGCTAACCAAATCAAAGGAGGCCATATATTTGGGGAAAAGATAAAAGGATTTACAGGTATTCAAAGCTAGCCCCTAGGAGGTGGACAAGCCCGTTTGCCTCAAATCACCATCTCACACTGCACAGTTATGTTGGGGTCTTTTATGACCAGGAACAGTCAGGGAGGGAATACAGTGGAACAACAGACATCTTCAGGCTAGTTCTATCCCTTCATGGACCCAGGGAATGAAAAAGGAAAGAAATTTGGCTTGACCACCTGGTACCAGGATCTTTACATTCTTTCCATTCCTCTGGGCAGTATAGAGGTAGGGGAGCTATTTATGCCCTACCTCTGAGGAAGTTTGAAGCCACTTGACTTCAAAGGAAAAAAAATTAACTTTTTAAAGTTCCATTCTGCAGTACTGGTTACTCCAGGACCTTTATATTGACTAATATCACCAGCCCTTTTTATGGTTAATTTGAAACATGGTCTCACTAAGTCACCTAGTTGACAAGGCTGGCCTTGTACTGCCCAGGCAATCCTCCTGGCTCAGCCTCCTGAGTGTTGAAATTATAGGTTTGCACACCACACTTGGCTAGGTTGTATATTAATTAAAAATCCAGATAAGTAGATATTTTCCATTTCTATAAACTCCAAGACCTTTTTAAAAAATGAAACAGTGTGTTTAACAATACATGTCCTTTTATTGTTGCTGCCCGTTATGGCTTGTGTTTAAATGTCCCCCTAAAGCCTCATGCAGTTGAAGGTGGGACTTTTTCAGAGGTGACTGGATCTAAAGTGTGTGACATTGGGATTGATTCATGGTGCAATGCTAGGATCAAGGTCACTAGGATTAAGGGTTTGAGTGCTACCTACCCTAAGTAGCCTGGATAAGATAAAAGGGATATAAAGAGATGTTGTTATCTTTTGCTTGTTTTGGTATCTTCTGCCTGCCATGAACTGCTTCTGGTCTGCAATGCCTGTTTGCCATCTACCCTGCCTTGGAGCCAGCCGATTAGGAACTGAAACCTCTACAAACTGTGAGCTAGATAAACCTTTCCTCCTTTAACTTTGGATGTCAGGTATTTTGTCTCAGCAATGAGAAAAGTAACTAAGACACTGCCCTTTTGTAGTTTGTGTCCCTTAGAAGATAGTAAGCATACTACACTCCTATTGCCAGCCAGCTCTGCCAGTGGCTCCTTTTATATATGGCCATATTATAGAGTCTTTGGGAACTTTGGGAATTTGTGAGTCCAACAGCACCTGGCAATTCTCAGTCACATGCCTATCCACTGGGATGAGGTAACCATGTCTCCAGGCAAGGTTAACTATTAAATTGTTGGGATGAAAGGTCAGGAGACCTGCCTTTAATTGCAACATCAGAACATCAGAGGGGGATATAACACATTGCTACTTGCCATCCACCTTCTCCGAGGAAGAGTGAAGAAAAAACAGCAAGGTCCTAGAGAAGTTCTACATTCCATTCTACATTCATTCCAGAAGTGCTACAGGAGTTATGGTGGACAAGTTCTGCAACTCTACTTTTTGGGTGAGAAATTATATTTATTTTCACTCTCTACTCTTCTTTAACAGAATAAGTGATAGATTAATGAGAGCCACCAACAAGAACTAGAAAGGTTAGAAGTGCAGTTGGTCTAAAGCTCAGGCTTTTTTTGAAAAGACAATTTATGATATCTCCAGAGGATATACTATCTGGGAAAGATTATCTAATTTATTTTTTAACATATGCTTATTGTGTTAGACTCACTTTTCGGACTAGCTAGTTGCAAAATTGCCTTTTCTATAGAGAAATAGAGAAAAAAAATCCAATTTCTTCAGTGTTAAGAACAGGAACTGTTGTTGGATATTTTGTGGCATAGGTGAAAGAGGAGAGGGTCTATGATTGAGTCTTACTGAGATATGTTGATGTTGAAATAATAATATATTTTACAGGAACTTGCAACTAATCATACGGACTAGAAGTTGAGACTAGGGATGCAAATGCAAATCTGGGCATTATTAGCAGTGAGATCATTTTTGAACCATGAGAATTGGGCAATACTGGTTTAGAGAGGGAGAGGAAGAAGTATCACTGAAAGAGAGATCAGGTATTTAAACAAGATTCAGAGAGCCACAGATAGCAGAGAATTTCAAGACAGAGCAATCAACAATACCAATTAGTTCAGTGGAATAGAGAATGAGGAAAGACCTTGGATTTAGTAATTTTTTGAGTGGCCTTCTCCAAACTCCTATAGCATCAACATCAGAATCAGAATCACCTAGGGTGATTAACATAGTTTAAATATTTTAGGTAAGTCTTTTAAAGCCTAAAGTTGCATAACTTTATGTAGAGATGAGAGGAGTTGGAATGAGATAGCAGAACACAGGAATAGCCCTTCATGTTAGGAAGAACCTGGGCCCCAGAGCCCTCAAAATGAGGACACAGATACCACTGGAAGGTGGGGGTTAATAGGCTTCATTACCTTGACAGGCCATCTTTTGAGAATTCTCTCCATAATTATCTGATAAATCATCTTGTCAAGGAACCTCAACATTTTTCAAAGGACTCTCAATAATCAACAAAAAAATAAAAATACTTATAGGAAGAGAAAAATCTACCCTCACTTGAATCAGAACTAAGACTGGTACTCCCCACTCCACCTCACAAGACATTTCCATTTATTACAGCATCAAAGACTGCTGGGATAACTCTTCTATCCAGTAATGCCCAGCATGCTGTTATTGCTCCTGTGCCCAAAATGATCAGGCCCCCTTGGTTTTGATATAAGCCTTTCAGGCCATAGTAGGTAATAATAGTAAATAGTAGGTAATAGTAGTAAATGTCATAGTATGACTAATCTTTCTGCCTGCCTGGTGCCCACATGTTTGAATATCTGCCAGTGAGTTCAGTTAGTAGTAGAAACTAAACAAGAATAAGATTTTATATCCAAAGAAGTCGTCTCCCCTTTGGATTGAGGAACCATCCTTTTCTTCCTTCAACTTTGCAAATGTCACAGTGAATTTTACTCAGAATAGCTGCTATAGAAGTTCACTTAAAAATCTCAGGAGTATAGGTTTTAGAGGTTATATTGGCCAGAAAAGTCACTAAATGTCATTAAATGGTTAATTTTTTTCAATGAGAATGAACAGGAAGATATGGATAGTTAAAAGACAAAACTGGATATGGATATGGGATTGCATTTAAATTGTTTGAAACAGCTGGAGCGTTTTGGATCATGAGTTTGTTTTTTTAAAAAAAACATATATCCAACAGCTCCTTTTTGTCTCCCCAGAATTTCTCATTGCTGGATAGACCAGATGCAGACCTTACACTTTGTTTTGAGCAAACTGTTCTGGTATGGATTCCTTTGTGCTTCCTTTGGCTCCTGGCCCCTTGGCAGCTGCTCCATGTGTATAGATCCAGGACCAAGAAATATTCTATAACTAAGTTTTACCTTGCTAAACAGGTAAGTAATCCTAGTGTTTTCAAACAAATTTCTTGGTGCACAATACAGATATTTTCTTGGTGGTTAGTGTCTTTTTTGTTTTTAACCAGCTTGTGCTGCTGTGTGAGGTAAAGTCATATTCTAATCCTGAACTATGCCTCACTGACCCCTTGCCATATTCCTTGGGTAAAGTAGCTTTGATTTTTTGCATAAGAATGGTGACTCTTGCTTCAATGGATCCCCACGAGGATCAAACCCAGGGCCTTGAGCATGGTGGGCAAGCTCTGTAACACTGAGTGACATCTCCAGCCCCTAATTCCTATGGATATTGGGCTCCCTAAACACAAATGATGGATAATGAATCAGTCAAATTATTATTATCTTTTTGTATTTGAGAAATGAACACCTAAATACTTGTCTTTAAACTGGTCTGATAAATCAAGAGACTAATTCAGGAAGCACCTACCGCAAGGTGAAAATGCATTATATAATGTATCTTTTTGACCATACAAGCAATCCAACCATTATTCATCTCTCAAAACTTGGACCTGAATAGAGTTTACATTTTCTCAGAGTATTCTATGAGTCAGGATGATTATATACAGTGAAGAGATGAAGACCTAGTATGGATAGTATTAAGCCTGAGTAGAGAAATAATGAAAAGGACAGGGGATGTGAAAGAATGCCCAGGAGGAACAAGGGGAGGAGCTCTCAGTCAGCTGCACTAATTAACTCAGGAAAGGAACTTGTATGACTCAAGACGTTTGAAGGTTCTGATTACCTCAAAAAATCCACCGTCTTCTTCTTTCAGGGATTTTTATTCCCTATCTGTCCTAATCTTTAAGCAGGTTTTTAGAAAGGCAAATTAGATTCTCTCATTCTATGAGAATACATGCCTATAAGGTCCAGTAACTGGGGACCAAAGGAGAGGAGAGGCATAACCACAGAAAATGGAATTTGTGTGAATACCCTGAGATAGGGTCTGGTAGTGGGTTTTGCCAGATTCTGGGGAGGAAAAGAACAGTCTCTGAGGTAGAGTCATTGTCTTCCTGATTGGCCTGTGTGCCTAGCATAGGACCCAGCATGTACTGAAACTCATGCTGAATTCAATATTTGTTGACTGTTGGTTGATAGATGAACCCTAGAAGTAGGGGCAGGGTCAAGAATGTGTTAGACTCTAAACATTCTGAACATTGAACAACATGCTTCAGTTGGAAATGAATCAGGGCTTGTGGTTATAGTCAGTCAAGGTAGGCGGTTCTGCCATTTTTTCTGGAGCTTCCAAGAAGAGGCTAGGTAATGAACAAACAAGTATCTCATCCTAATGGAATGTATTAGCTTATTTTAAAAAAACTATTTCATTAAGATATGATTATATACTATGCTCTTCCCCCATTTTAAGTAATTTGGTTTTTATTCACAGATATATACAACCATCATCATGGTCAATTTTAGAACATTTTCAGTACATCAAAAAGAAATTCTTTAGCCCTTAATTCCCTCTCCCTCTTAGCCTTAAGAAACTTTCTGTCCTAGAGATTTCCATTCTAGACATTTCATATGAATGGAATCATGTCCTATATGGTTTTGTATTGTCACATCTGGAGTTAGGGTACATTTTATCTACCCGGGTTCATAAACATTATACCAATAAAGAATTAGAGATATAAGTTTAGAAGGAGAAACAAAATCACTTTATTGGAAAGAGGAGAGAAATGAGGAGATAGACAGCTACCTTGTTGTAGTAAGGTAAGGAGCCCAGAGCTGTTGCTGAATGTCTTTGTTTTTAGCCCCTTTTATTATTTGGCAAGAAGGGACTCTCCTTTGAGAGTTGTAGCTTGATTGGCTGTTTTAGGCTCTGAGACTCCTGCTTTGGCTACTAACACTTTTTATTGCCTACGTGCAAATACTTGGGTAAGCTCCTTCTCTTTTGTCAGGTGATAGCTCTGAAATTTAGGGCAGAGCCTTACAGTCAAGCCTGAGTTAGCAATTAGTAAAGGGGTACATGTACGTTTTAGTGAATTAACATGGTAAGAGAATAATAAAAATATGTATTTTTATGTAGGTGTGTGTGTGTCCAGGTGTGAGTATATATTTTATATACTAAGTGAGTTTTCTATAATATAGCCTCCTCCTCACGTTGTCACCTTTGTACTTAACTGGAGGTGGAGAGGAGCAATTGGGGCCCTGGCTGGGAAGTGAACCAGGCTGCTTATCAGTTCTCCCTGCTTCTCTTAATTGCTCTCTCTAGCAGGGGTTTATCTCTTTATTTGTCAGAAACCTCACTAAGACCTTTCCCTGCCTGTCCCCCAACTTTCCCTACAAAATAATTGACTTCTTAAAGTTAACATCATGATCTCAAGCTTCGTCCTTCTTGTAGTATGTATCACTACTCCATTCTTTTTTTAGGTTTAATTTTTTATTAGGGCATGTTAACTTTATAAAATATTTGGTTTCACTGTGGTATTTTCATACATGCCTACAACATGTTTTCTTCATCTCTATCTCCATCCTTCATGTTTTATGGCTGAACATTATTCTACTATGTATCACCTACTGTTAATTTTATAAGCACAAATCTCTATAGAGAAAAAGAAAAGCAATACATTAACCTCATTTTTTTCCCTCTGGTTACAACTTCAGGAGACCCATTTATAACTTACAGTTTAATTTTTTTGTTCACCACTCTGAGGGTGATAGGCACAGATTAATTTCTTCTTAAAAATTTCAAAATGATTGGTTTCTCCTCTGAGTAGTAAAGTAAAACTTCACAATCAGAGGAATCTTTAGTTCAGTCCTCAACTTCATTTTATTTCTCAGTTTTCTCTTCTTCTGCCCTTTGGACTTTTCCTTTTTTGACTATCCTGAATTGGTATTGTTATTTGCTCATTAGTGTGGTGTTTATCTCATCTAGAGTTAGTCGACTTGCTTGCCCAACCGCTAAGTGACTGCCCAGGTCTATTTGTTTAAAATTACACCCTTAGTGAAGGACCCAGAACACAGAAGGTAAATGAATAGATTGAATTGAAAAATGAATAATGTTGGTTGTGAAAGTGCTAAGGTCAGAGTGAAATTGCAAGCAGAAATAGACTTGATGTTGAGCCAATGAGACCTTGGAGCCATATTCAAATATTTGCAGAAATACAACATAGAAGATTGTCTGATTTGTTTTGAAAAGTTTCAGGAAGCAAGACAAAGATACATGAGTGGAAGTTGTTCCAAGGAAGTCAATTTTTACTAAATATACAGAAGAATTTTCTAATAAAAAAATCACTATCTGATGTTAGAATGGGCTGCTGGGGGATTTAGTCCCTGAAAACATTAAAGCTGATATTAAATATTTGTCTGCTAGGGAAGTAGTGCAAGTAGATACCCTCTATAATGGGTAGATGATTCAACTTGTCATTCATAAAGCACTGGAAAGGCTGGGGATTTAGCTCAGTGACGCTGCACCTGCCTCGAAAGTACAAGGTCCTGAGTTCAATCCTCAGTACAAAAAAAAAAATCATAAAGCACTGGGAAAAGGGGGACCTTGCAGAGATGAAGGGGTATTAAATATAGCCAAACAATTATCTTTTTTGAAAAAAACCTGATAATTTGTATTTCCTTAGAAAGTTGTGTGTAGGCCGAGCATGGCGGCACATGCCTGTAATCCCAGGATTCAGGAGGCCCGTGGCAGGAGGATCACGATGAGTTCAAGGCCTGCCTGGACTACATAATGAATTCAAGGCCAACCTGACCTACATGGTGAGACCCTGTCACCAAAAAAAAAAAAAAAAAAAAGTTGAGATTAGTAAACTCCTTGTCTGCTTGAAACTTTTTCAATAAGTCAGAGATCAAGGGCAAAGAGAATTAAGGACTTGGTAAATTATTAACCCACCACAGTATTTCCCTGTTCCTAATGGTTAAAAGTGTGCATATGTTTCTGATGATAAATATGGTAGCTTGTGGGGGATTTAGGTCAGTGGTGCCTCTCCTGCCTAGCAAGCACAAGGTCCTAAATTCAATCCCCAGTACCAAAAACAAAACAAAACAAAACAAAACATGGTTGCTGTAGAATGTTTGGAAGTTCCAGGAAAATGGGTAAAAAAATAAATCCATCAATAATTGTATTATTCTGATATAGTTCTATTAACATTTTGGTATGTTTCTTTCCACTCTCTTAAAAAAAAAATCCTAGACAACAGCAAAGTATAAATCAAAAGCAAATGTCTCTTTCTCATCCCACAACTTGCCAGTTCCATTTTCTATAGGCTTCCATCTTAATTGTTTCAATGAGTACCTCCATACTTGCAAATATTGTATTTATACCTATATTTTTCATCTATCAAGTTAAAAAAAAAAGATCTATTTCTGCTCTATAAAAGTCCAGGCAAGGAATTTAGCTCATTGATAAGGAATTCCACTTCCTTTTCCTCTCTTTTTTATAACCTTTTTAATTTGAATAATTTTTTTCAGTTCCTCTATTTTTTACCTTTATACCTAAAAATACTGTGCCATTTACTTGAAATTCTACATTTTGATGTCCCTTTGGGTAACAAGAAATAATTAGTGTCCTCAGATTTCTTGTATATCTTCTATAGGAGAACATCTTCAAATAAAATCTTCAGAGTTGTAATAAAGTCCCTAACTATGCTTTGTAAAAATGTTCATCTGCATATGGAATGCTAGCTTCAATTTTTTTTTCCTTTTTTTTTTTTATCTCTGAGGATGTTGCAACTTTGTTCTGCAGCATTCTGTGCTACTAAGTTAGAATTCTCATTCCTGTTATCCTGCTGGACACATGAGTATTTTATTCTTTCTATTTTGAATTTTTCTGAGAATCTATCTTTCATAGTTCTTTTTCTTTTTCTTTCTTTTTTTTTTTTTTTTTGGTACCAGGGATCAAACTCGGGACCTTGCACTTGCGAGGCAGGCAATGGAACCACTGAGATAAATCCCTGGCCCTCATAGTTCTTTTTCTATTCAGTGGGTCACTCAACCTAAAGACTCATGTTTTTCTCTCCTCTGAAAAATTTTCGTGTTACTCCTTTCATTTATTCTCCTCCAACTTTGTGCTATTATCTATTTGTTTCTTTTTTGTAAGTCTTTTTTATCTATGACTTACAGTCTAACATTTTGACCATTCTTTTTAGATAATGGTACACAGTGTATTAACTGATGTTTTTCTTTGAAGTGTGGTTTTTTGGGGTTTTTTTCGGTACCAGGAATTGAACTTAGGACCTTGCACTTGCCAGGCAGGCACGGTGCCATTGAGCTAAATCCTCAGCCCTCCTTCAACTTTGAAATTCTGTCTCTCCAGAACTTCTTTGAGGTTAATGAATCCTCTGAATTAATCATTCTCCTCAATTTCTCTCTTTCCTTTTTTCAATAGTTTTTTTCTTTTCCCCTATGTTCTGCAAGATTTCACCAATGTTTTCTTTCAGTTGTCCTAAGGAACCTTTATTTTCACCATCATGAATACATAAGAATTCTTAATTTCTGAATATAGCTTTTAAAGCACAAAAGCCACCTATTTATGTTTGCAGGGTCTTCCAAATCTCTTTTTGAACATTAATTTTAAAATAATTTAAAATTTTCTTCTGCTCAATAGTTTGTTTCACTCTAGAATCAATTGTTCTGTTTAATTATTTTAGCTGTCTTCTTACTAGTATTGGTTTTTCTTAACTTTGTGACAACTTCTGGTTCTCTTTGTATTTATAAATAAATTAAAAATAAATTAACATAGGTGGCCAGAGAGTAAATCCCTTACTATTAAGTTGGCTTCCCCAATGGGCCTCTCTCTGATTTGATGCCTGACTGTGCTCTCAGTCCTCGATAACTCTTTGTGTGGACTAACCAGCTCACCCCAAGAGTGGACTGGGCCGTACCTCTCTACTGCTCTGTGTGCCAAATGAGGATGAAATTACTCTGGGGCACCAAAACTCACACTATAAGACCAGCCTCTTTCAGGAAAATAATTCATTTTCTTTAGAGAGTATTTCTCTTGCTTTAGTCTGAGCTGGGTTGAAGGTAATAAATATTTCAGTTGTTGGTGGATTTGTGATGACAGGATGGGGATGTGGGAGAGAAGGAAATAACTGGTGTAACCACACAATTCTAATCACAGAACTTCAATTGAGCCTGTGATTTCTGTCCTGTTTCCCATCCTTACTCTCTGCTATAGTTTGGAACTGAATGTCCCCCAAAGGCCCATGTGTTAAAAGCTTGATTGCCAGTAGGTGGTGCTACTGGGAGGTGATGGAAACTTTAAAAGATGGGGTCTAATGTGAGGAAATTAGATCATTGGGGAGTGCCCTTGTAGGAAATACTGGGACCCTGGCCTTTCTTCTTTCTTGTCTCTTTGCTTCCTGACTGCCTTGAAGTGAACAGGGCTCCCCATCCCATGTTCTCTCCATGATGTACTGTGCTGCCACTGGCCCAAAGCAACAGGGCCAACCAATCATGAACTGAAACCATGAGCCAAAATAAACCTTTCTTTCTCAGAAGTAATTTATCTCTGTTGGCTGAAACATTAAGAAGTTTATTATTGTATATAACAAAAAGTCCAAAGGACTTCAGCTTCAGAATTTGTTAGCTCAGCAGCTCAACAAATACATTTTTTTTTTTTGAGACAAGGTCTCACTATGTAGTTCAGGCTGGTCTTGAACTCACAGCAATTCTCCTGCCTCAGGCTCTTGAGTGCTGGGTTTATAGGTGTGCACCACCATACCCAGTTTATTTTCATCTTCTTTCCCCCAATAATCTCAACATACCAAGCCATTTAACAAGCTAGTGCATGATTACAAGATGGCTATAGTAGCTCCAGGCATTACATTCTCAAGTTTAAGTTCAGGGGTAAGGTGGACCTTTTACCACTTTTTAAAAAGAACAACTTCATTGAGATTATAATTTATATACTATAAAACTCACTATAAAGTAACCTAATTCCATGATTTTTAGTATTTTCACAGAATTTCATGACCATCAACACTGCCTAATTCTAGAATATTTTTTTTATTCCAAAAGAAATTTTGTACCCATTAAATGTAATTCTTCATTTCCTCTTCTTTCCATCAACTCCCTCCCCACCACCAGTCTCTGGCAAACACTAATGTACTTTCTGTCTCTATAATTTGCCTATTTAGGACATTTAATATGTGAAGAATTATACAATATGTGGCCTTTAGTATCTGACATTTCATTTAGCATAATGTTTTCATGGTTTATCTATGTTGAAGCATGAGCCAGTACTTCATTCCTTTTTTTAGAAGTTTATTTTTATTATGAATAAAATACACAAATTTTTACATCATCACTACTATCTGGTTCAAGAAATGTTTCACCATCCAAAATAGAAGCCTTGTACCTATTGAGCAGTTACTGCCCATTCCCTCCTACCTTAGCCCCTGTCAGTAACAAGTTTGCTTTCAGTCTCTATATACCTAGTTTTGATATTTCACATATAAATATAATCATGTATTTATTTGGCCTATAATATGTGGTCTTTTGTGTATGGTTTCTTTCACCTAGCAAATGTTTTTTACGGTTTACCCATGGCTTGGCCATTTGCATACCTTGGTTGGAGAAATCTCTATTCAAATCTTTTGCCCATTTAAAAAATTGGGTTGTGTCTTTTTCTCAGTGAGTTGTAAGAGTTCTTTGTATATTCTGGGCCTATGTATAAATTTGATCACTGAGAAAACCTTTCCCAGAAAATACTACAAGCCATCCCCTATATATATATATCGCTAGAATTGTGTCATATGCTCATGGCTAAAGCAGTCACAGGCCAAGGGACCATCATGATCGGTGTTGATTTACCTCATGGAGTTGAAGAGGAGTTCAACTTCCACTCAATCATTTGGCTCAGCTGAATAAAGTAGATATTTTACAAGAGGGGTTCTGTTAAGAAGACAGTGGCATTTGGTAGGCAACTCTACCAGTCAGGGTCCCAACAGGAAAGAAATGGCTGAGGCAAAATCAATTAATTTGAGGAAGTTGCATTTACAAAGGCATCTGGGGTTAGTAGCCGTAACCTGTCTCTATTCCACGTTTGAAGGAACAGGTTAGAGTGAATCTACTGGGGCAGACAGAGGGAGATATCAGCACTGGGCAGCAACCAGTAATGTCCAGTTCTGATTCCCTTTTATTGCTGCATTTTCCTGTGTGATTTTGGGGCTGTGGATATCTGTGCTGTTTTAATTGTCACTATTGATGAGTTTCTTTTTTGTCTTCTAAAACTGACTTCATCTATTGAGCTCACCCCTTTCCATTTATATATCAGTGATATTATGGATTTATTGCTTAGGTTCTTTTAAACTATCATTTCAGTGGGATGGAGAGATAGGCATACATGAAGGTACCGGCATTTTGAACTGGAAGCATTCATCTTTTTCTTTGCATATTTAAAAAATACAATTGAACTCATTTTATATGCAAGCATATAGTCTACTTTTTTCACTTAAGATGATATGAGAAGCATCCTCAGTGATACTACTATTACTCCAAAGCATAATTTTGATTATTACATAGTAGTTCATCACATGAGTACAACATACTATAATTTATTTTAACAACTCTGTAAAACTCCTTCCAACAAATCTTTCCATCATCATTTTGGGTTATTTCAGGCTTTAGAAGTTCTTCATATTAAAAATGAGATTCTGATTAACATTCTGGTGTATAAACATTTGCCTGTAATTCATATTATCTCCTCAGAATAGATGCTTAGAAGTAAAATTACTACATTAAAGTATATAAGCCATTTAAGGCTTTAGAAATTACTGGAAAATTTTTATAATATAACAAGGTTTTTGCCAACTTAGATTCTCATCAAAATTATGTTAAAGTGGCCACCCAGTACTGTTGCGCAGAGGGCCAGGACTGCCCCCACTGCCCTGGCACATTCTGGTGGGCCCTATCTGGATCCATACTGCAGAGGTGCCTGGGGCCATAAAGGCCATTGTTCTGAGCTCCAAAAGAAAGAGCAGAAGTGAGAAACAGAGAGAGGGGCTCTCTGAGGCTCCTGGATGAAAATTGAAGCCCACTGGGAAAGTGAAGAAAATCTCTACAATAAAGGTGACTGGACCACGATGGTTGCTAAGTTGGTGGGATCAGCACCTCACATAGGAACCTGGACTCCCTTCAGGGGAAGGCCAGCTGGAACCTGCAGTAGAACCATGCAGAGTTCAATCCTGCAGGAGGTCAGGGACCTCAACTAGGGCCTTGCAACCAGAAATCAGCCTAAATCTCAGTGGACTACAATCGGCTTGCTGATACTAATAGACTTAGATCTGCACACTGTTGCCCACACTGTCTACCATGACAGTAGAGACATACCCTGAAGGAGGCCCTTCTTTAAAATTTATATTTTTTTCTTTTTTTCATACTTTTTTTTTCTCCCTCTCCCTTCTTATTCTTCATTTGTCTCATTTTTTTTTCCTGTTCCTGTCCTATTTTGGATTTTTTTCTCTTCTCTCGATTGTCATTATTTTTATAGGAAAGTGAACACAGTTTCTAGCTTCCTTGTTGCTGCTAGTTTGTTCTGTTCTTCTATTTGTTCTTTTGCTCTGTCTTTTCCTCTTGTTTTCAACAGTTTCCCAAAGTTTGCCTGATCTTCCTGTGTCCTCTGGCCTCACTTCTAACCTTTTTCTCTCTTTCTATCTTTCTATCCCTTCCTTGCAACTCCTAAGTCCTCATCCCAAAGGATAGATTTGTGATATTAAAGGGTTTATTTACTACAAACATATTTTGGGCTGGTCTGAAATTTTGATCTAGTTCATGTGCTTAAAGGTGACAGCTTGATAGCTATCAAAAATTGACATTTTGTATGCTGTGTTTCATGCTATTATTGATGCTGATTGTATCACTTGGGCTAAGGTGTCATGATTCAGCTAATCAATTGTCCTTCCTGGTATACTGAAAATGAGATTGCCTAAAAGTCATTTGAGACTCAAAACCTAAAGACCAGCTGTATCTGGAAGACACTTTTGAGAAGCAAAAATTCCATAAGGGTTCCAAATACAAGCAATAAAGATACTCACAATAAGCAATATTGAAGTATCAGCCCAGGAATTACACCCAAAATAGCACCAACAACAAAAATAGAAAGGAGAAGACACCTAAACAAGGCACAAACCCAGACTTCCAGCTCACCACAGGCAAATTCTGGGGGAAACAAGGTGGAAAAAACCTGATAATCAACCACCTGGACACCCTGAACTGATAGCACAGGAAGTAACAAAATACATGAACGAGACTCTAGAAAAATTCAAAACAGTAATAATTTCCCAGATAACTACAGAGATGGTGAGCAGAATGAAAGACATGATTACAGAATCTAGAATAGAAACAGATAAAATAATAGATGAGCCCAGGACCATGATGGAAGCCATAAATGCCCATCATAGGAAAGAAATGGAAACCATGAATGCCCAACATAGGAAAGAAATGGAATCCATGAAACAGATTCAAACAGATATCCAGGAAATTAAAAACTCCATTGAAAGTATTCACAGCAAAATGAGCCAATGTGAAGACAGAATATCAAATATAGAAGACAGGATTGAGGTTAATGACCATGAAAAGAGAGATTTCTTAAAAATAGTAAGGGACCATGAGAAATTGATCCAGCAGCTGGTAGATGATGCAAAGAAGAATAACATAAGACTGATAGGAGTCCATGAAAAAACCGGAGGGCCAGGGATTTAGATCAGTGTTTCTGCCACCTGCCTTGCAAGCCCAACAACCCGAGGTTGATCCCCGGTACCAAAAAAAAAAAAAAAAAATTGCAGGAGAAAGTACAAATGACATAAAATATTGTTGACAGAAGTAATGGCAGAAAACTTCCCAAGCAGAGGAAAAGAATTTTACATACAGTTAAGTGAGGCATATAGGACTTGAACTAGCCATGATCAAAAAAACTCAACACCTAGACATATAATAGTCAAGATCCCAGAAACCCAACAGAAGAGCAAATACTACAAGCAGTTAGAGAAAAGAAACAAACCACACACAAAAAAGAAAAGAAACAAATCACATACAAAGGAAAGCCCATCAGAATCACAGCAGACTTTTCAACATAAATACTCAAGTCAAGGAGAGCTTGGACTGAAGTATTTCAGGCCCTAAAAGAAAACAACCTCCAACCTAGATTAATGTATCCTGAAAACTATCTTTCAAAGTTGATGGGAAAATATGATATTTCCACAACAAAGAACACCTAAAACTTCATAAATACCAAACCAGCACTCCAAAAAATTCCAAACAATATCATAGAAAGAGATAATGAAGGTCACAATTCCATGAGGCCCAACAGAGCAGTGCCATCAGGCAAGGCAAGAAATTAAAGGGAGGGGGGAATAAAAAATAAAAGAGCCAACAACAGGAAAATAACATGACAAGGATAAGTCAATACATATCAGTTATAAGCATCAATGTTAATGGTCTCAATTCACTAATCAAAAGAAACAGACTGGAAGTATGGAGTAAGAAGCAAAATCCAACAATATGCTATATAAAAGAAACACTTAATTCAAAATGAAATTCATAAACTGAAAGTAAAAGGGTGGAAAACAATTTTCCATGTGACAGGAACCCAGAAAAAAGCAGGGGGAACTATCTTATTTGCAGATAAAGTAGATTAAAAACCCAAAACTAATTAAGAAAGACAAAGAAGGTCACTAACTCCTTGTAAAGGGAACAATCTAAGAGGAAGAGATGACAATCAAATATATATGCACCAAATACTAATGCCCCCAACTATACAAAACAAATATTAATGGCCATGAAAAACCAAATAAGTCCCCAGTGCGCAGGAGCAGATCTGCCCCCAGTGCTGAGGAGAAGTCTTCCAGGCCACTGTAGCACACCCGCAGTGCTGAGGAGCAGAACTCCCCCCAGCACTGCGGAGGAGCCTTCAGGACCACTGTACCACCGCCCACAGTGCTGAGAAACAGAGCTGCCCCCAACGCTGAGGAGGGGGCTTCTGGGCCACCATATAACTGGCCCTCGCACTGAGGAGGTGAGCCATGTGGGTGTCAGCAGCACAAATACCCCCCCTTTGAAATGGAGAGACACATAAACAAGTCTCAAAACCAGACTTCCAGATCACCTAAAGCAACCCCAAAGGGAAACAAGGTCAAACAATCTGACACTCAACCATCTAGACTCCCTGAACAGGCAACAAAAGAGGATCTGGAAAAAGTGAAATCAGAAATAATCTCTCAGATAACAGTAGAGATTGTGCCCATAGTGCAAGACATGATTAATAAATCTAGAGAGGACACACATAAAAAAATAGAGGAGCTGAGGAACATGATGGGATCCCAACATAGGAAACAAATGGAATCCATAAAACAGATGCAAACAGATTTCCAAGAGATT
>NW_004624737.1:11608266-11624341 GCF_000247695.1 Heterocephalus glaber
AGGGGAAAAGAACTTGACATACAGATAAGTGAGGCATATAGGACTCCAAATAGGCTTGATCAAAAAAAAAAAATCTACACATAGGCATATAATAGTGAAGATTCCAGAAACCCAACAGAAGAACAAATTTCTACAACCAGTTAGAGAAAAGAAACAAATCACAAACAAAGGAAAGCCTACCAGAATCACAGCAGACTTCTCAATGCAAACCCTCAAGGCAAGAAAAGCTTGGAGTGACATATTCCAAACCCTAAAGGAAAACAGCCTCCAACCCAGATTGATGTACCCTGCAAGACTATCTTTCAAAATTGATGGAGAAACATGATACTTTCATGACAAAGAGCACCTTAGGAACTTCATGAATAACAAACCAGCACTCCAAAAATTTTAGACAATTTTCTAGGAAAAGGCAATCAGGATCATAACCCCAGGAAGCACAGCAGAATGAATCCATTGGAAATGACAAGAAATTAAAGCAAAGGGGGAGAATCCAACAAAAAGAAAAAGTCATGACAATGATAAGTCAATACGTATCAGTTATAACTATCAATGTTAATGGTTTCAATTCACCAGTCAAAAGAAATAGACTGGCAGAATGGGTCAAGAAGCAAGATCCAAAAATATGCTGCATACAAGAAACACTTAATTCAAAAAGAAACTCATAGGGCTGGGGATGTAGCTCAGTGGTTTCGCCACCTGCTGTGCAAGTGCAAAGACCCCAGTTCTATCCCCAGTACCAAAAAGAAAAAAAATTAAGTAAAAAGAAACTCATAGAGTGAAAGTTAAAGGGTGGAATACTCCATGCAACAGGAACCTGAAAAAATCCAGGAGTAGCTATCTTCTTTGCAGATCAAGTGGATTTCAATCCAACATTGATTAACAGAGACAAAGAAGGACATTACATCCTTGTAAAGGGAACAATCCAAGAGGAAGAGACAACAATCATAAATATATGTGGGCCGGGGATTTAGCTCAGTGGTTTCGCCACCTGCTGCGCAAGCGCAAGGACCCGAGTTCGATCCCCGGCACCAAAAAAAAAAAAAAAACAGAACAAAAAATAAATATATATGCACCAAACACTAATGCGGCCAACTGTATAAAACAAATACTAATGGACATGAAAAATAAAATAAGTACTAATACAATAGTAGTGGGGGAACGCAATACCCCACTGTCACAAATAGATAGATCAACTAGACAAAAAATAAGCAGTGAAATACTAGAACTCAAACTCTTGAATAAATGAACTTAACAGATGTTTACAGAGTGTTCCATCAGTCTTGTTATTCTGCTTTGCATCGTCTAGCAGCTGCTGGATTGATTTCTCATGGTCCCTTACAATTGTAAAGGAATTTTTCTTTTCCTGTTCATTAATTGCAATCTTATCTTCTATATCTGAAATTCTGTCCTCACATTGGCTCATTCTGCTGTGTAGACTTTCAATGGAGTTTTTAATCTTCTGGAAATCTGTTTGCATCTGTTTTATGGATTCCATTTGTTTCCTATGTTGGGATCCCATCATGTTCCTTAGCTCCTCTCTAGATTTATTAATCATGTCTTGCACTATGAACACAATCTTTGCTGTTATGTGAGAAATTATTTCTGATTTTATTTTTTCCAGATCTTCTTTTGTTGCCAGTTCAGGTAGTCCAGTGGTTGAGTATCAGGGTGTTCCATCTTGTTTCCCTTTGGGGCTGCTCTAGGTGATCTGGAAGTTTGGTTTTGAGACTTGTTTACTTGTCTTCTCATTTCAATGGGGGTGGGGTGTGGGTTGTGCGTGTGCTGCCAGCGCCCACGTGGTTCACCTCCTCTGTGTGGGGAGCAGTGCTAGGGTGGCCCGGAAGCCTCCTCCTCTACGCTAGGAGTGGTGCTATGGTGGCCTGGAAGCCTCCTCTCCCCTGGGATAGGTGGTACGGTGGCCCAGAAGCCTCCTCTGCACTGGGAGTGGTGGTATGGCAGCCTGGAAGCCTCCTCCTCTGCCAGGCAATCTTGTTTTCAATATACCAGGGAGGACAACTGATTAGATCAATCAGGATACCTTACCCAAGTGATAATAATCAGTAACAACTATAGCATCAAGCACAGCTTAGAAAATGACAATTTGTGGTAGCTATTAATCTATCGCCTTTAACCATGTGAATTAAATAAAAATCGAGGTCCAGCCTAGTGAATAATCTCTTCAATATAGCAACTTTACCTTTTGGGATGAGGACTTAGAAGGAGTTGGGGAGGGAGGGATAGATAGGTAGAAGGATAGGGAAAGGTTGGAAGTGAGGCCAGAGGACACAGGAAGATCAGGTAAACTTTGGGAAACTGTTGAAGACAAAAGGAAAAGACAGAATGAAAGAACAAAGATAAGAACAGAACAGTTTACTCTTTCTTCTTTTTGGTACCGGGGATTGAACTCGTGTCCTTGCACTTGCAGGGCAGGCAGTGGAACCACTGAGCTAAATCCCTAGCCCAAGAACAGAACAAATTAACAGCAATAGGGAAGCTAGAAACTGTATTCACTTTCCTATAAAACTAATGACAATTGAGAGAAGGAAAAAGAGAGAAGGAAAGAAAAAGAAAGAAAAGAGAAATTTGAAGTAGGACAGGAACAGCAACAAAAAGGGAGAGAGATGCAAAACAAGGTTGGAGAGTGAGAGAGTGAGAGAGCAAGAGAGAAAGAAAAGAAAAGAAGAAAAAAAGAGAAAAAATAAATTTGAAAAAATAAAAAATTAAAATTAAAAATAGAAAAAACTAACTTTGAAAAAAAAATAAAAATAAAAGTCCTCCTTCAGGTATGTCTCTGCTGTCACAATAGATAACGTGGGCAGCAGTGTGCAGATCTAAGTCAATTAGTCTCAGCAAGCCAGCAGCAGTCCACTGAGATTGAGGCTGATTTCTGGCTGCAAGGCCCAAGCTGAGGTCCCTGACCTCCTGCTAGATTGAACTCTGCAAGGTTCTACTGCAAGTTCCAGCTCCCCTTCTCCTGAAGATAGTCCAGATTCCAATGGGAGGTGCTGATCCCTCCAACTTACCAACTGTGGTGGTCTGGTGTGCCTTTATTGCAGAGATTTTCTTCACTTTCCCAGTGGGCTTCAATTTTCATCCAGGAGCCTCAGAGAGGCCCTTTTCCTGTTGTTCACTTTTGCTCTTCTTCTGGAGCTCAGAACAATGGCCTTTATGATCCCCTGCATCAGTGCAGCCCATAGGCTAGAGATGGTGGTGGAGTCCTGGGGCGGTGCTGCTGGCACCCATGTGGCTTGGCTCCTTGGAGGTGGGGTGGTGGGGGTGGTGAGGGTGGTGTGCTGCTGGTGGTCCACGCAGCTCAGCTTCTTGGCGGCTTGGCTCCTCCAAGGCCAGGGGAAGCCCTGCATTGATCCTATTTGTGAAAGTGTATTCATCTCCTCCCTTGTCTGTCTTTCATTATGAAGGGCCCAGTATCTCTGCTTGAACCATTCTGGATGATTGAGATTTATAAGCTGTCTGAAAAAATATGATCAATGTTTAAATTTTTAAAAGTTTGTTAAAATAAAAGACATATTGCCATTAATCTCCCTCAAAATTCTCCCCCTTGCTTTGAACACACATCCCATCATTATTGCCACTTTCTGAAGCAGTTCTGGAAGTCTTCCATAAATGCTTTTAGTTGTGTTGTTTTGGCTGTCTTGGTGTCCTGAATCAATTCAAGACATCTACCTTTCATGATCATTTTGACTTTGGGGAAAAGCCAGACATTCCACAATGCCAAATGCAGTGAAGAAGGCGAATGAGGACACACCATAATGTCTTTATGAGCCTGCCTTTGCTTTGGATGGCACTCAGCAGGCTCAGTCACTGATTTTTTTAAATCACACTTAATAAAGACTCAGGAAAGAGGATTTTCCTTCAGAAAGTGGCAAGAATGATGGGGCTATTTTGAGAGAATTAATGGCAATGTGTCTTTATATTATAATAATTTTTATTTAAATATTCATCATATACATATATATATATATATATATATATATATTTTTTTGTTTTTGGTACCAGGGATCGAACTTGGGTCCTTGTGCTTGCGCAGCAGCTGGTGAAACCACTGAGCTAAATCCCCAGCCCTCATCATATATATTTTGATTATCCCTTGTATAAGAATAGGTAGAGATAGATGGGTAGAAATAGAAATGTCTGAGGGAAAGGGAGGTGGTAGTAGATATAGAACCCCATTTAGGGGCTAAAATATTTGAGTACCCCCTCAGTGGAAGCAGAAATCTTCCTTCTTGATGAATGGTGTGGGGGTCTTTAGCAAAATGCAGTGTGGATCATGTTTAATGAATTCATAGGACAAATATATTTTTTGGCTTGAGGACATCCTGGGATGAAATAGTCACAATTGTTTGCAATATTACTTTCAAAGGTTATGTGGGGTCAAGACTGGAACCAATAACCAAAGAAAGGGAAGAGTGCCAGCCCAGTTGGAATAGAAGATTCTTCTTTTAAACTTAGGATATTAACTTTCTTTCTTTCTTTTTTATTGTTTTTATGAGACAAGGTCTCACTATGTAGTTCAGGCCGGCCTTGAACTCACTATGTAGCCCAGGCTGGGCTCAAACTTGAGGTGATCTTCCTGCCTCAGCCTCCTGAGTGCTGGGATTACAGGTGTGCACCACCAAGCCTGACTCCTAGTATATTAACTTTTTTGCTGAGTAACGAAACTGTTTGCCGAGTTACCCTAAAATGTAGCAGCTGAAAGAATAAACATTTTAACTGGCTGAGGTGATGCACACCTATAACCCTAGCAGCCTGGGAGGCTGAGGCAGAAGTTTGAGACCAGCCTGGGTAATTTATCAATTTAGCGAAGCCCCACCTCAAAACAAAAAAACAGAAAAAGAGCTGGGGATGTAGCTTAGTGCAAAGGCCTTGAGTTCAATCCCCATTACCACACACACACACACACACACACTGTCTTATAGTTTGTATGGATCAGGAATTTGGGAACTGTTTACCTGGGTTCTGGTTAAATATTTCTCATGAAGTTTTACTTTGGGAGTATAGCCATCTGAAGGCTTGCCTGAGGCTGGAAGATCTGCTTCTTAGATCACTTCTTCACATGGCTATTGGTAGGAAGCCTCAGTATCTCATTGGCTGTTGGCAGGAGGCCTCACTTCCTTAGCGAGTAGACCTTCCTCTCTGTAGAGTAGTTTGAATGTCCTCATGACAGGGCTAGTTATTTTCCCCAGAGTGATGTTAGAGAGAAAAGGAGAAAGAAGCCATGTTGCTTTTTATGACCTAAGTTTGGATGACACACTGTCATTCCCACAATTTTCTATTCATTAGAATTAAGTTGCCAAGTTCAGCCCATACTCAAAGGGGAACTAAGCTCTATAAGGTAAAGGAAGAAATACAAAAAAATTTTAGACGTGTTTTAAAACCATGACACTCACATTCCTGAAAAGCATTTATCATAGCATACTTTGAACTTTATTCCATTTTTGAACTTTGAACATTAGTCCATATTGTGAACTTTGTTCCATTGAGCTACAGTCATACTTTGGTGCTTGACTGTTGTGAAACTCATCAGATTTGGTACTCTACTCATTTAGACAAGAAAATTTCTTCCTGATACTTGTCATTTGTTTGGTACTCAAAGTATAAACCAGTACTTTTGGTGTTGATCGCCTTGTGACTTGCTACCCTTTCCAGACAAAACAATGTAGTACTTGTCATTTTTGGTGCTCATTGAACCCCCTGGAACGGATTTATGACAAATACCAAGGTACCACTGTATGTGTATCTATTCACTTCAGAAATATTTATTAAGTGCATTATCTGAATTACTATATCCAATTTTTCCAATCCATTACTGAAAACCATTCTGCTCTAAGAGCCTTTTAAAGAATGACATGCTTCTAACAGTACTCTTCTTCCCTTCTTAGGTGCTTGTTGGGTTTCTTCTTATTCTGGCAGCCATAGAGTTGGCCCTTGCACTCGCAGAAGACTCTGGACAAGCCACAATTCCTCCTGTGAAATATACCAATCCAATCCTCTACCTAAGCTCATGGGTAAGGCCCATTGACACTTCTTCCTTTTTTTATCTTCTTTCTGCCCGTAGCTGAAATGTACTCCTGTAGATAAAATTAAGTCCAATTTCATCTATCTTTGTCAAGGACTTACAGTGAAGCAAAACTTAGTTGTAATGGGATGAAACAAATTTTAGCTTTTTACCTTTTTTTGAATACTAATTTGTACAGTCTTCTCTGATTTATTCCCTCATATTTTACCACCTAGGGATCACTGATAGAATCTGAGTTTCTCTGAGTAAAATAATTTTCAGTGCTGTAAGTATTAGGTAACTAGTCAATAAACCAGAGAGTCTAGGGCTTTTGTATAAATTTGTTATCAGAAAATGATGTCTGCTTCAGGCATAGTTTTTTGGGAGGGCTGTACAGTGTTTTAAAAACAATTGAATTAGTTGTTATATTTTATTTTATTTTATTATTTTTGGTATCAGGGATCAATTTTTTTTTTTTTGGTACTCAGGACTTTGCGCTTGTGAGGCAGGCAGTGGCACCACTGAGCTAAATCCCTGGCCCTGTCATTTTAAAATAAGAAAATGACACATTATTGTTTTGATTCACAAACTTTCTTGAAAAAGCAGAATGTCCAACCACCATGGATCTACATTCCCACAGGGCAGTGCTCAGCTGAGACGGAATAGCTGCAGCCCCCTTTAGACCATGTGCTTGGCACAGGTCCCCCCCGCCCCCACTTCTTGCCCTCCCATCATCAGTAATGTGATCTGCTAGGTCTCTCAAAGCATTTTTGTTTGCTGCCACTGTTAAGGAACAAGCAAAGAAGCGTCTAGACAGGGATGTCTTTTAAGCTCACAGAGAGATGATTATGCATATCTCTTTCCAAACTACATTAAGTGATATCATGTTGGAGCTTGAAGTCTACCATAGTAGCAGTATTTGCACCATGAAACTGGCAACTTCTGCAAATCATGGATTTTTCCCCCTAGAGCACTGGCTTAGTAGCACAATGCAGGTCTAGGAAACAAACATATATAAGTGAGACAACTCAAGGTAAGATTTTAGGTTTTTAAATTTTTTAATCCAATATTTGAAAAATCAAGATATAGACAACTTACACCTAATCACTAGAATCTGCCTCCTTTGTTGGGCATGATGGGGAACACCTGTAATCTCAGCACTCAGGAAGCTGTGAGGCAGGAGGATCACCATGAATTTGAGGGCAGCTTGGACTACATAGTGAGTTCAAGGCCAGCCTGAACTACACAGAGAAACTCTGTCTTAAAAACCAAAAACAAAAGTCTGCCTCCTTGACCTGACTAGTGCCTGAGTTGAATTTACTGAGTCTTGAAAAGGTCTTCATAGTGCCCAGAGTAACTCCATTAAAATGCATAGTGACTCTGCTTTCTTGGCTAACTTCCCACCCAAGTGTGATAGAGATGAAGCATTGGAAGAGAGGCTTAGATGGTATCAGTGACAAAATGTAGAATTTGGCATTTATGTGCTCTCTGCTTGGCCAGATTAGCTTCAAAAAAATCTTCTCCTTCAGCTTTCCTTTCTTCCCTATTCTCTGACATCTTTCTCCCCTCCTGTTCTTGGTTAATGATGCTGTTCTTCAGAACTTCATGTGAATTTCTTTCTAGCTCCTGGTTTTGCTGATCCAATACAGCAGGCAATGGTGTAGAAAGAAGAATTCTTGGTTCCTATCCATATTTTGGATTCTCTCAATTTGCTGTAGCACTTTCCAATTTCAGACTCTTATCCGGGCACTCCTACAGGTAAGGAGAAAAGAGTGTGACATGAAGATGGAATGCTGGGAAATTTCTTTTTCTTTTTTTCTGGTGGACAACTTCTAAATCAGAGTAAATGACATCAAGTCATTTGAACTCCAGGACAGAATTATACTGGGGGGATTTGATAATAGGTTTTAATCACATATGTATGTGTGTGTATTCATTTGTATTTATATAAAAATATATTTATTAAATGCATATTTATATATAAATGAAATAGCTGACCTGGGCTACAAAATTAAGTTTATATTTAATTTGAAAAAAAGGCTTGTTTTCTCTGGGTCTTTTCTCCCAATAGGACAGCAGTTCCAATCTGGCCTATTCCTGCCTATTCTTCATCTCTTATGGATTCCAGATCCTGATCCTGATCCTTTCATCATTTTCAGAAAAAAGTGACTTATCAAGTGTAAGATTCTAAATATGTCCATTTCATTTATTACTTAGTTGGATGTTATCTTAAAATGAAACTTTGAGATGTCTGGGTCTTATGGAGCGCTCATGAACCCGGAATAAGTTATATGCTGAGACTCTCTAATCTGAATATCTGAAATCTGAACTACTCTGAATCCAAAATTTTCAAAAAGTCTGTGCAGGGGCCAGGGATTTAGCTCAGTGGTTCTGTCACCTGCCTCACAAGTGCAAGGACCTGACTTCAATCCCCGGTACCAAAAAAAAAAAAAAAAAGAAGTCTGTGCAATATTGAAAAAATCCAAAACACGTCTAGTCCCAAGCATTTTGAATAAGAGATACTCAACCTGTAATACAGAATATTTATACCTAAGGATACAATAATGAACATATTGAATAACTGTTCATTCACCAATCTTCAGCATGTAGGAAATTAATTCATGCATCTGTGCCAGAAAAATCTCATTCTACCTCTTTTAGTGAGTCTCCAAATAAACATATGTTGACCAACTGACTTTAGCATCATATTTAGTTTCTAACACACCATCATATCTAGAAAAATGTTTCTGATTTTAGAGTCCAATAGAGTTTCTCTTTCTAATTGACTTTTTAATTTTTTTGTATATTTCAGAACCCATCATGCACGGCTTCATTTCTGAGTAGCATTACCTTTAGTTGGTATGACAGGTAGGAAATGCCTTGAGTATAGTTTTCTGTATTTGTGCTCTCTTATTTTCCTGAAAATGAAAGCAATTTTAATTTTTTAAGGGACTCCTCTTTTTTAAAATTAATTTTATTGGTACATTTTAGGTATACAATATAATGACATTCATCATTGGGAATTTGTAGTTTTATATGATGTATCTTGGTTCTTATTTTTTCCCCATTCCCCTGCTCTCATTTCAATCCCTCCAGCCCTGCCTATTTACAAAGACTTTGTTTCCATTTTTTTCCTTTTCTCACATTAATTTCATTCCCTTCTTTCCTTTCCCCTACCCCTCCCACTTCCCCTTCCCCTTTGCCCCTTTTCTTCCTATTTCACATTACCTATTATACCTTTTAATCCTCATTTACACTTTCAGATTCTCATACCAGAGAAACTATTCGGTATTTACACTTGTGTTTCCTATTTATTTGACTTAAGAGTATGGCCTCAATGTGCATACATTTAGCTATAAATATCTCTAATTTCTCATTCTTTATGGCTGAGTAGTACTCCATTTTATTTTTAAAAACTACATTTTATTTATCCAGTCTCAGGTGATGGAATATTAGGCTGTTTCCAAGTTTCAGCTATTATAAACTATGCCGCTATGAACATGGGTGTACATATATCAGAGACAACACACTATGTGGGAAAAAAATTTCACTAGCTCTTCCTCAGACAAAGGTCTACTATCTAGAATATATAAAGAACTTTAAAAAATCAGACCTCCCAAATTTAAAGACCTAATCCAAAAATGGGTATCTGAAATAGATATTTCTCAGACAAAGAAGTAGAAATAGCAAATAAACACATGAAAAAATGTTCAACATCTCTGGTTATTTGAGAGATGCAAATGAAAACAATGCTGAGATTCCACCTCACTCCAGAAAGAATGGCTGCTATCAGGAAATCAACCAATAACAAATGCTGGCCGGGCTTTGGAGAAAAAGGACCCTGTTGGTGGGAGTGAAGACTGATGCAACCACTGTGGAAATCAGTATAGGATTAGAGGTCCTATTTGACCCAGCTATTGCCCTACTGGGTATCTTCCCAAAAGAATTAATGGACTTCTCTTAATAGCCTGGGAGTTCCACAAGAGAAAAGGAAAGAAGCAGCAGGACAGGAAGGAAGACATTTGAGGCAGGCAGTGTGGCACAGGTCTGAAGGGTAAGGGATGCAACAGCTGGCCTGGGCTACCAGAGGGTCTGGTAAAGATATCCTTGGCCTTTGTAGTTCCATGCCCTTTGGGAGACTGGTGAAGCCCATGAATCCCCTCTTAAGTATTGTTTTAAGAGTATAAGATAAAAAACATGGGATTATAAAGGAAATAAAATATACAGACATTCCTCGTTTACCGACCTACCTGCTTAATGGCTGTTCAGACTTATGACTTACAGCCTGTCTTTTATTTGTACAGTTCTGTTTATAGAGCCTCAATATCTTTTTAGGGGGGTACAGTATACCTTTATACAGTACTGTATTTTTTGCTGATTATACTGTACAGTACTGCAGCTTTATGTTTTGTCATACATTACAGTACTGCATATAAGAGTTTTGCAAATTAAAGAGAAGTCATCAAGTTGGAATTTCCTTTGACCATTTCTTCTCAATATTGTAATGTACATACTATATACAATTCTTCACTTAGCAACCAATTCACTGAATGACCTAGTTGTGAGAACTGAACTTGGTCATTAAATGAAGAATGTCTGTGTTGAAATGTAGTTATAAAAATATTTTAAAAGCAAATTTGTGATATAGTAATATATATATTTTCAAATCAAAACATTAAATAATAAGGTCTAGTGGTGGGTCTAAAAATGACCATAATTTTAAAGTAGCGATGGGCATAAGTTAGCTGTGAAAACATCTGTGATTTCTCCTAGTGACAAAGGCACCATATTATACTCATGTTAAGAGGAAAGGTTAGTTTCCAGTTGGAAGCTATTACAAATAAAGATATGTTTTCCATCCATTTTCTCAAACTCCAAGTTAGGGAACCTTGATCTATAGAGATAGTATAAAGGCAGCCATGCAATCTTCTCTATTTCATAAGGACATTATGAAGGCCTCTCAAGGCAGAGAGGCAGCCAGTATTTGAAGAGGAAGGAGCAGGTGTAGGGAGAGGATGTGCTTTTGGTTAATTCGATAGGACATTCCCCTTTTCTTGCTAGCAGTCTTCTAACACATTTTGTTGTTTCCATACACTCCCTTTTCTGTCTCCCCACTCCTCTGTCAAGTTCAAAGAGCCAGAATATGGGGTAATGAAGCAATGGAGAAGTCTCATTTTTGTGGCACATTTTGATAGAGACAGCAAAGATCATCTAATGCAGCCTATAGTGTTTCAGTCTGGGGTCACTCTTGTTTCAGCATTGTTCTGAAAGGTTACAAGCAACCATTGACACTTGAAGATGTCTGGGATATTGACAAAGAGTTTGAAACCAAGGCCCTAGTGAGCAAGTTTGAAGTATTCATGACAAAGGAGCTGCAGAAAGCCAGGAAGGCATTCCAGAGACAGCAGCAGAAGTCCCAGCAGAATTCTGGAGCCATGCCACATGGCTTGAACAAGAACCAAAGCCAAAGCCAAGATTTCCTCGTCCTGGTGAGTCTCCCATAAGTGTCCATTTATTCACTGGGTTTTAGTACAGTGCCTGTGTGCTGTATGTCTCAGGCAAAAAGCAGTGTTATGGTAATTTTGTTCTTACATTTTTATGGTACTTCATGCTTTTCAGTGTATTTTGTGTTATTTATATCATTTACAATACTAGTAATAGCTTAGTGATGGATACATGGAAGGTGTAATATATTATTCTCTCTCCTTTTGGGTATATTTTAAATTTTCCATATTAAAAAAATTTAAAGTAATATTTTAGCATTACTAGGATTTACAGTTTGGTGAGAGTTAGCATTCACAGCTAATTTATTTTTTAATTCACACAAAACTGTTTATTGAGCAGAGTTGTGTGCCTGAGTCTGTTCTGGGCCCTGACTAAAAGGAACAACCCTGACTGAGTGCCCATCTTTAGAGAACTAGAAAGTAAGCAATAAGCCAAAACATAAATGAAGAGTAATAAGTACAATTAAGAAAATAAAACTGTACATGTAGTGGCACATATCAGTAATCCCAGCACTCTGGGAAGGCCATGGCAGGAGGAATGAAAGTTCAAGCCCAATCCAGGCAACAGAGACTTAGCAGGACCATGTACCAAAATAAAAAAAAAATTTTTTTAAATAAAAATGACTAAGGATGTAGCTTAATGTGAAGTCTATAGGTTCACTCCCCAGTATTGCCAAAAGAAGAGGGGAGTGGGAGGAAAGAAAAAAGTGAGGCATGGTGGTATATACCTGTAATTGCAGCTACTTGGGAGACAGGCAGGAGGATTGCTTTAGCCTGTGATTTTGAGACCAGCTTGGGCAACATCACATGACCCCATCTAAAAATAAAGAAAAGAAAAGAAGTGGAAGTAGATTTGAAGTGACATGCTGCTTTGGACAGTTAATATGGAAGACTTCTAAGAAAGGTGACATTTGAACAGAGATCCAAAGGAAAAGGGAACATCTGAGGGACAATCAGAGGGATGTATATTCCAATCAGAGAGAGCAGGAGTGTGAGGCTGAGAGGAGAACATGTCTGGCATGTTCAGAGAATTGAAAGGGAGAGGGAGAGGGAGAGAGAGAGAGAGAGAATTGGAAGGGAGAGAGAGAGAGAAAGAGAGAACGTGCTCAGGGTAGTAGATAGGGACTGAACTGTGTGGACCTTCGTGGGCCATAGTAAGGGGTCTGGATTTTATTTGAAGTCTGATGGAAAGTCAATGGAAGGTTTTGAGCAGAGGAGTAAAGCTGACTTGGGTGCTGTCCGGAGAATGAACTGTCATGGGACAAGAGTGGAAGCTGAGAGAGGGTGCCAGTTGCCCAGACAGACTGATCAGATCAGTGAGAAAAATTATGAGAGGATGTAAGTGGTAGAAAAATCTGGAAACTGAGGCGGAGAAGCTAGAATTTGGGGCATGAGGAGGCCAAAACATAGGAAAAGGAGACTGAGGAATGAGTTGTTACGTCCCATGGGTTAGCTTCCTAGAGCTGCCATAACAAAGTACAGGTGGTGCCTGGGTCCTCATGGTTAACTGGTGCTGGAAGGCATGATGAGTACCAAAACTGACAAGGACCAGACTAACTTTTTTGATTGGAATTGGTAGCAAGTCATGGGGCAGTTAACACCAAGAAGATGTAGCTTGCATGTGAAGTACCAAACAATTGAGGAATACTGGGACAAAATATCTGAGCCAAAATGTATCAAGTACCAAATTCAAAGCAGTGGAATACCAAGGTGTGACTGTAACACAAACTAGAGAAGTTAAAACTACAGAGGCTGGGGATGTAGCTCAATGGCAAAGCATCTTCTTAGTATGTTAGAGGGCCTGGCTTTGATCACATGCATTTGTACACACGTATGAACACACACACATACACATACACATGCACACACACATACATACACACACAAACATACAATTTATGGCTCACAGATCAGGAAGCCAAAAGTTTGAAATCAAGCAATCAGCAGGGTCATTTTCCCTTTGAAACATGTAGGGAAAAAACCTTCTCTTACCCACTAGTGTTTGGCAGAAATCCTGGGCATTCCTTGGCTTGTAGATGGATCATTTCAATTTCCATCCCTGGTTTTACATGGCCATCTTCTGTCTATGTCTGTCTCTTCTGTTCTCTTCTTATAAGGACACCAATCATATTATATTATTGCCCACCCTAATGACCTCATTACACCTGCAAACATCCTATTTTCAAATAAGGGCACAACCTACAGTACAAAAGGTTAGGACTTCAAATTTTTTGGAAGGGGAGTACAATTCAACCCAGAACATACTCCAACAATCACAAACAAGAAAAGAACACTCAGAATCTTCTTTTCTTTGTCTCTCTCTTTCTTTCTTCCTTTTTTTTTTTTTTCTCAGTACTGCCACATTGAGCTACATTCCTAATCCTTTCTTAATTTTCTGTTTTGGGACAGGGTCTTGCTAAGTTGCTAAGTGGCTTGAGTTGGCCTGAAACTTGCAATCCTCCTATCTCACCCTCCCAGAGTGCTGGGATTATAGGTGGGGGCCATCATGTCTGGCTTGTTCTTTGTTTCTATGTGATATTTTTACCAGTTTGGTTTTCTACTCAAAAATAGATTTCAGTATCAGTTAGAAAGGAGAGAGAGAGTAAATAGCACTGAGGAGGTAAAGAGAAGATTAAAGTCTATACAAAGAAGACAACAAGCCTCACAGACTCTGCTAGAATACTGCAGCTGTTCAGAGCAGGAACAAAGTCTTATACCACACAACTCTGTTAACCCTGTTGTTTTTCTTCTGTGCCCAGGAAGAAACTATAAAGAAAAAGAAGTCTAGGACTACAAAACACTTTCCCAAATCCTGGCTGACCAAGGCCCTCTTCAAAACCTTCTACATGGTGCTTCTGAAATCATTCATAATAAAACTAGTGCATGATATCTCTTTGTTTCTGAATCCTCAGCTGCTGAAGTGAGTACCCAAGGCTTAGGTTGTTTTTTCAGGGCCTACTCTGCCACCTTCCTTTTTGCCCCTTGTATATGCAGGCAAGAGTTTTTATAAATACCCATTTTTAAAAATGCTCATAATTTTCCTCCACTTTACAGCTTTGTGTTCATGAAGAGCACACAGGGCATTTTTCAAAATCTAATCCCTCTTTTTCAGGGTCCCCTCCCTCCACCCCATTTAAGCCACATACTTACATATTGTTAGGCCTTTTACTTGTTAAACTGAGCTGTGTCTGAGGCACATCCAAGCAGTGGGCAGCATACATGGAGAGGGTAACTTCTCTCCAGTCAGAGCCTTCCATAAGAGGTTCAGGCTAATTATAACAAAACTTTGCAATGTACCATGATCTGGAATAAATCACCACCAAAGAAACCCTTTTAACTCTTGTTGGAAACATGTCCTAATTTTCAGGCTTGCATTGCCTAGAAATAATCAACTTGGCCCAAACAACTTCTTTTACCAAGAAGCAAGACATGACAGGTCCAAAGCACCACAGTGCTAGCTACATGCAGCATTTCTTTCATTATCCATTCCAGAAACTATAGATTGTTTGTCTTAAGCCCATGCTGCCTATATCCACATAAAAACAAGAACATTGTCAAGATTATGGAACTTAGATCTTCCAAATGCATTGGACAATTCTGGTCATTTTGGCTATGTATATGGAGCCCTAGAGGCCTAGTTAGCATCACTTACTTGGTTTTACTTTGGCAGATGGTTAATTGCCTTTGCGAGTGACAAAGACGCATATGTGTGGACTGGATATATCTATGTCATCCTCTTATTTGTCGTGAGTCTCATCCAATCTCTCTGCCTTCAGTCTTACTTTCAAATGTGTTTCATCATGGGAATGAGTGTACGGACAACCATCATGGCTTCTGTATATAAGAAGGTAAGCAGAATATTTCAGGTATCACCAATAAAAATCCTTTTAGTAAACATGTGCATTAATTCTAAGAGAAAAAATTATAACTGATCCCAATACTTAATTTTTTTTTTTTTTGTACTGGGAATTGAACTCACAACCTTGTGCTTGTGAGGCAGGTGCAGTGCCACTGAGCTAAATCCCTGGCCCACCAATACTTAATTTTGATTAGCCACACAGACTCCTTTAAATATTTCTTTGGAAATAAAAACATGAAAAGCATGTTCATAGACAGGTCATGTGCATGTGAGGAAGGGAATGACACCTTAGCTGAAAAGCTGCTCAGGGTCTTCCTTTCCACCTTGAAGGCTTAAACACCTGTTCTTCTCTTCCAGTCTCTCTTGACAAGATGAAAATGTGGTGGGAAAGAATATAAAGTCATAAAAGAAGATAGCCAAAGTTCAAATCTTGAAAGCATCAACATTTAATCCAAATATTTCATGAAACTCTTGTTCAGAGATTTTGTGTCTCAATTTCAAATTATGTTTTGCCAGTAAGACTAGAATACTCTCTGGACCACAGCTTCATCTCCCCTGCATAAATTTTGCTTAGCAACTTTTTTTCCCCAAATTTTTAGTAGCTACCAAATCTTCTGCCTCTTTTTTTTCCCTTAAATTCTTTTATTGATACATTTTAGGTATACAATACCTTTACATTTATCATTGGGTGCTTGT
>NW_004624737.1:11628786-11650415 GCF_000247695.1 Heterocephalus glaber
GTTGGAGTTCTATATGCCTCACTTATCTGTATGTCCAATTCTCCACCTCTGTCTGGGAAGTTTTCTACTATTACTTCTGTGAACTGCTTTTTAAGTCAATTGTACTTTCTCCTGGTTTTTTCATGGACTCCTGTCAGTCTTATGTTATTCTTCTTTGCATCATCTAGCAGCTGTTGGATTGATTTCTTGTGGTCCCTTTGTATTTTGAAGAGATCTCTGTTTTCATGGTCCTTAACCACAATCCTGTCTTCTATATCTGATATTCTATCTTCAGATTCCCATAATCTGCTCTGCATGCTTTCAATGGAGTTTTTCATCTCCTGGATATCTGTTTGAATCCGTTTCATGGATTCCATTTCTTTCTTATGTTGGGCAATCATGGTTTCCATTTCTTTCTTATGCTGGGCATTCATGGCTTCCAGCATGTTTCTGAGCTCATCTATTTTTTTTATCTGTTTCTGTTCTAGAGCCTCTAATCATGTCTTTCACTCTACTCACCATCTCTATAGTTATCTGGGAGATTATTTCTGTTTTGTATTTTTCTAGAGCCTCAATCATCTGTTTTGTTACTTCTTGTGCTATCAGTTCAGGTTGTTCAGGTGGTTGATTATCAGACTTTTCCACCTCGTTTCCTCCAGAATTTGCCTTTTGTTGGGTGGAAGTCTGAGTTTGTGCGTTAACTTAAATGTCTTCTCATTTTTGTTTTTGGTACTGTCCTTGGTTTAATTTCTGGGTTGATATTTTGAAGTTGTTTATTGTAAGTATCTTGTTGATGTCTTTAGAACACTTATGGAATGATTGCTTCTCAGAGGTGTCTTCCAGATATAGCTGGTCTTTAGGTTTTGAGTCTCTAATGTCACTGAGGCTATCTCATCTTCATTACAACAGGAAGGACAACTGATTAGATCAATCACAACACCTTAGCCCAAGTGATACAATCAGCAACACAATAGCATCAAGTACCTCTTAGAAAAGACAATTTGTGGTAGTTATTAATCTATCACCTTTAACTGTGTGGATTAAATCAAAATCAAGGACTAAGCCAACATATGTTTATAGTGAATAAATGCTTCAATATAGTAACTTTACCCTTCAGGATGGGGACTTAGAAGGAGTTGGAGAGGGAGGAATAGGTAAGTAGAAGGATAGAGCAAGGTTAGGAGTGAGGCCAGAGGGCACAGGCAAGAGAAGGAAAGAGAAGCAAAGAAAGATAAAGAAGAAATAAAAATTAGGGGCAGAACAGGAACACAAAGGGAGACGAACAATGTGGGACAGCAAGGGAGCAAGGCAGAGAGAGACAGAGAAAGAAAAGAGAAAAGAAAAAAAAAGAGAAAAATAAAAATTTGTAAAAGAGTAGCAAAGAAGAAAAAAATTCAAAATAGGACCAAAAAAAATAGTGGTAGTTTTGAAAATAACAAATAAAAGATAAAAGTGAAGGGACTCCTTCAGGGTATGTCTCTGCTGTCACAATAGACAACGTGGGCAGCAGTATGCAGTTAAAAGTCAATGAGTCTCAGTAAGCCAGTCACAGACCTGTGAGATTCAGGCAGATTTCTGGCTTCAAGTCCCAAGTTGAGCTCCTTGCCCTCCTGTAGGGTTGAACTCTGCAAGGTTCTATTGCAGGTTCCAGCTACCTTTTCCCTGAAGATAGTCCAGGTTCAAATGGGAGGTGTTGATCCCTCCAACTTACCAAGCACAGTGGTCTGGTGCCTCTATTGCTGAAATTCTCTTCACTTTTCCAGTGGGCTTCAGTTTTCATCAGGGAGCCTGAGAGAGGCCCTCTCTCTGTTGTTCACTTCTGCAGCTCAGGACAATGGCCTTTATGCCCCACTGTCCCTCTGTAGTGCGGATCCAAGTAGCGGCTAGGTCTCCTGGTTGCAAGTGGGCAGAGCGAGCCGGACTGAGCAGGGTGCAGTCAGCCTGCGCCTGCTCTGCCTGCGCTGCGGCTGAGCTGGCAGCTGGTGAGTGTGCTCAGGGGGTCCTCACAGGCTAGGTCTCTGGCTAGGTCGGCTAGGTCTCCTGGTTGCAAGTAGGCGGAGCCTCTTTTTAAAAAAATACATTTTCTGTTCACTGAGTTGTACAGACCTGGGAGGTTTTCCCTCTCCTTAACAAGATTTTGCCTAACTTCCCTCTGATTTCTATTTATTTATTGTGTGTATGTGGTGCTGGGATTGAACCTAGGGTTGCTCTTCCACTGAGTTACATCCCAAGCCTCTTTTATTTTTTATTCAGAGCCAAGATCTCACTAAGTTGCCTCAGTTGCCATAAACTTGTATCCTCCTGAGCTACTCAGCTTCCTGCGTAGCTAGGAATTCTGGCATGTGCCTACTGCCTGGCTAATATATTGTTCCTAAGGTTTAACTTCTTAGGGCAAATGTATTTTTCTTAAGTCCTATATGTCAGGGTGAAATCTAATTTAATCTCTTAATAGGTGAAAATACAGGCGTTATGATCTGTGATTCTAAGCTCAAGGGAGCAAGTCACACATGAGGAGATAGAACTTTTTATGTCAGAACACCAGTTGCCATCTCTGACTCTTTCTTCTCCTAATTAGAAGGTTCCATGATAGTGACTTCTCCTTTATCCAGTTTTCTCCTTTGTTTTCCTCTTTTGAAACACAAGATATCCTTTTCTTCCCCGAGTAGGCGTTGACTCATTGAAAGACGCATGCTGGTAATGCAATGTCTTTAGATCAGAAGTCTAGTCAAGTCCTTTGAACTCTATTACTCTCACATTGAAATTAATTTCTCAGTTTATTCTTTTTAGATATATTAAGTCTCTTCTGGTTTGCAAGTCATACAGTTGATAACCAGACTGTCTCAGTGCTATTAATGTGGACTAATGTGCACTTTAAAAATTGTGATCATTCATTCTCACTATTATGATTCTTGATATATTCTAGATTTTGCAGTTCTTATGATCAATAAAGAGATCTGTAAAATATAGCACATGCCACCCTCATTTAAATAAATATTGCTTCTAAAAGAGTTATAAAAGTTGCTAATTTCATGGTTAACAATGCTTTGCTGTTTATTAAATACTTTTCATATCCATTATCAATTCATAACACTGTGAATTATTTTATTTTATAGAGAAAAATAAGGCTTATATAATTTCAATGCTTTTAATCATATAGCCAAGACTTGCCCCAGGGCAAAGGCTGTTGGCACTAAATCAATGACTTTTCTACATTATTGAGAAAAGAAATGTATAATGATTACCTTGAAGGGTAATTGGATATTGCTTTTATTTTTATTTTGCTTTTCTGTACAAAAGGGGAGACACAGCTTTGGGCTGATACCTTTTGAACCTTGGTGGCTTAATATTTTAAGAACATTTTCTCTTTCACTGTATAATAAAGAATCCTGGTCTGCTCCTAAGACTGTACTGGTGGATAAAGATGACAGTAGAGCTTTTAGGAGGAAAATGGAGGTGGGTATCTATGGCCACTCAGCTCATACACTGTCTTTGTAGAAATTACAAGCAGCCTTCTTATCTACTTTGAAGATGCAGGCCACACCAAATGGTGACTTGGTGAGCATAATGTAAGCTAGTTTCAGTGTTCTGGTGCATTTATTCAAACAGTTGTTACCAGTAACAGATTGATGAGTATTAGCCTTCTGATGTCTAATATGAATGCTGGAAGCCCATAATGCAAGATTCAGGCTTTTAGATATTGCCAGAAATTTTCTGATAATATTTAGATGTTTTATTTCAGATGTAGGAACTCACAGATTTCCTGTTTGTTCTATAATCTCTGTCCTTGGGAATGTTTGCAACCTCAGTATAAGAGTATGCTTGTAAATAGCAGTGCCACATCAAAAAATCTCAAGGCCAGAATCAAGACATGTGATTTCCTCCTTTTCTTCCTCATTTTCTTTCATTCTTCAATTTTTTAATTTCCTGCTTCAACAGGGAAATGGACAGATGTAGCCCTTATCTTCACAGAGTTTATATCTGGTATAGAAAAATGAAATAATTATAGTTTACTGTAATGACAGTAATTTAAAAGGTAAGTACAGAGTGTTATGGGTACACAGGAGAGGTATCTACTGTATCACAAACTTGGGAGTCAGAGTAGTCCTCTCAGAAGCTGCATCTGTGTTGACACCAAGGATTAGTAGGAATTTTCTGAGTAAAGAAGGGTATGGATGGGTGGGGCTAGAGAAAGGTGGAAATAGGAGAAAAGGGTGGTTAAGAAAGAGAGAATACTATTTGTAGGTTTGAAGGCAAGAAATCAGTCTCTTGGAGAAGTTATGTCCATATGGAGTCCATCCTTCCATTGTTTTCCATTTCCTCAGTTTTCCCCTCTACTCACCAGTATATTTGGTCTTGTCCATGGATCCCAATTTCAATCTTTATTTCTAGGCACTGACCCTGTCCAACTTGAGCAGAAAGCAGTACACTATTGGAGAAACAGTGAACCTGATGTCTGTGGATGCCCAGAAGCTCATGGATACATCCAACTTCATTCACTTGCTGTGGTCAACTGTCCTACAGATTGGCTTATCCATCTTCTTCCTGTGGAGAGAGTTGGGACCTTCAGTCTTAGCAGGTGTAGGGGTGATGGTTCTCTTAATTCCAGTTAATGGAATATTGGCCACAAAGAATAGAAATATTCAGGTAAAGAAAACAGTCATCCTGGGGAGGTATGTCTCTATAGTGTCTAAATTCTTTAACACTTACTCTATTCTAATTTTTAGAAGGAGTTTGGACAAGGCAAAGCTAGTGAAGACTTTCCATCATTCCAAAAGGCTTTCTTTGTCTTTCTTTTCATCTTCTGACCACTTTAGGATTTATATAATCTTCTAATTCTCTAATCTTCATTTATGTTAGAGGGAAGAGCCTAACTGGAGAGGAAAGGGCAGCCCTGGAAACCCTGTACATAACTGTTCCACCTTGCTCTGCTGGGGTGCCTTCCCAGTGGTGATTTTTGATTCTTCTTCTCCATCATAGCAGTATAAACCAACTACATAGAGCAGACTGATGAGTGATCCCAATTTTCAGTTTAAATCCCAGCAATCACTTTGCAGTCAACAGGTAGAATGGCTCAATATAGATAGTGCTTAGCTCTGCTAGGTATTACAGGTTAGATGGATTTAATGGTATAATTTTTTCATTCACTTGTTTTGCATCCGTTTAGTTACAAATAACTATTTTGAAAAAATTATTACACATTTGATTTTTTTCTGAGAACATGGCAGTAAATTAGACAAGGCTCTTGCTCTCATGGATCTTATATTTTGCTTAGGCACTAAACAAAGAAAAATACCAGATCATGATTGAAACTATACAGAGAATTAAAAGTGAAATGATAATAAGTGGGTGATATTTTTAATTAGGTCAAGAGATTCCTCTGATAGGAGGGGACATTTTAAGCCAAGCTCTGAATGACAAAGTCTGACTATGAAAAAGTGAGGGACAAAGGAAGAACGCCCTGAGAAGAAAGAACAGTCAGGCAAAGACTGAGGAACAGGAACAGGCTTGAGTGAGAGTTGGAGGGAGATGAATGCCATCACTGGGTACTTCAAATTCTGACTAACTAAGAGCCACAAGTACAAAAGAGGCCTAATGTCTGCACCAAAACTGAACTCTGTCTCATGAAAGTGTTTTTGTTTTGCCTTTTTTCTGACAGTTCAAAAATATGAAGTATAAGGACAAACGTTTAAAGATCATGAATGAGATTCTCAGTGGAATCAAGGTAAGGAAGCCAAGGAGGGGAAGAAGGGTTGAAGGGAGGGGAGAGGAATGAGGAAAAAAGGAGAATCAAGATGTATTATGTATAGGTACAAATTCCCTATGATGAAAATAATCATTGTGTATATCAAAATACCAACAAAATTAATTTTTTTAAAAAAAGAAAAGGAAGCCAACTATAGGCAGATCTCTGGGTGCAGTGACAGAAGCTGTGAATTTCTTGGCCTTAACAAACTCTATTAGAAGTTGTAGATTCCTGCTTCTTGGCCTATTGTGTGTCACCTGAGTCCTGATTCATTTACCTACAAGTCTCTTGTTTTATCTTCTGATGTCTCTCCCAAGCCCTCTTTTGAATATTGATTTCTATTTATTTAACCTAAATGGAGTTATTTGTGTTTTTACATTTTACTGTATAAAAATTTATTACGTACACTAAAGTAGAGAATGATATAATGAACCTGCATGGATTTATTCCCCAGCCCTGGCATTCAACATCCTGACTTAACTAGTTTCATGTATATATCCACTCCCCACTTTACACCTGCTATATTATTTTAAAGGAAATCTCAGATATCTTGTCATTTCATTCATTTAAAAAATTTTTATTTTCAGTACGATTGCAATACATAATGAATTCATTCATCATGGGGAGTTTGTAATGTATATCTTAATTCTTTACATATCCTTCCCCTCCCCTCTCTCCCACTTCCCTCTATCGCTTGGTCCCTTATAATTTACTTTTAGAGTAAAACTCCATGCTGTTTTTGAAGTTTATAATAACTGTATGCTTTTCTTGGGGCTAGTGCTTCTGGCCCTATCTATTGTTTCTCCTCGGAAATGCTGACTCTCTCTAGGCTTACCTTGCCTTAATACAACTGTAATACAGTATTGTTATTATGCCTTACCAAAAACTAACCCCATTCTTTGACACCAGTTTCCCTGTTGCTTTACAGTTTGCTTTTGTTTTGGAGACAGGGTCTTGCTATGCAGTTCAGGCTGGCCTTGAGCTCACTATGTAGCCCAGGCTGGCCTTGAACTCACACTGATTCTCCTGCCTCTGCCTCCCAAGTGCTGGGATTACAGATGTGAGCCCCCTTGCCTGGCTCTTGCTTGCTTTTTTACCTATTAGTGAACTTAAATAAATATAGAAGAGTACCTTCATGTGGCATTTAGTTGGTGGTGATTTATTTATGTGTTTGTTTGTTTAGTGATACTGGAGATTGAAGCCAGAGCTTTTACATTAAGCTACATCCTCAGTCCATTTTTTATTTTTTATTTCTTTTTGGTACCAGGGATCGAACTTTGGTCCTTGCGCTTGTGCAACAGGTGGCAAAACCACTGAGCTAAATCCCTGGCCCTTATTTTTTATTTCAAAGCACAGTCTTCTTGCTAAATTGTCCAGACTGGGCTTCAACTCACAATCTTCCTGCCTTAGTGTCCCAGAATGCTGGCATTACAGACATGTACCACCAGGGCCCTTAATCTATAGCACCCCTCCCCAGTCATATTGAAGAACCCAGGTCATTTGTCTTTCTTGTAAACTGGTATAGTTAGATCTATCAATTCATTTAGATCTAGAGGATTGATTAGATTTAGATTAAGATTTTTGGGGGAAGGAAAGAAGTTACTTTCAAGTGGTATGTGGTGCTGTGTACTTCCAAAAAGCAGCAATGATGACTATTTCATTTGCAACAGCAGTTTGTGACCCTGGAAGTACATGAGGATCACCCTGTGAAGTTTGTAAAACCAATTGAGGTTGGAGCACTACAGTACTTCAAATCATTTAAATTGGATTCTCTGGGTTTGAGGGTTAGATGTTTATATTTTTAAAAGGCTTCAGAGTGATTCTTATATGCAACAAAGGTAAAAAATAACCATGGTTGTACAAATTTTATGATCATTGCTTAGGTCTACTTTTTCATTAGAAGTTACAAAATGATGAAACTATTTAAAAGGATGCTATATTAATTTTTAAATTTTAGTTAGTTCCTTGGTATTGACTATCTGGATTTCTATAAATAATTCTCTTTTTTTCTTTTTTCAACAAGTTAGCTCCCTAAAATGAAGTTTGTTCGTGATAACCGGGATAAATGTTTGCTTTTTTTTTTACTGCCTAGCTTTCAAAACAATGCATTTTGTCCTTTAAAGGTGATCAGCAAGTTCTTTTCTTTACAAAATAATAGTGTTTAATTAAAGGATTTAATGTTATCTTAAATTTCTTGAAAATGAAACAGAGGACCCTTGAAACACCCTGATAGTTCTCAGCTCTGATATGTCTTTTTTCTAGGGTGGCAAAATTAAAAGATAGACATGTTTTGAATCTCAGGTCTTGACTTTGGGCAAGTTACTTAGATTTTCTCAGCCTATTTATCACTTAAATGGAGCAATGAATGTGAGTTGTGCTCATTTCTAACCCATTAGATCCTAAAATACTTTGCCTGGGAACCTTCATTCAAAGACAATGTCAACAATCTTCGGAAGAAAGAGCTGAAGAACCTGCTGCTTTTTGGTCAGCTGCAGTCTCTGATAATATTCTTCTTACAATTAGCTCCTATCCTGGTGAGTACCAGAAGAGTCAGTGCACTGGGTAGATTTTGGACCTGAGTCAGCTTCCTGAAGAGAAATGTCTTCTTGACAGATTCCCAGCACCTCTATCCCTGATCCTGAACCCTCTTTCCTCAACCCTTATGCCATCATCCCTATGTTGTGCTCCCAACTCTAAGTTCACTTTTGTGTACTACTGTTTGGTGGTCTAGAAGCCAAGAGCAGTCTTTCTGGATGTTCATCATGGATGTGGTATCCATGAATAATTTGCATAGGAGGGTTTCTTCTTTTTTTGGGGGGGGGTGGTATAAGTGTATTAGTGAAAGGAACATTGATATACGAGCCAGAAAACACACACTCTGGCCCTAGCAATTCCGTTAATTGACTTTGTGACTTTGTGCAAGATATTTCTTCCTCTTACGGGCTCAGTTTTCTCATTAGTAACATGAAGAGGCTGGGATACACCCCTAAATTTCCTTCAGTTTTGGTATACTATGTTCCTGAAACTTAGCACAAGGCTGCTTGGACTCTTTTAGGAATAAACTGCTCTTGACTTTATTCTTTCCAGGTATCTGTGACTACATTTTCTGTTTATGTTCTGGTGGATAGCAACAATGTTTTGGATGCAGAAAAGGCCTTCACCTCCATCACTCTCTTCAATATCCTGCGCTTTCCCCTAGCCATGTTGCCCATGGTGATCTCTTCTACCCTCCAGGTACATAGAAATCCCCCTGATAACTGCTCATCTCTGATTAAAAGCCTTAGAGCCCAGAATGACTGCCCTGTTACATTCCATGTCTGTCTTCTGCTGGTGAACTTTCAACTAGAGAGGTGTTTGGTCTCTATAGACCAATGGTTTGATCTTAATAAAATCACAAGCTCTCTAAGCCTCACTTTATCTGACTCTAAAGTGAGGATAATCATACCAACCTTATGTACCTCACAGTGAGAAAATCTTGTGAAAGCATTTGAAGAGACTATTATGATTATCCCTGGTGTTGAGAATTTTTCTAAGCCCTTTTTCCAGCCTAGTTTCCCCCATATTTTTCTAAGGCTCCTAAGGTATTGATATAGCATTAGGAAAATATGGCACAAAAGGAAAGAAGAGTCTCTCTCTTTGCATGAACCCAGGTGGTGGTAAATTTGGGAGCCTCAATCTGTCAGAAAATGAGTTTAGAGTTTAGGAGGCCTTAGATAGGCCAGGGACAATGTCTTGGTTCTGGAAGCTGAGTCTAGTCACTGAGGAGGCACAAGGCCCAGACCTCAGGAGGATGTTCACAGGAAGATGCAGAGTGATAAGGGGGCCAGAATTTTGAGGCATAGAGGGAGTATTGTGGGGTTTCAGAGGTCTCCCTATCCTGGAAGGTATAAAGAAAGGCTGACCATTTGGCCAGTAAAGAAACAACATGTTCTCTTTAGACAACAGTTCAGTACTTAGTAAAAGCAAGACTGGCAAAGGTATCAGCTTCCTGCATTCCTTGTCCAGCTGTATAACACTGAACCTAAATGAGTCAGATGATTACACAACCCGAATGATGGGGCACTCCATTTCTGAGGAGCTGATCCACACAGCAGCTAAGTAGTTTTATAGCCTGCCATGATAGCCTAAGGAAGGGACAGGCTGAAAGGCTAACACTTTCTCATGACAGCCTCCCTGCAAGATAGAAGACTGGTGAGGAACACCTTTTGAAAGAAGCTCCTTGGAAACCTCCCATGTTCTCATGTTCTGGGGATCCCAGGGTGTTCCACTAACACTTAGGTCAGCTGCAGTTTAAGCACTGGCCAGTTCTTCTATCAAGGGTCCTAGTAGTGGCTCAGTTAGAATACTGGTGGGTCATCAAGGGATAAACTCAATTAATAACAGCAAGACAGAGGCCCAGTTGCCAGAAGTAGGTAGAAGTTACAGTTTTGTCTTAGAAGAAGGTAGAATACAGTTTCCAGAAATAGGGCTAAAGATTGGAAAGAGATAGCAGTAGAGTTGAACTACTTGAATTTTCTGAAGGGCTGAAATAGAATGTCTTAATTTCCTTTTTTCCAGTGGGATGGCTTCCAGGGATGAGGAATGAATGAGTTTGCAGTGGGAGTCAGGAAAGTCCAACTGTGGCAAATGGCAAATCATAGGCTGATGACAAAGTCAAAATCCTTGCCTCTTTGTGTTTGTTGTGACTTTTTAATTCTTCAGATCCTTTGTGTTCTTTTCTAGGCCAGTGTTTCTATAGAACGGCTAGAGAAGTACTTGGGAGGGGTTGACTTGGACACATCTGCCATTCGGCATGTCTGCAATTTTGGTAAACAAATTTGGAAGTTTCTTCTCAAAATTATTCATAGTGCTAGCATTTGAATTTTGATATGCAAGGGCCTAGTGTCAGCAAATTAAAAGGAAAAGGGAGAGATTAGTTTTTGATTTACACTTGTATAATAAGCATACTGTTTAGCTTAAATTGCATTTTCACTTAGAGTAGATTGCTTAGCTACATTGCTAAGCAAAGTTGGGTCAGCTCTTCTAAGAATAAGCAAGGAACCCTACAAATAATCCACAAAGCAGAAGTCAGGATGGAAAGCCAGGTGTGGTGTCACATGCCTGTAATCCCAGCGCTGAGGAGGCTGAGATAGGAGGATTGCTGAGAGTTCCAGGCCAGCCTGAGCTACACAGTGAGACCCTGTCTCAAAAAAAAAAAAAAAGTCAGGATAGAGCCAAGTTATGAAATTGGGAAGATACCCTGTAGTGAAAGCACACACAGGTTCTAAAGTGGAAGTGCCAAGCAGTGGGTCTGGAATCCAGATTGGAGAGGTAGAGAAGTTGTTGGGTGTGTGTGTCAGTGGTTGAACACTTGCCTGGCATGCACTAGGTCCTAGGTTTGATCTCCAGACCTAAAAGAGTAGGGAGGTTTATTTAAGGAAGTAGAACTCACATAAGGGGATTAGGCAACAGAGGGCCTGGAGATAACCCAACATCTGTAGGTCAGGAATCTGGGCTAAAGAATTTAGGACTTCTGAATAGAAAGAACTTCATATGCTGGCCACTTCTAGTCCCATCCTGGGAGCATTCACATGCACCCTGTTAGTGAGGTGCAGCAACTAACAGATGTGATCCTAGGAGCTGATAGTGGAAGCAATGACATATGAGGGCTGTAGAAGAGCAGACGGACATGTGGGGTGTGTTACTAAAGGAGGGAACTTTTTTTTTCAATAGACAAAGCTGTGCAGTTTTCTGAGGCCTCCTTTACCTGGGATGGGGACTTGGAAGCCACAATCCGAGAGTGAGTTGTCCCCCTGCCGTACTGATATTCTTTAGGATTCTCCTTGCTTTCCTGTTCTCAGAAAATTTCATATAATAGACCACATGGGAAAACAAACTATGTGTATATGTTCTATTAGATACTAGTGCCGGCTAAACCCCTAGAGGCATGAGCTGAGAACTAAGGTCCTTAACCTCTTTCCCCATGGTTATATTTTCCACCTTGCTTTACTACTGTGGGACTGTGACTCTCCAGCTGAGAACCTATGAAGACATTTGTTCTCCAGATAATGAATGGAGATAGTGCAGGGTTGGCTGGTAGCCCAGGTAGCCCAGGTCTCTGGATACAGTAGAGGATACACACAGAATATAAACTTAATTTAAATTCATTCATTCATTTAGGAATAGTAATCAGGAGCACTGGAATCCTGCTTTTCTCCCCAGATTGGTCAAAGGGAGCTGTCTGTATAAGATTCAATTTTGGATCTGGAGTCACATCAGAATAACCATTCCTACACCCCACTCTGCAGGTCACTTCTTCTGTCATGCCATAAGCCAATCTACTCTTGCTACATCGCTGCCCATAGTATGCCTGTTAAGCATCATGCGTAACAGCACATCCAATTCTTCCACTGTGTACAAGCAGAGTACTACAGAAGCTCAAGCAGGCCATATCTTTCTTTCTTCATACCTTGCTATCTCCCTTCTCTTGACTTCTCACCCTTCTCTCCTATTCCCACAGTCTCTAACATGGTCTCTGGGGCTGGCCCCAGTATGAGTGAGTGCAGGAGACCCTGCTCTGAACCTGCCCAAAACCCAAGCGTTTCCTTTTGCAGAGAGAAACAGGACACAGCTCCCACTTTACTCCTCTAAGCCTGGAAGAAGTTCAGCTCAATGGGCAGGTTGAGAAAGACTACAACCAAATTTCTAATGTTCCAAATGTCCTAGGGATTCAAATAATAGGACTGACACACAGAACCTTGTGTGTTCCCAAGATTCTAGCCCAATGTGAACTTCTCCTTAGCTAGAGAAGTCAGATTGTCAGTGATCAAGCCAGAGAATCTGCTTCTAGCAAGTATAACTCATTGAATAAATAAATTTGAGAAACATTGACTAAGAAGATAACATTTATTTATCAAGTAACTAGATTTGAACATTGACCCAGAACTAGATTCTAGCCCGGCTCTGTTAGTTTACAAACAAAAGTCCTTAGTCCAGAGCAAGTGACCTTTCAAAGTCATACAACGTAGCAGTGGCCGAGTTAGGACTGCAGTAAGCCAGAACTCTAGGTTCCATGTAGGTTTACTTGTTCAATAATACTCTGTTGGTTGTAGGGGAATTTTTCTATTGGAAACCTGCGTTTGGCACAGACAGTTTATAGATAAATTGGATAAATTAGGGTTCATTCTTTAGCTATTTAAAGCTAAAAAGAAAATCACTAAAGAAGTATTCTGAGGTCTTATGTATCTAAGACAATTTTTCCAATATTAAGGGAAATTTTCCTAAGCTAGACTCCATGGAGAGTCAGAAAAGTGGCATGAACTACTCTTTTAAAATAAATTTTATTATTTCCCCCTCCTCAAGCCCCTCTCCCTCCCTATGTACAAAACTTTGTTTCTATTTTTCCTTGTGTTTTTGCTTTTTTTTTCCTTGTCCCTTCCTTCCCTTCTCCCTCCTTCCTCCCCTTGTTTCCCTTCCCATTTGAATGTTTGCTTCCCATTTACCAATATCTATTATACATTTCAGTCCTAATTTCCATTTTTGGTTTCTCACATCAGGGAAACTATGAAGTATTTAAACATATGTGTCTGGTTTATTTCACTTAAGAGTATAGAACTACTCTTAAATATCCATATCCCCCAAAAAATCTTCAAAAATTTTTATCTCTTTCAGTGTGAACCTAGACATTATGCCAGGCCAACTGGTGGCTGTGGTGGGTAATGTGGGCTCTGGGAAATCCTCCTTGATGTCAGCCATGCTGGGAGAAATGGAAAATGTCCATGGGCACATCACCATCAAGGTAAGAGAGAATGCTAATGACTTCTGACCCTCAAATTTGGGCCACTCATTGTCATTTTCTCTTTGGGGAGAGTGCACTAGTAGGTGAGGCCTTGGTGATACTGGTAGATTTGTAAACTATAGATTCTCTGCACCATCCCAGGGTCTCTGGGGAGAGTCTAAGAATATGCCTTTTTTATGAGCTCTCCAGTTGATTCTCATATGGATATGGATAGCTATTGACTAGAGATATCCTCCTTCAAAGTCTAGGCATTTCTGCTGTTTTTATATGTTTCTGAAAATCTCAAATTCTGCAAAATTGTGCGATAAAAATAACAAAACCTAGAAGGAAAAGAGTTGTTAATAGATGACTGAAAACTGAATGCCAGGCATGCTTACACACACCTATAATCCTAGCACTCTGGGAAGCTGAGGCAGGAGGATCTGAAGTTTGAGCCTAGCCTGGGCAACTTAGTGACTTAGCAAGATCATGTCTCAAAATAAAAAATAAAACAGGTTAGGGATGTACCTCCATACAAAGGCCCTGGGTTCAATCCTCAGTAAACACATGCACACACACACACACACACACACACACACACACACACACACACATTAAATAACCAACAAAAACTGTACCAATAGTAACAATAACCAGAATAGGAAAAAAGTAGCTTTGTAAAATCAACACTGGAATTTGTACCCTATATTACAATTAGTCTGGGCTCCTTTTTTGCAAGCTAGATCTTTAAAGGCATTTGTTTCCAATACAAAAACCTGGCATGGGGTATTGATTTCCTCATCAATCATGATTTTTTAACATAAGGGAAATATTTTCAAGGCACCTTTATGAACACTCTGAACTTCCCCAGAAAGCCAAATTTAGAGGAGATTATAGGTATTTTTGAATTATTAAAACAGCCACTATTTACACAAAAGAAAAACAAGTCTACATTTTCAGCATTTTTTCTTAAGATCTTCATATATTGTTAAAGTTTTTTTTTTAAATATGAGAAAGCTTGCTCCTGATTCTTTATATTGACCTACTTAAAAAAATTATAAAAACATATTTTCTTCCACAATATACTAACATCATTATTTGCCAACTCCTAATGAGTTAATTTGCATTTTTTAAGAAACCATGCACTATATATATATATATGTGTATATATATGTGTGTGTGTGTGTGTGTATATATATATATATAATATATATATATATACACATAGCAGAGAAGACTCTATACATTTGTTTCCTCACTCCTTTTGAGAAGCTTTTTATTGTCAACTCATAACTGAGTTCTTTCTCAAACACAGGCATTTGTCAGTCTCTATGTCACTTTGAAAATAATCTTCTCTGTGTACCCTATTGTGTTCTTTAGTTTTTGTTTCCTAAAATATCATCTATTCCATTTCCTAAAAGTGTTAGCACTGTATTAGTCCTAGGAAACTCATTGGGTCTGACTAAAACCATTATCTAGAAGAAGCATGTGCATTTATCTTCTGATTTTTCAGGATTATGTCAAGAAATTAATAGTCTAATGGGGAGTGTGTTAAATGATGAACAGGATATTGAATCTTTCTCCTTGGTCCATACCATGCAAGCACATTAATAAATATCAAATGTTTAGGCAGCGTGTCGCATAGTTCTTTGAATCTAAGCTCTACTTTTTTTCTTACTCCTGCCACCTCATCCTTCAACCCTGCATTTCTGGCAGTACAGCTTTCATATGGTCTGATCCTTTCTCATTTAGGGTACTACAGCTTATGTCCCTCAGCAGTCCTGGATTCAGAATGGCACCATAAAAGACAACATCCTTTTTGGATCAGAGTTGAATGAAAAGAGGTATCAGCAAGTTCTGGAGGCCTGTGCTCTCCTCCCAGACTTGGAAATATTACCTGGAGGAGACCTGGCTGAAATTGGAGAGAAGGTAGGGTCCTTGAAGGGCGAAGAAATATTGATGAAAAAAAGTGAGGACGATGGAAGAAATACACAGGAGTAACATGGTTGACCAATCTTGATAGTCATGTTTGGAACAAACACCAAAAAACATGCATATGCACTAACTGCTCACAATATTTTGTGCAAATAACTCTGAATTTTTAAACTTGATGCCTGGAAACAAAAACAAGAATTATTGATCTAAATCAAACCTAATGAAAAACTATGTCATCTGTTGCATCTATGTTAATAGTGACTGGCCCAAGGTTTATTGTGTTATTAAATGCTTCTTGTAAAAATAGATTTTAATGATATTGTATCCATAGAATGGATATAGCATAATTTACTTCATAGTTAGAATGTTTTCATTTTTCCTTCCCATTAATAAAAACTAATATAATAACCCTTTGAGGGACAGTGATTTTTCAGATGCTAGACTGGTACAGACATAGGTCTGGAATGAGTTTGTCCCTTAATTCAGGATGCATTTATTGAGCATCTGCTAGGATAATATTCATAAACCAAATAGACTCTGACAGCAAGCAACAAAAATATTAAATAAGTAAATCATATGATAGAAAATGCTACCTTGTGCTTGCCTTTGATTACTGGGTTTCAAGTTACTTATTTCAATGAAACTTACTTATTTGTATAAAGAAACTTATAAGGCTTTTAAGCCCTTGATATTCAATTGAGGCAAATTTCTTCCTTTTACTCTTCCTTATTAGATTATGTAAAGTGGATTTAGAGAGTGGTACTTAATAGAAATCATTTTCTTCTTCAGGGTATAAATCTCAGTGGTGGCCAGAAGCAGCGAATCAGCCTGGCTAGAGCTGCCTATCAAGATTTAGACATCTATATTCTAGATGACCCTCTATCAGCCGTGGATGCTCATGTAGGAAAACATATTTTCAATAAGGTCTTGGGTCCCAATGGCCTGTTGAATGGCAAGGTGAGAAGGCATTCAAAGTGATGAAGATATGTGGATGAGGAGATGGAAATCATACTGTTTTGAAGCAAATTTTATTTTCTTGCTCTCTCGGCCTCTGAGGAGATACAGTATCAGACTGATCTCCTTGGAGCCTATCCAATGAAGATTTCCATCATGAAGTTGTGATTTATATTAGAACTGGCTAATTTGAGCATCATTCTGTGGCTTTTATGTTGAACCTCTTAGAATGATTTTGATAAAAATATTTATTGACCTATGGTTACAATAAGAAATATATTTGGTCTTTGTCCGGATTTCCTGGCACAGAGTTCCTAAAACCCATGGAATTTCAGGAGTGATAGGATTATCTTTTGTTATTCATAAGCCCCTCCTATCATGCCTGAGTTTATCCTAATGAAATGGCTTAGGGCAGGACTCCTAGACAGCTTCATTATGGGGCTGATGATCACCAACACGAACAAGTAGTTTAAAGTTTGGAACTTTCAGCCCTCCCACTAACCTCCAGGTAGGAAGTGGTGGTAGGACTGGGTTATAAATACTCTTGAACAGTGAGATTTGGAGAGTTTCAAGGTTGGTGAACATATCAAGGTGCAGGGAGGCTAGTACAAAGTGACAGCATGAAAGCTCTGCACTGCTCCTCCAGAGCTTGCCCTGTGCATTGTTTTCTTTTGGCTGTTCCTGATCTATATCCTTCATCATAAGTTGATTAAATAAGTAATCTATTTTCCTGAGATCCCTGAGGCTTTCTAGAAAATTATGGGACCTGGTGAGAAACTGAAAGTGTAAATAAGGACTAAAAGGTATAATAGATAATGTAAAATAGGAAGAAAAGGGGCAAAGAGGAGGGGGAAGTGGGAGGGGTAGGAGAAAGGAAAGAAGGGAATGGAATTAATATGAGAAAATGGAAAAATGGAAACAAAGTCTTTGAAAATAGGGAAGGATGGAGGGGTTGAAGGGAGGGCAGGGGAAGGGGGAAAATAAGAGAGTATGTAAAGGTGCATATCTCCAATGATGAATGTCATTATATTGTACACCTAAAATGTACCAATAAAAGGATTAAAAAAAAAAAAAGAAAATTATGGGACCTTAAGTGGGAGTCCAGCTCATGGCCAGTTGTGAGAATTACGAGGAGCCTGAGACTATCTACTGGCATCTGAAATGGGGGACAATTTTTTTTTTTGGTACCAGGGATTGAACTCAGGCCCTTGCACCTTTGAGGTAGGCAGCAGAACCACTGAGCTAAATCCCGGCCCCTGGGGGACAATTTTGTAGGCCTGTAAACTAGGGGTCTGTGCTAATTTCAGTCAGTTTCAGAACTGAATTGAATTGTTAGACACTGAACTGGTGTCAGAGAACATCCCTTAGGACCCAACAATTCACTTGCTGGTGGGACACAGGTCATCCTTCAGGTATTATTAGGTATTATCCTTATGCTCTAAGAAGGCACTTTCCTGAGAATGTTTGCAGGATGTGAGAACACCGTACCTGAAAAGGATGATTTGACCTGAACACAAAATAATATCTAATAGTTATTTATTAGATACTCACTCATATCCCAGACCTCTACTAAGCATTTTCACTGTTTTCTCATTTGATTCTCACAATACCCTTATCAGACAGAACAGGTAAAGTGGGCAGAGAAAATCACTAGAGCTGGTTGTAGGCAGAGACCATGCTTTTGTGATGGTGGGCAAATTAGCATGATTATTCTGACATAGTGTGCCAAATTTCAAGAGGGGCTGACAGAGCCCCTCTGCTGATAACATAATTTCCCTTGGTACTGGGCAGGGAGATTCTAACAGTATTTTTGGCCTGTTGCCTTCAAGATTCTTGAATGCTGCTAGTTAAGGTTGGTGTGTTCTGGGCTGCTGTTCCACTGAGGCCCTTTGGCTCTCTTTTGAATCAGTGGATCAGCAGGAACTCACTCTCTCTCCTATTTCTGACCCCAAGTTCTGTCCTTAAGACCTTCTTAGTTTCATTCATTTTCTAGCTGAATACTCACCTTGTGCCAGGTTCATTGCATGTATAGATGGAAAGGTCTGGTCTTTGCTCTCATGTAGTCACAATTTAATGGAAAGACATATAGAAAAGCAAACAATAATATTACCATACATGAGTTATTTTCATTGTAGTCTGTATAAACTATAGTGGAAACATTGGAGGAATATCTGAGTCTTGCTAGAAGATTCAGGAAAGCCACCAGAAGAGCTGGCTTTGAACTGAGAATTAAGGGATGAGCACGTCCTGTATATTCTAGATAAGAAGGGTCTAGTCTCTGTTGGGTTGTGAAAAACAGAACAAAGGTAGTGGGTTTAGCTTATCTCTCCAGAAATCCATCACAACTTCACAACTCCTAATTCAGCCTCATTACTTATCTATAAGTGTTTGTCTTTCTGTCTCAAGTAGAGTTCCTATCTCAGTAGTCAGTTGAGGAATACGAAGGATGACCAGACTCTGACACCAACAAGGACATGGATAAATGTTTCTTGTCCACAGTGTCTCTAACATACTGAAATAAAGCTCTTTAGTACAATTGTTTAGCTGGTAAATGAAAAACTAGTAAGAGGCAATTAGTTTTAGCCAATTATTTAGCTTTGTATGCACCAGTTATAATCATGGGCACTGGTGACTTTCCTAAATTCAATCTTTTGCTATCCCAGGACATGGAGGAGGATGTGTGTAGGATAAAGCTCATTTTCACTACAGGAAAACAACTATGAGTAGATCCATGATGTTCAAAGTCTCATTTCACATAGAATCAGGTTTTAAGATGTGGTTTTGGGAAAGGAGGATGTAAAATAAGCCAAATGATCAAGACTACATTATGAAGTAAAGCCCTAGTATGAATTGGCATGTATGTATTTCCCTTTTAAGAGTAATCCAGGGAAGGGGCCGGGATTTAGCTTAGTAGTACCATGCCTGCCACGTAAGCACAAGGTCCTGAATTTGATCCCTGGTACAAAGAAAAGAGTAATCCAAGGAAGAGGGTCGACACAGGCAGACAGCACAACTTAATGTTATTTTTACAGACTCGACTGTTGGTTACACATAGCATTCACTTTCTTCCCCAAGTGGATGAGATTGTGGTTCTGAAGAATGGCACTGTCATAGAGAAAGGATCCTACAGTGCTCTGCTGGCCAAGAAAGGAGTATTTGCTAAGAATCTGAAGACATTCACGAGACATTCAGGTTCTGAAGGGGAGGCCACAGGTATGTAAAGAGGATTGGAACGAGTATAGAACTCGGGGTCTGGGTGGAAAAAGTAGACCAATATATATCTCCTGTTTAGTATCCAATGAACTAGATTTGAAATTACCCAAAGTTTCAAACTCTACTCTTCTGTGCTCTGGGTAAAGAAACAAATTGAAATTATAAGCCTGGGCCAAACTTGTGGCTCACCCTGCTCATCTGTCTCTGACACTCAATCAAAGAACATCAAGGGTACAACCTAAAGTTTGGGTGAGTAACCCTTGTGGAAAGAACACCAGTGGATGCCAAGCTCCTGTTGATTCAAATCATACATCCCACTCCAACTACTGCAAACTCATTGAAACCAATTTCTGGCTGGTATTGTCACCAGTTTGCTTAGATCCTTGCTTTTAATAATAATGGAAATTAAAACTAAAGTACAATCCGCAAGAAAAAAAAGCTTTAATTGGAAACTTAGAGGGACAATAGGAAGACTCAAGCTTAGGTGGCTGGAGAGGGCACACTCACAGGGGTTCAGACTGGCTAACCACAAAGGTAGGGAGCCAGTTTTAAGGATTAGCTGGTGGGCTGGGATTTGGTTGATTTTCTCAGTTCTGGTGTCATAGTTCTAGAGTTCTTTTGGCTGAGGGGTGGACTCAAATGGGGCTCTGCCTTTCCTGGGATCCAGGTGATCACAGGTTCAGGGAAATGGCTCGAGACATAGTTGAATGTCACTGGAAATCCCCCATCCTGGTGTCCTTAACCTTGAAGAGGGTGAGATCATGTAAATTCAGGGCAATTCAACCTTGTGTTGCCAACTCCTAGACAGATACTCACCAAATGATTAACATATCTATATGAGAAGCTGAGAAGGAATTTGGCCCAAAGTTTTAATGTAGCAAAGGATACAAAATAGTCAAGCTTTGTTCTGCTTTTAGTTATCCATTTGTCTGTAGGCCCAAGTGAAGAGTCATTGTTTAGAGCAAAAATGGTCCCTGACTATCCCCAGAAGAAAACACAAATCATGCTGTTATGGAAATCTCGGAAAGAAATACACAGAGACACAGAATTCAGATAAAATAATAAAATTTCTTCTCACCAGCGGACGGGAACACCAGAAACCAGTCTGGTCAGTATCCGTACCCTCTCTGATCAGCATTTCCCTTTTTATGTCTTTTTTAGCCATTATCTCATCCCTAGTGGTCTTTGATATGTAAAAACAATTCCAGTTCCTATTTGCAAGTCACAGACACAAGATAGGCACATATAGTTGTAAATTCACCCTAGCATGGTAACTTTGTTAGGTTAATGAAGTTACAGGTTAGAGTCAGATAATCCTCACCTTAAACAAGGAGTTACAGGAAAAGCAAATCTTAAAAGAACACATTACTTATTTTGCTTCTACAACTACCTTAATATTCAATCTATTAAGTTATTTAAAACTTTTCCGTATCAATGCTTTCAAAGAGTAGTGGGTAAGGGCCCAGGATTTTATCTGTTCCCCATCCCTACTGTGGTCCCTGACTATGTAATGACTGCATAGTACTAATAGTATACTACTAAATTCTTGATAAGCTTTAATAAAGGAATCATGATTAAAACACCAAAAACTACTGGGTGCATGAACCAGAAAAATCATTACAGCGTCACAATATCCCATAGGAACAGCCCCTAATATTGCCACCTTTGGGTACACTGATTAACTCCATTTAGCAGTGGTGCCATTTGTTGTGACTCTTCCCAGGGACCTGCCAGTAGTAGTCTTGGGCATAGTGCTGGTTATCATCAGCCTCATGTAGTGATCACCAGCATGTGTTGTGCCCAGATTGTGAAGTCCCAGAGACCACCAGGAGGCCGTTTCCGATGTAAGCACACAAGGGTCGTTTATTCAAGCTTAAGCAGGGATTCTCAACTGTCACCGACACAGCGGATCGAGATTGAGAGCCCTGAGTCCCTAACTAGCAGGGTTTTTATTGAGAATACAACAAGCTTTGGTTATTAGTAGCCAGGTGATTGGTTAATACTCAATACATATGAAGTGTAGGGTTTTGGTTGGCTAGGCTTTGGGGG
>NW_004624737.1:11662383-11679681 GCF_000247695.1 Heterocephalus glaber
AAATAAGAACCAAGATACTCATGTAATGGTACAAGATCCCAATGATGAATGTAACTGTATTTTATACCTAAAATGTACCAATAAAGTTAATGGAGGGGAAAAAAAAAAAGATAACCCCAGGAAGCATCTAGATTCTTAGGAAAGTTTCTCCCTTTCTACTTCTCAGCTCTAGGTCCACCAGCAGTCATTTGAAGTCCTTGAAAAACTCCTTGAAAACTCGGAATGCGAATGCCCTGAAGGAGGAAGAAGAACTAGCGAAAGGACAAAAACTAATCAAGAAGGAATTCATGGAAAGGGGAAAGGTGAACACCATACAAAAAGTACCATTTGAAATGATATATAGCTTAGAATCTGAAATTAGTTGAATTTAAAATTAGTTGAAACGTGAATATATATCATAGGAGCAACATGTTCTATTTGTTATGAATCTTCAGATTTTTTATTAAAGTTGTAAATGAGGCTTTAGGCTTTCTACCAAATCATACTTCTATGATAAATGATATGTTTCCTGTAAATAACTTGATCCCTTCCTTCATGAGTATTTGATTCCGTTTTAATGTATAGAGAACAACAAAACTGCCTTGAGATGCAATTCTAGGAGCCAAGAAACGCTAATATATCAGACCCAGAGCATATAATTCAAATTAATTCAAACCACAAAGGCCAAGGTCTGCAGTAAAACTCCACATCCTACTCTGTATTGATACCTTCCCATCTTAATTATCTGAAGATTCTTTTAATGATTTGATTGCTATTTACTCTGCATTATGTTTCACCATTGATCTATTAACCTGGCCCAGTTCAGAAATAGTGACCACAGATCACCAGATTTTGCTATTATCTAAATTTCCAGGGGAATCCACACTTCTTTGTGATTGGCTTTCTAGGTAATTCCTCACCAACAGCCATTAAAGTGTTCTACTAATATTGATGGTGTCTTTGCAGGTGAAGCTTTCCATCTACATGAAATACCTAAAAGCAGTGAGATTGTATTCAATAGCCTTCATCGTCTTTTTCTACATGATGAATTCTGTGGCTTTTATTGGATCCAACCTTTGGCTCAGTGCTTGGACCAGGGACTCTAACACCTTCAACAGCACCAACTATCCAGCCTCTCAGAGAGACATGAGAATTGGGGTCTATGGAGCTCTGGGAGTAGCCCAAGGTATTTGTAAAGGCTATAACAACCATCTTTTACAGAATCTCTGGACCTTGTACTTTTCTAGTACTCAGGAAAACATTTGTTATTATATTCCGGGTACAAATTTTCAGGGATTCTTGTGTATGGTGCTGATAAAACTATTTCCATTTCCAGCTATATTTGTGGTTATAGCAAGTATCTGGAGCGTGTATGGCTGCATCTATGCATCAAAAACCTTGCATAGGCAACTGCTAATCAATATCCTTCATGCACCTATGAATTTTTTTGATACAACGCCTACAGGCCGGATTGTGAACAGATTTTCTGGTGTAAGTATCTCAAGGGATATTTGGTGGTGTGTTTATATGGTGACGATCTTTCTTTCTTTCTTTCTTTCTTTCTTTCTTTCTTTCTTTCTTTCTTTCTTTCCTTCCTTCCTTCCTTCTTTCCTTCCTTTCTTTTTTTTATACAGGGATCAAACTTGGGACCTTGCTCTTGTGAGGCAGGTGGAGGAACCACTGAACTAAATCCCTGAACCTTTCTATTTCTTATAAGGAGGAATTCTCATTTCCTCCCACCAGCAAATTCTGTACAATTTTAGTTTTTTTGTCCATTCAGCATGCACATGTTTTTTAGGTACTTTCTTTTAGGTTCCAAGGATTCTAGGGACGAATAGCTCTGGCCCTTCAGTAGCTACTATCTAGTGAAGGACACAACCAAAGAAATGAAGAATTATGATAGAACATGGTAAAACCAGTTTGTAGAGTGGTGTTCTGGTAGTACAAAGAAATGACAGAGAAAAGAGGTACTGGCTTAACCTGGATGACCGAGGATAGGGAATGTCAGAAAAAGTGAAACAGTTCAATAATAGAAGTAAGGCAGGGAGGTGGTGGGGGTTGTTGAGGGAGGGGGTGGACAGCAGAAGCATGGCGAGCAGGGCTATTCTGTGGAGGGAGAGGGGAGCCTAAGTAAAGTCACTGACATAGACTGTGGCAGTGAATGAAAGGAATATAGGGGAATCCTTTGCTTGATCTCTGCTTTCATTCTTGAAACTTCTCTCTTTTATGCTTTAAAAATTAGTGAATCAGACACAAAAGCTTAAATATTGCATGTTTTCCCGTATATGAGAAACCCAAAATATAAATAAAGAGCACAATAAAAGACAGATAATAGAGAGTAGGAAGATAGATCTTTTTCATATGAGACAGGGATCAAGAAATGGGGGAGGGGGAGAAGAAGGGAACGGAAAGGGGATGATAAAGGAATTGAGATGTGCACGTACCAGTTCTCAAGGAAAATAATCATTGTGTAATACAGACATGTACTAATAAAAAAACAAAAACTGGGAAAAAAGAATGAATGCATTAGATCTGGATGTTGAATGAGAGCTGTATAATTTTGAGGAGATTTTCAAACATTGTTTCTATCTACTTTAAATCTTGGAGCCACTGGCATTCATCTATTCACTCAAAAACATTTTGAGTACATTTTATGAGTCAAATACTATACTAGGCACTGGGACTCTCAATAAATGGTAAGTTCATACATAGATGGCTCTTTTCCATGGGTGAGACCTGATTCATTTATTTATTTTTTTAATGGATCTGAGATGGAAGTTTCAGAAACAGAAGCAGAGACCAGGCAATTCTGAATTATATTCAAGTACCATTAGCACAGTTTGCAGTACTTTGCTTGTGGAGGAGAGTATTGTTTTTAAAAAGTGTCTGAGCAGCGTAGACTCATATATTTGTTCTCACACATAAGCAAACACATAAAGGGTAGCTCATAGCTCACTGCCAGGATGTGGGGACAAAGCAACCACTTAAAAAATGGGCAGGTAACTGGTCCCCATTTGTCATCTTCCTCTGGGGCAGAAACAGAAGGCATATTATCATTGGAGACCACTTAAATTGGCTCTTTGCCTTTTAATAGAGCCTAAAAGAAAAATACAGTTTTGGTTGGAGACATTTCCCACAGGAATTTTACAAAGATTGTGTAGTCTTTCCCATGCCATTTTATTTGATCAATCTTATGAAAAAGAGGACATAGAGCTGGTTAGGCTGCAGTTATACTTTGCTGAGTGCTTTTGCATGAATAAGGAGACTATCATTAATCATATGTACATTTATGTACAAAGGTGAGTTTGATCAAGGGTTTTCTATAATCAGTGGCTGAATCCTTAAGAGGAGAAAGAGCAAAAGAATATTGATGCTCACATGTCACCCCAGCTACTCAGGTGGCTGATCCAGGAGAACCACAAGTTTGAGGTCAGGCTGAGAAACTTTGTGGGACCTTGTTAAAAAGAGTTGGGAATAGTCACATGTGGTGGCACATGCCTATAATCACAGCACTCAGGAGGCTGAGGCAGGAGGAGCACAGTGAGTTTGAGCCCAACCTGACTACATAGTGAGTTCAAGGCCAGCCTGAACTACATAGCGAAACCCTGTCTAAAAAATCTGCCCCCTCCCCAAGAAAAGAGTTGAAGATATAGCTTAGGGCAAGGGACTGAATTCAATCACCAGTACTACAGAAAGAAAGGAAAGGAAAGAAAAGTGAAAAGGAAGTGAAGCAAAGGGAAAGGAAAGGAGAACAAATGGAGGACATAAGGATGAAGAATGTATGCTAGGTAAGGATTAAACATAACTTCATAGAACTAATAGCTGGTGAAGATCTCTTTCCTCTTCTGTCTTTCTTTTCTTTTTCCTTCTTGTTCTTGTTCTTCCTCCTCTTCCTCCTCCACCTCCCCCCCCCCGGTCTCTCTCTCTCTCTCTCTCTCTCTCTCTCTCTCTCTCTGTCTCTCTCTCCCCCTACCATGGACACTAGACTCAGGAGTCATTCTCAATTCAGAGCTGTCTTGGAAGATAATTATCCTTGACTCAATTTGGAGATAATTTGGACACACATTAGTACTTACGTATTGCTAATCATAGAATCAATATAATCCTCTAAGAAAGCTAGGATAGGGCAACCCAAGATATAAGCCAGGCTTCCTGGATATGTTCTAAACCATTCATTATTCATTAATTTTTTCATTTGTTAATTTAATCCACATGACAAGAAGACAATGAGGCAGTGAGACCCATCAGTCACATTTGGGTTTCTTAATTAGAACACTGACTAGCCAGGGATCACATTCCTTTGCACTTCCCTTTCCTCTTGAAGTTCTGTGCCTGGCAAAGGAAACAACTTCTCAGTATAAGGTGGTTCTTTGGTCAAGGGTAGGTGACAAAGCCTTGTTGATTGGAGATTCCAAACAAGTGTTTGTTAAATGTTTGTTGTGTTACAGGCTCTATTCTAGGCAGTAAATAGAGTTAGGGCCTATGTAAAGTTACAATAATTGAATTGACTTGGCTATGGGAGAAGGATTTACCAGCATGGCTCTATTAGCTTATAATAATTATGCATGATTTAATAAATTTGGTGAATGAGAATAGTGAAAACCCTTATTAAAACTATTGCAAAATGTGAAGGATGACTGTTATATCTGTTTAGAGGGACTTTGAAAAATGAGGAAATTACAAAAATTAGATTGGTTATTACGGTAAGTAGTACAATCTGTTACAAATTAATATCTTTAAAAGATTAAATTAAATTCATTGGAAATAATCAGATTCCTGGCTGTAACCAGGAAGATGCAAAATGTCTTAGTAATTCATTGGCTCACCATCTCTCGTAATGATATTCCTAGGATATTTCCACTGTGGATGAAACCCTCCCTCAGACCTTGCGCAGCTGGCTGATGTGCTTCCTGGGGATAATTAGCACTCTTGTCATGATCTGCATGGCCACCCCCATATTTGCCATCATTATCATTCCTCTTGGCATTATTTATGTGTCTGTCCAGGTAGGTTTGGAAATGGCTAGATCTTTGTTTCTCTCTGTTCATAAAAGCCCAGTATTGGTTTCTCCAGTGTCTATCTTTGCCAGTTAGTCACATATTGATTGGCCCAGGAGCCCACTGGCAACTTTCCAAAGTTAAATTGTTAGCATCCATAGGTATATGGTTCACAGCACATCTCACTCTATCTTAGATTTATGTTTGGATTCAAGGCTACTTTGAAATTGGCTCTAAACAAAGTCTTTCAGCTCCATAAGAACCTCCAAACTGGTTAAGTCATTTTAGAAGATGCTTCCTCTTTTAGCTTTGAATAGGTGTATCTGCTTGGAGATGTCTCTCAGCAGGAGCTAGATCTCTTTTCACTTCAGGCAGTTCAAGTTTCATTGGGATACCTGTGGATGGTTTAGGTTCAATTTCAACATATTCATGGAGAAAACTGGTAACTTAGGAGCCACTCTTCAAAGAAAAAGTAGAAAGAGCTTCATTCCCACAATAAAAATTGATAAGGAGAGTGAAGCTTTAAGGAGAACCCTTGTCTTGCCAGTTGCCTTTATGATGAATTGTATGTCTAGGGGACACAATTCTGAGACCTTAAGATGTGGGTATTATGGCCTTGTGGCCTGTGGTAAGATAGCACCCCTTGTATTGTTCCATGGGTACACTGTCATCTCCGTGACAGACTTTTGACTGTTCATAACAAATCAACAAATAAAAGGCAGGATTATTTGAGGAGACTTCCAGATATGACTGTGATTCTCAAATGCCCAATTCTTCCCAGGTTTTAACAAACCCTAACCACATCCAGTAGCATCACTCTCCCACCCATCATACCTTGTCCTTCAGGCCATAGAGAACTGGCTACATTCTATTACATCCAGTTCCTTCTTGTACACTCGACATCCTGCACATTCCCATTGCTATCTTTACCTTCATATACCACCAAGACACAGTTGTAGTTACAATTGACTTGTTCTTCAATTTTTACCCAAACCACAGCATTCCTTTTACTGACCATTTTGTCTCCAGATCCACTTTACTCCCCTGGGTCCGTGAAGACTTTACAAAATCTCTTTGAAGACAGTTTCTCCAACCAGTACAAAAACTATCATTTGGACAACATATGCAGGGGAGAATGTGGACTCAACTGACAAAATTCCTCATGTGGTTTGGAAATTGAAACCTCTATGTCTATGTTCCTTACCAACCCCAATCTTGCCATTCTTCTCCTTAGGCCTCTCTCCTTATTCTTCTAGCCAGTAGTGACACTGCAGGCTTCTGTCCTGTTCAGATCTGGGTTGTGGCCATCAAGTTAGGAATGTTGAGTCATGGCCCTAAAGGAAGAAGTGTATGTGACATGATTGTATGACTGAGCCTTACTTTTTGTATTCAGGTGTTTTATGTGGCTACTTCCCGCCAGCTGAAACGTCTGGACTCTGTCACTAGGTCCCCAATCTACTCTCACTTTAGTGAGACTGTAACAGGTTTGCCTGTTATCCGTGCCTTTGCACACCAGCAGCGATTTCTAATGTGCAATGAGATGTCAATTGATACCAACCAGAAATGTGTCTTTTCCTGGATTACCTCAAACAGGTGAGGCTTCCCCTGGATATTTACCCAAATGTATGCTTGGGGTTCTGCATTCATGGCCAGTATTATAAAACTCACACTTGGGCTGGGGATTTAGCTCAGTGTCACTGCACCTGGCTTGCAAGCCCAGGGTCCTGAGTTCAATCCCCAGTATGGCAAAACAACAACAAAAATCTCACACTGGCCACACACAACTCTCATAGACAGAAGAGAGTCAGAGACTGGTTTCCTGTGTCAGCTCTGTCATTTACCAAGCTAGGTGAATTGCCTTGACCTCTCTAAGGAAAATATGAGTTTCTTTGTTTTTTTATAATGAAAAGGACACCACCTATCTCACAGAGTTATGGTGGAAGTCAAATGACATTTGTGTGCATTTGGTAACCCAGGTACCATACAAGTGCCAGGTACACCGAATGTTCTCTGTTTATTACCTGAAGAATGTATGTGAGATTCTCCATAGGGATGATATTCTTTTTAGAGTTGTAGAAAAAGCAGAAATTGGAGAAAGGAGAGTTCAGAATTTTTAGGGGAAAAAAATTTTAAATACAATATATTTAGGAAAACCATTTAATAAACTTTTAGGAATACATTTAGGTATTGCTAAGTCAAATTGAGGCCCCCTCTAAGAGCATAGGAACTCAAACAGATAACTCATATCCTGTGGGATGAATCCCTGACTTAGGTGAGCATCATTAAACTCTGGCAAGCACTGGTATGTCCTTGAAGGAGAAAAGTCTTTTCAGGAAAGGAAAATTCTTGAATAGCTTCCAAAGTATCTTTTTTTAAATATGGAGTGCTTCACGAATTTGCATGTCATCCTTGTACAGGGGCCATGCTAATCTCTGTATCATTTCAATTTTAGTATACGTGCTGCCAAAGCAACCACCTTCCAAAGTATCTTGAGGTGGTAAGGGCAGGCTAATGATGGTCAGTGTTATTTGGAACATTCAGAAGTCAGGAATTTAATTACAAAGATGTTTAATTTCCTAAACTTTATTTTCTTTTGTTTTTTGAGACAAGGTCTCTCTATGTAGCTTAGTCTGTCTTTGAACTATTATGTAGCCCAGGCTGGCCTTGAACTCGTGGGGATCCTTGGCCTCAGCCTCCTGATTGCTGCAATTACAGGTGTGCTCCACCATACCGAGTTTATTTCTTAGAGACTATTGAAAGGAAAAAGGAATATAAGTAAATCCTATTGGACTTATTGTATCATATTTATTTGTACACATATTAGAATCATTAGTGTCACTTAAATATATTTTATTTGGGAAAGTCAGTCTTTTATATAAAACTAACTTTTTACCTCAACTCGAGTTCTCTATAAACCCCCAGTGTATTTCCTTGTGATCAACTCACACTTATCTTCTCTCCACCCCCAGCTTCTTCTCTCCTTTTAAAAACATTGAGATCAGGCAAGTTAATTGAACCTTTCTGTAGTGCTTGCTTTTTAGCCATGCACAAGAACTCACTAGGGCATTGCTTCCTTAGCCTGATCAAAAGAAACCACTTTTAGCATTCACCTAAAATGCAGACCCCTAAACTTATCTTAGGACCCCTAAATCCGAATTTCCTGGAGAAAGTTTCAGGATTTTTTTTACATAAACTTGTAACAGTTGCTCTAGGTGATCCTTATAATTTGGCAACTTTGGAAGACTACGATGTAGGATTCCCTTACTTTAGAAAATTCCTCTAGACCTTTAAAATGCAATTTAGCCAGGCATGATGGCACATGCTTATAATCCAACCACTCAAGAGGCTGAGGCAGGAGAATTGCTGGGAGTTCAAGTTCATGGCTGGTCTGAAATACATGGTGAGACCCTGTCTCAAAAAAAACAAAAGCAAAAACAAAGCAATTTAATTTCTTTAAAAATATTAATGGAGGCTGGGGATTTAGCTCAGTGGTTTCGCCACCTGCTGCACAAGCGCAAGTTCGATCCCTGGTACCCCCCCCAAAAAACAAAAAAAATTAATGGACTTCTGGAATACATTGAGATATTCCTAAGTCAAATTAGGCATCTCTTTAAGAGTGTGGCCCACTCTTGAAGACATAGGTATAGGCAAAGAGTATGAACAAAACCTTGATCACACAGGAAATATTACAAAAATCAACAACTGGATCCCATCATATTAAAAAGCTTTCGCACAACAAAAGAAACCACCAGCAGAGTTCAGAGACAACCCACAGTGTGGGAAAAAAAATTTTGGCAGCTATTCCTCAGACAAAAGACTAATATCTAAAATATATAAATAACTCAAAAAAATCAGAGCCCCCCCCAAATTTAAGATCCAATCCAAAAATGGGCATCTGAAATGAATAGACATTTCTAAGATTAAGTAGAAACAGCAAATAAATATATGGAAAAATGTTCAATACCACTGATGATTTGAGAAATCCAAATAAAACGAGATTCCATCTCACTCCAGAAAGAATGGCTATCATGAATAAATCAACCAGTAACAAATGCTGGCAGGCCTGTGGGGAAAAAAGGAACATTTCTTTCTCCACCATTGGTGGAAGTGTAAATTGGTACAATCAATATGGAAATCAGTATGGAGATTCCTCAAAAAACTAGAACTAATGGTTCTGTTTGACCCAGCTATTCTTCTTCTTGGTATCTTTCCAAAAGAGTTAAAAGTATACCACAGTGATATATGCACACTCATGTATATAGCAGCACAGTATGTAATAGCCAAATCTGGAAAACAGCCCAGATGCCCATCAACAATGAATGGATAAAGAAAATGTGGTTTTTGTATACAATGGAGTACTACTCTGCCATAAAGAAGGATAAATTTAAAACATTTTTAGCTAAGGATGTACCTTGAGAACATACAGAAGTATAATAAGTGAAATAAATCAGACACACATCTTTAAATATCACATTATTTCTCTTTTGTGAGAAACTGCAAGGGTAAATAAAGAACAAAATGGGTGATAGATATTGGGAAGTAGGAAGAAAATGTTCAAATGGGAAGGGAAACAAGACAGGAGGAAGGGAAGGAAGGAGAAAGAAACTAGAAGGAAAAAATGGAAACAGAGCTTTTGTAAATAAGGAGGGGAAGAAGGGCTGAAGGGAGAGGAAGGGAATGGGGCGGGGAATCAAGACATATTATGCACAGGTACCAATTCCCTATGATGAATGTGATCATTATTACATATATCAGAAGTATACCAATAAAATTAATTTTTAAAAAAGACCATAGCCCTACCAACTCAAACCTTCTGAGAATGTTCTATAAACTCCAAAGTTTCTGTTTAAGGTGAGAAAGTAGAGATCATTAACACCTCTCTCTGGCTCTGTTCCCCTACAGATGGCTCGCAATTCGCCTGGAGTTTGTGGGGAATCTGATTACCTTCTGTTCTTCCTTGCTGCTGGTTATTTATAAAAGCACCTTAACTGGGGACATTGTGGGCTTTGTTCTGTCCAATGCCCTTAATGTGAGTCTAAGATTGGGAGTTTGGCTAAAGTAATGTATCTATTCTTACATTGACCCTAGAGTGCACTATGAAATCCATGCTTTTAATTTCCTTCTAGATAGAGGGACTAGGGGAAACAGGTTCAAACCCTGGCTCTATCTTTTACCCACGGACACACTCCTTACCCTTTCTAAGTAGACACAAGTGTCATTTGAAGAAAAAAAGGAGCATAAGTGGTGTTGCCCTTGGGGCTTAAGAAAGCAATTTCATGAGTTTAACAGTTTAAATTTAACAATTGCCTGCCCTTTGGCTTTTTGGTCAATTCTAGTCAAGAGACCAGAATAAATAAATAGGAAATTTTCTCCAAAATATAGCAGTAATCAGAAAGTCTTTTGGACAAATAATTCCTCCTGAGTTTGTTTTTCTTATCATAGAGCAATTGGAGCCAATTGCAATGGAGAGAGTTAAATAAGCTATTCGGTTGTATCTCACAGCTGTACCCACATGGTGCCTGGGAATAAAGACCAGGCATTACTACTTCTTGTATAACAGTGCAGTAGCTGGCACTATAGTAACTGTCCAATAAACACATGCTTAATAAGTGAGTCATTTGACCATCTTTCATGGTATCTTTGAACTAATGTTTTAAAGGTTTGCATAGCCATTTGTGTGCTTTATATGGTTCTGTCATCAGTAGAAGTTAATGAGGCCCTCTGGGATCACACCAGGATACCCAGAAGGACTGTTATTCACCAGTCACTCGGTTTGTTGTGCCACTGCCCCTTCATCCTCTAGGATAGACAAGGTTGAATCAAGAAACTATCAGATCGAACCAAACAAAAGCACTCAAACATCAGCAATTGCATATGGTTCAACCTCCACAAAATAGTTATTCTTAGTTCCCATGATCCTATCTTCTCTTCTCTTTCTCTAACCACCATTTACCCCACAAAACCTCCAGGCACATGTGTGCAGACTCCTCATTTTTTGCCTGTAAGAAGCTTGCATCTGAGTAATCCTTCACCTCTAGACTGGCCCAGATCATGATAACCCTTTTACTGGCAGTTAGATATATCCTTGTAACAGCAAGGAGGCACGTGGAGTTTATTGGTGTAAAGAAAGGTGAAAGTCCACATGGATGTTGCATGATAATGCTTGGGTTGAGTAAGAACAGAGAGAGATGGCAGCTTTTTGGAAGGCCTTTTCCTGCCCTGGGTTTTTTTTTTTTTTATGCCCTTCCCCATTTGCAAAACACCATCTACAACCCCTTCTATAAAGAGCACTGGGCTTATGGGCAGCAGACCTGAATTCTGGTCCTACTCAAATATCCAGCTTCTCCAACCCCACCTTTATTCCCAAAGCTCATCTTGCCCTTCATGTGAGTACCACACAGTTGAGAACTTAATTGTTCTCCAGCCATTCAGTGGATTGGCCTTATCACCCCTACCCCCAAGAAAACAAGGATTGTCTTTCTTATACTTTATATATTCTTGTAGAGCCCAGCACAGTGCTGAGTACAAAGAAAGCACTGGAATAAACTTATAGTTTGACTATTTGAGTTGGTTTCTGAGCCTCAGATCATTTTTAGTCTTCTGTATTATTATTTTTTTTTTCCTATAGATCACACAAATCCTAAACTGGCTAGTGAGGATGACATCAGAAACAGAGACCAACATTGTGGCTGTTGAGCGAATAGATGAGTACATAAATGTGAAAAATGAGGTAAGGAGGAATTAGAGAAATCCAGGGAGAAGGCCCATGCAACTCCTTTGAGTGTCCATCTTCATCATTTCATAATATCTCATATGAGTTCATAATATTTTTTAAGAATTTACCCTAACTCAAAGAACTTCATTTCTTCAATCTTATGAAATGATTTAGGAGAAGCCATGTCTCAGAATGTACCAAGTTAGATGGTGGCTCCAATCGTGGAGATCCATAGAGCAACCTTATGGGATAGGGTTTCTTTAATTGAATAAGGTAGGAACCTTCTGGAAAAATAAGTCCAGGTCAGTCAGGTAGCTGGAACACTACTATCTTTCTACTGTTTTGTGACATGAGGGCTGTTTGGCTGAGTTGCCACTGTATGTAAAACACTTCTCACCTTGTCCCTTGTTAGGCACCCTGGGTAACTGATAAGAGGCCTCCAGCAGATTGGCCCAGCAAAGGTGAAATCGAGTTTAGCAACTACCAAGTACGGTACCGGCCTGAACTGGATCTAGTACTGAAGGGGATCACTTGTAACATCGGGAGCACTGAGAAGGTAGGTGGATGTAAGGCCTTATGATCAGAGACACAGAATAGGGAACAACTGGACTCTGGGCCTTTATCACTGGGGGTCAGGTCCTCTACCTTGTGTTCAGGGACACAGCACCACCACCAGAGGGCAGAATATCAAGAAAGGGATCCTGCTTCCCTGCCAGCTGACCAGCAGATATGGGAACAGCAGATAGCCAGGAAGTCAGGAAGGAAATGAGAGAGCATTAGGCTGGGGGAAGGAACAGTTGAGAAGATCACTGTGGAGGATTGTCCCTACAGAGAATGGATTACTTCTCCTAATCTGAAAAATCGAGCACCCTCATAGGGTGCTCGAGCCCTCCAAGAATTTGGAGTCTAGGGTAGGATCAGAAACATCGAGGTGACGCCGCCTGCCTCACAAGCACAAGGCCCCAAGTTCGATCCCCGGTACCGAAAAAAAAAAAAAAAAAAAATCCAGGTGAGGATGCTGAGATCCCAATCAGGGTCTAGCTCTCAGCTGAAGGCAAGCCTAATCCTTCCTTTTTTCATTTCAAAACAAAGATTAAAAATAAGAAAGAGGGCCAGCGATTTAGCTCAGTAGTGCCACACCTGCCTCGCAAGCTCAAGGTCCTGAGTTCAATCCCCTGTACAAAAAAAAAAGAAAAAAAGAAAGAATAATTTCTAATGTTACAATAACACCGGCTGCTGAGAGTGTATATCCATTTCCAACAGTCACCATAGATCTCAGCAAGCAACAAGTAATGAGGTAGGATGGGAGAGCCATCTTTTCCTGACATTTGACACTTTCTTTCTCCTGCAAAAAACCAGAAGCTTTTTGCCATCTTAGAGACAAAGTAGCCAATCACTGCTTCTTACCACCCGTGATTGTGAATGGCCAGGCTAAATAATTTCTTCTTCCAGAACTGTATGTTGAACTAATGTGCAAATGAACTATATTCATAGATTGGTGTAGTGGGCAGAACAGGAGCTGGGAAGTCATCCCTCGCAAACTGCCTCTTCAGAATCTTAGAGTCTGCAGGTGGCCAGATCATCATTGATGGAATAGATATTGCTTCTATCGGGCTCCACGACCTCCGGGGGAAACTGACCATCATCCCCCAGGTAAGCTCTAGAATGCACTTTGACACACACACAGTGGAGCAGCTTATTCTGCAGAAAGTACTGATATCTAGTCAATTAGCAAACACATTTCTGCAGTCCACTCAGGATACCAAAGCTAGTTCCTTAAAGCTACTTAAAAGTTTTTGAATTTTTTTGTAATGTGCAGTTGTGACTTAGCATTTAGCCAGTAGGTGGCAGCAACACAACAAAAATCAAATCGAGTAAATGATTATTCAGCATTTCTATAGCCCGACGTGGTTTGCAAGACCTTTGCAGCTAACATTGCGCGTTTTGCTGCTGAAGCTTGAAGCCATTAAGTTTTATATTCCTATTTGATATGGTTAAAAGATAGAGGAGGAAATTTACTGCAGGTTTTTACCATCAAGTGGAACATTTAGCATATCAGCACTCTCTTTGGTTTGCTTTCTCTACCTTTCCAAATAAGGAGGGCCATGAGGCTTCTGAGACTCTTCATTAGAACCATGTCTCCTCCCTCACTGTAGCCAAGTTTCTCTCGGGGTGGTTTTGGTTTGTCTGATTTTTGCTTAGTTTGATATACTCTTTTCTCTGGACTTTTCAAATATAATAAATTCTCAGTGGTCAGTACTATCCCTTGCTGTACTCTTCCCTGACTCCTCCACCTTTAAACTATGTGTTTTCCTTTGGAAAAGGGATATTCCTCTTGTATTCTAAAGAGAATCTGTGGCAAATTTGGAAATCCATAAGTGTATCTCAGAATGAAATGGAAACAAAACAAACCAAGGGCTCTTCTTAGTCCTGTGCTGGCAGCTGCCCAAGGCCTTCAGAGAACTTGCAGAAGCTTGACATGAACCACCTTTCTGCCTAAGGAGTCTGGCTCAGGTTCCATACTTTCTTTTGGCCACAAAGAACTGCTGGGTCCTTTTCTGATATTAACCCCAATAGCTCCTTCATCTCTTGACTTGCAGGACCCCATCCTGTTCTCTGGAACCCTAAGGATGAATCTTGACCCTTTCAACAACTATTCAGATGAGGAGATATGGAAAGCCCTGGAGTTGGCTCACCTCAAGTCTTTTGTGAGTGGCCTACAACTTGGATTGTCGCATGAAGTGACAGAGGCTGGTGACAACCTAAGGTAATATTTCATACCTACTTTCCTCATAGGTAGTGAGTGTGTGGGGACCATTCCTCATGTTCTTGTTTTAGGTGATGTCTGGTACTGTGGAATTCTTTCTATACAAGTCTAATTTTTAATGTATAAAATAAAACCACTGTGAAGATCATATGATAAAATAGATGTGAAAGTGCTTAGATATTCTTGAAAACATTTGTTATTTAATATGCCCCTCATATGACATTGTATGAGATGGGTTTACAGTTGCCACTATTGTAGAGAATCATAGAAAGCAGATTTTCAACTTAGCTGTGCACAGTAATTAATTGATTAAAACAGACCTGATGCCTGGTACAACCCTAGAGCCTGATTTAATTGACATGAGGTGAAAACAGGACACAGTGAGTCTTGAAGAATCCCAACAGGCTGTGAAGGGTACGCCAGTTGGAAAACTATTGATCCAAAGACATGTGGATGTTGGGGATGTGGAGTCTGCAAAGTCCTTTGGCACTGTTGAACTACTTAAACCAGCACAGAGACTCTCTCAGCTTTCCAAGTTTGTCTTAATACTTTTCAAAGTATTTTTATATAGTGGTAGGTATGAACCACTAGAAGTTGAAACTCGGGAAGGAAGGGAGAGCTCAGTAACTCAAATAACGGACTAGCAGCTCTGAATTCACCTGGGTGCTTGGTATAAATGCAGTATCTCAGGCCCAACCCTATTAATCCAAATCTGCATTTTAGTAAGATTCCCAAGTGGTTTGTGGGCCCCCTGCAGCTCGAGAAGCACCATTTAGAGCACTGGCTCCTCACTGAGATGCTAGAGTCAGCTGTGATACTTATCAAATTCTAGTGGCAGGCAGCACCCCAAACCAACTGAACCCAGGACCCAGGTGATATAACCCAGGGGACACTTGCAAGGCATGGTAGTAAATACCATCAGGTTTTTTTTCCCCTAGCAGCAAATCTAGGAACTAGTAAGACTCAAGTAGGTCTTTATCTGATGTAAAAGATCAAACAGGTAACAAATATGTCCTAGCATCTACTATGTGCCAGACACTGGAGACACAGAGGCGAATGACACTGGCACAACCCCTGACTTCCTAACACACACAACGTAATACAGGAGATAGACCGTGGGAGTAAATGACAGTGCTGTCACTATTGTGAAATGAATGTACCAAACACTATGGCAGGATGTGATAGTGATGCTTCTGGTTTTTAAGAATACAAATCACTAGGCTGGGGATTTAGCTCAGTGGTTCTGGCGCTTGCCTCGAAAGCACAAGTTCCTGAGTTCAATCCCCAGTACCAAAAAAAAAAAAAAAAAGAATCTGTTTTAATCTCGGGGGCCGGGGATTTAGCTCAGTGGTTTTGCCGCCTGCTGAGCAAGCACAAGGACCCGAGTTTGATCCCCGGTACAAAAAAAAAAAAGAATACAAATCACACCATTCTTTTGTCCATACTGAGAGACACATAAATGGTATAAACAGTGCCTTCATTTCAGAATTGAGTTTCAGAACTGCTTTGGGGGATTAAAATTTAAATATCTCTATTGGGTAATAGGAAATCAGCATGGAGAGAGCAGCTGAAAGCCAAAGAGGTACTATCACACAGCCTGTTACTATACAGGCCAACTGACCAGGCAAGAGGAGACTGGTACAAGCTAAGTAAATAGTCTTGCAGTGTCTCTGATCTTACAGTACAGAAAAATACTCAAAGATTATCTTGGGTGACTTCTCATCTCTTGCAGAAATTTTTTTACAGAAAATTATAAAACCTTAGCCAGCCTCTTTTTAATGTGTTCCCTTAATGGCCACAAGAGGAGACAGCAACTGGCAAATTCCCAAATATTTCTTTCACATCATTTCCCAGAGCTTCTTTACATAAGTAAGAGGCCCAGCCTTCATTACAGGATTTTAGCAAATTAAAGCTATTTGCACTTTATAAGCAAATTTGAATTCCACATACATTGTGTCTCACACCAAGAAATCATATTCCTTAGTTTTGTCTCTAATCAAGGCAGAAAGCCTTGAACAAATCATTAACCATGAAACTAGAATTCCACACTAAAATAATGAATGGATTTGCCAAAGCCATAAGAAATGCCACTGGGGCATTCTAGTGCGGTGCCAATGTTGTCAAGTCAAATACTGTTGAAATATTTAGTTTATTCACATTCATGTTGTTTTGGAATTGTTGCTATCACTGTACCCAATGCAAGACATTTTTCGTGGACCAGTGTTTTCAAACGTATTTAAACATGAAAATCACCTAGGTAGATTCCGAATCACCCCGCTGCAGACAGGCAGGTCTGCGCACGCCCTACCGAGGGCCCGAGTCGTGCAGAACACACTGAATCAGCCCGCTGCAGGCAGGCAAGTCTGTGCACGCCCTACCGAGGTCCCGAGTCACATGGAAGACACCGAATCACCCCGCTGCAGACAGGCAGCCACCTGGTTCCACACTACAAAGACGCAGAGGACACCAGACCACCAGACCACGGTACTGAGTCCCACTGCTCCCGGCCCAGAGGTAGGGGCTTCTGAGCCACCGTCCCACTGCTCCTGGTCCAAAGGAAGGGGCTTCCCGGTCACCATCCCTCCTGCTGCTCCCAGCCCAGAGGAAAGGGCTTTTGGGCTACCTTTTGTCCTGCCGCTCCTGGCCCAGAGGAAGGGGCTTCTGAGCCACCATCCCGCTGCTCCTGGTCCAGAAGAAGGGGCTTCCCGGCCACCATCCCTCCCGCTGCTCCCAGCCCACAGGAAAGGGCTTTTGGGGCACCATTCCTACCGCTGCTCCCGGGCCCTGTCCCACCTCACCCAGCTCAGAGGAGGTAATCCGTGCAGGCGCCAACAGCCCCC
>NW_004624737.1:11703762-11785878 GCF_000247695.1 Heterocephalus glaber
GGGAAGGGGGAAAAATAAGAACCAAGAGAGATTATGTAAAGGTGCAAATTTCCAATGATGAATGTCATTATATTGTACACCTAAAATGTACCAATAAAATTTAAAAAGAACAATAGAAAATAGATTTGAAAAAGAATAGTAGTACAGACACAAAGAGAAACTAAACATTGGTATACAGTAAATATCTACTAAATGCAACAACTATACCACCATTAACAATAGAAAAAAATTCAACAATAATAGCATAGAGTCAACTAAATATCTAAAGGTTAATAAAGTCATACTAATAAAAATAGAGGTGTGCATAAGGGGAAAATGAAGGAAGTAAAATTTGAAACTTAAAGAAAAAAAGGATGAGAGAAAAGTGAGACAAAGGAAATACAAAATGATAGTAGAATTTAGTTATAAATATAATTAAGACATTTAGATCATTTACAGAAATGAGATTGTAATTGTCAGGAGTTATTCCTCTCTTTTTTATTTTTTTATTTGTTTTTTGAGACAAGGTCTCATTATGTATTCCTGGCTGGTCTTGGGTGCTGGGGTTTAAGGTATGTGTCACCATGTCCAGCTGAGTTATATGTTCCCATTTTGTTAATACACTTGTGCAAAGGACTTCACTGGGACAAGGACTGGGATGAGTGTAATCAGGGTAGCCTTGCTCTATCAAAGTGATTTTGGAGCTGAGTGGTGAGGACAGAGGAGGGATTAACTTAAGCAGAGGATAGAGGTGGAGAGCATTTTAGACAGAGGCTGTCATATGTGCCAAGACCTGAGGTAGGAGAAAGCAGTCTTTCCAAAACACTGGAAGAAAGTCATGTGTGAAGAATGCAGCCAGCAAGAGGGAAGGACAAAACAATGAAGGAAGGCACACAGGCGCTGGGGACAGACACAGGAGGGGATGAATATTGGCAAATATAAGGATCATGGGTGGCACAGACATAATTGATCAACAAGGCTCTTCACTCTTCTCCACTTATCATAGTCATTGATATCTTGCCACTTTTCAATAGCCATGCATGGTAACAAATATACAGAATTCCTACAAATATTCACACAAATCATGTCACCTCTTGGTCTCTTCCCTTAATACAAATGGACATTTTGGTCCACAGAAATGTCTTTAAACCTTTTCAGTTATGTGAAATGCGTCAACCTCAAAATTTTTTTCTAACTTTTCCACCTACTAAGGATTCATAGCAAATATTTACGAGATACTGAGGATGAAAATTAGTTTCACTGATTGATAAGTAGCTACTGTTCTTTCAGTCCAGGCTTTATATGAATTCTGGCATAATCATAATAGCATCTAGCTTCACTTGAAAAACAATTTAAAAAGGATCAAGATGCAATATATACCAATTCCCCACAATGATGTATTTATTATGTATCTCAAACATACACTAATTAAAAATATATATTTGTGCATATATACACATATATATCAAGCAGCTATCTCTGTTTTCTTTCTTTATAACATAAAGTAGATAGACTTAATACCAGTTCTTAAGTATTGCTAAATCTGGCTCTCTCTTTTCAGAAAAGACTGTGAGTAGGCAAGTATTGAAGAATTTAAAAATTTATGTAGATCAAGCATGTAGAACTGCTGAGGAATTTGTCAATATTAATTATGAGACAATTGACAAAAGAAGAAATACACTTATCAGGCTGTATCTGGACTTTAATATGGAATGAAAATGTTACAGGGCTGGACGCCCTAAATAATTTTTTGAGATGTTGCCTTCTAGTGAGTTCTCAGCAAATATATTAGATCCTCAACCAGTTCATGAGCAAAATACCCAGTCCCAGACTATAGTGTTTTGTTGTGACCAATAAAACTGTGAAATAAGATGGAAACAGACAAGACTGCTTCGATCAGAACCTCCTGCTGACTGCTCAGTTCACTCCTAACAACACTGTGTGGAAAACTGCACGTGAACTCAGCCTATCACAAAAATGGAACCCTTTTGTAATACTATCTATGGGATATCCATACAACATAATACTCTGGGAGGAAGTAAGGGTTTTTTGTTATTAGGTTAATATTTTAGTAAAACATATGCCTATTTTCAGTTAACACTGGTAAGGCAGTTTTTAATTTTTTTTTTGGAACTGGGAATTGAACTCAGCACCTTGCACTTGCTAGGTAGATGTGGCACCACTGAGTTACAATCCCTGGCCCAAGGCAAGTTTTTTGTTTTGTTTTTTTGTACCAGGGATCGAACTTAGGACCCTGCGCTTGCAAGGCAGGCGGCAGAACCACTGAGCCAAATCCTCAGCCCCTCAAAGCAATTTTAATATATACTTAAATATAGCTTTTTCAGATCAGTGCAGTTTAGGTTTGCCTATCCACTTTGACATATTGGAACTGCTATAGAGATGTTCAGCAGTCTTTTTTCATATTCAGTTTCTCATGTTGGCATGTTTCCTATGAAGTGAATTAATCAACTAGAGAGGTGAAAAGTATTTTCAGTTGATATCTGATTATTGAGTACATTTGGTGGCTTAAAAGCAAAACTTAAAAACATTTCTGCCATAAAGAAGGATAAACTTGAGGCATTAATAGGTAAATGGATGCATCTTGAGGTCATAATATTAAGTGAAATAAATCAGACACACAAGTTCAAACATTACATGGTTTCTCTTATACGAGTAACCCAAAATATAAAAAGCAAAATAAAAGATAAAAGGAAGTAGGGAAATGAGAGAGGGGGTGGAGAGGAGGGGAGGGAAAAGGGATGAAAAAAAAGAGAATTGAAGAAAAGAAATGGAAGTAGAGCTTTGCAAATGGGAAGGGGACCAAGAGTTGGAGGGAGCAGGGAGGGATGCGATGAAAAGGGGATGAGAAAAGAACTAAGAGGTGTTATACACACGTACCAACTCCCTATGATAAATGTATTCATTATGCAATGTAAACATGTACTAATAAAAAAAGAAAAACAATTTCTCAGCAGCTCCAGGTCAGTGTATTTAGGGAATGAGTGGTAGTAGAAATAGTAGTTTTTAAATGAGAGAATGGGAAATGAGAAGTACAAAAATCTAAGGTTGAAGACAAAAGGAGGGTGACCAAATAGTAAAATGTTGGTGCTTGTTTTATACCTCCAAAAATGTAGCCTACTTTTAGGATTTTGATTACTAAGTCAGTAAATATCCTTGCTAAATGATCACTTCTGTTTGAAGAATGATTTTTTTAAGGTCTTTGCACTTCATTCTTGTTACCAATATATATCTTAATTTATTCAAGAACTTATGGGAGTAAAATGTTAGCAATTAGCCTAACTTTCTGAAAGGATCTAACAGGAAAGTTAGAAACAAAGCCATTCCTCTCTTTTTGACACCCTTAACTTCTAAATTTTCCACATGAACTTCAGGCCCAAAGACTTCTATGTATTATCTACCTCCCAAATTAGTGATTTTCTCCTCTGTGTTTTGTACTTTCAACTGTATTATCTATTATTCAAAGTTAAAACTATTTAATTTATAATTTATTCTTCCATATGGCATTGGGTAAATTATCTGTTTTAAAACACATTTTTGTTATGTGACTAACCCATTGTCTTTTTGAAGAGAACAACAAATCATCATAACTTTCAGAAGAACAAATTAATTTTATGTATCAACTTTTGAAGAGAAAAAGCTAACTCTGATTTTTAAATAAACCTTTTTTTTTTTTTTGGTACTGGGGATCAAACTCAGGTCCTTGAGCTTGTCCAGCAGGCGGTGAAACCACTGAGCTAAATTCCCAGCCCTAATCTTTGCTATTTTTAATATTTTTAAGCTAGATATGCCAGCTTTGTATATTGCAACCAATATTAATGTTTTCATTAAATCCATTTAGTCTTGTTCTAAACTACACATTTTATTTCTGATATACTATCAAAATAAATAGGAGAAGGGGATGGAACTGACATTTAAAGCACAATTTCTTGTTGAAATGATCAAAACTTATACATTATATTCTATTGAAAAGTGAAATTATTCTTATTTTGGATTTTTTTAAAAAAACCACAGCTGTAGCAGCAATAAAAAAATGCCCACATACTGCCCTATCTATTGTGGAGAAGTCTCAAATAAGAGTTGCATATAACTAGCAATAACTGAATAGTTTTAAATTACTCTCTCCATACACTGTATAACTTTCAAATGGCTGGAACTGCTCACATATTAGACTATATTTTTGACCTGCTCATATTTTTGTAGCTTGAAAAATTTTTTTATTTTTCTTTTTTTTGGTTAACATTCCAAACATGTATAACCCAAGAACGTGGCCTAGGTTTTTGTTTTTGTTTTTGTTGTTTTTGGTATTCACTTCAGTAACTTGAATCCAAAGATAGAAGCAGTATATGACCAGAGAGTTCCAAGTAAACACAGATCATACATGCAAATTTCTGTTCACAAAGGTCGCATGTGCAGGTACATGAATTAGAAGTGTGCATCAAGAATTATGGCCAAACTGTTTTTAAAATGCAGCAATGTAAAATTACATATTGAAAATATGAAGAGATGGTCTACACACTTCAAAAATAAAATGTTGCTTATACCAAAGATGTATGACAGCTATAGGATTCAAGTCACAAGCAGTAAGATCCTCAGAAATTAATAATGGTCAAAGAGAATGGGAATATTTTTACATTTCACTGAAAATACATTGACTACTAAAATACAAAACCTAGCAGGAACTCAGGGAAAATATTACAAAATCTAAAGCCAATGACTTAATATTTCTTATTACTTAAACAACAGCATGACATTCAAAGAAAATTGCACCTGCATTTGAACTGCCAATCTCACATGAAGTTCTCTAAAAATGAAATGCAAACCAAACAGCTTCAAACTCAAAATGAAAAAGTCTGCAAGGCTAAGATTAAAATGGGGAATGTTTCACATTAAAATAATAAAAATACAGTCAGGTTTTTTTTAGGAAAAAATAATTTTCCTTGTGACGTTTTCTTGAAAAAAAAGTATTGTTAAATCTATATTGTAATATTTGTTATAGAATGTTAGGGGTAAGAGTAAGCATCATCCCCTAAAAAACTTTGCCTTCTATTTTGGGGAGGGAATTAGTGTGTTTCTATTTGCCCGTTGGATAGTTATTAGATAATTATGAACTTGCTATTGTATTTGGAGATTATGGTTTAAGGAATTGTGTCTGGTTGTCAAGTTGACAGGGGTGGATTGAGATCATTAACTGTGATATGTCGACTTGAGTAAGAACCACCTAGCAGATTAGTGAAGCTCTGGGTGTGTCTGTGGGTGACTGACATGAAGGCCACAGAGGACAGAGGACCTATCCCACATGTGAGTGGCAGTAACCAATACCCTTGTAGCCTGTACGGAATGAAAGCCTTCCCTTTTCTTCTTCAGTGGAGCTCTGCTTTTTTGCCAATACCATTGGGTATTCATCTCCAGTTCCTTCAGCCTTTCAGACCCCTCCAGCTTTCCATCAAGGACTCATACTGGACTCTGCAGTGAACTCCAGGCCTTCAGCCTTTGACTGGATCTTCTGGCTCTCTCTCACACGGCCATTTTTGCATTCTTCTACCCAATTCCATATATATATTTATTTTAACTCTTTTCCTCTAGTGAACCCTGATACAGAAGCAGAAGCACCTCAGCCATGTGTGCCTGGCAATAGGGCGACTTAGAGCATTGGAGTGGCTCAAGGCTACCTCAGCACCTATCTCAGCATTAGGCACCATGCTGTTACCTCATTGCTCTTTCAATAACAAGTGCTTGAGTACCAACAATAGAAAGGGGTGGTGGGAACCACATGAATGCCTGCCTTCTGTCCTGGCACTGATGTAAGTCCATATGCTACTGGCTAATTCCTTGGTCTTAAAGGGTAAGCTCCCTAGTCACCTGGCTCCTGAGGACAGCACCTTTCATTCATGTGGCAACATCTGTTCCCTACAAATAAGGGTACCTAGTGGGTTAGGTCAGTCATTGTACAGACCAGGTAGGGTTCTTAAGGAGCTATTTACCCCCAAGCCAGTGCAGTGGAATGTCTGTGGCATCCCAGAGATGGGAGTTTACAGAGGTTTCTAATCCCTAGAGCAGCCCAAACTCAGACAATAACTCTGTTCTTAAGATGGCTCCTGGCTATAGCACCCTGGTGCTGTTCAGAGACAGAAATTGTGATGTTTTCAAAGCAAAGCTATTGTGCAGATTTCAGGTTGCTTATCTAAGTGGGCTGCAAGCCTGTGAGGATTGTGAAAACTAACTGACACAGGAGCAGCAGAACCAGTAGGTAGGAATGCCTCCATCTGCACTGATAAGTTTGCTGAGACTCTCTCACCCTGACCCCTGGAAAGGGAGAATCCTCCCCCTGGCTGTAGAGCCAGGGTGGCAGATACCAGGGTATTTTGTTTCACTTACTATGCTGCTGTCTCAGGTCTCTGAATTTTACAAGGTTCCAGTCTCTCCCTTGTTCATTTCCAGTATTCTCTCATGCTTATTCACTTAAAAATGTAGCTTTATACTTAACACTTTGGTTCTTTGTGGAAGAGATAGGAGTAGATATCTTTATTCACTCATCTTGAATCTCCTCTTCTGTTTGGGTAATCTTTCTATACAGAGTCCACAAAACAAAAAACGTATACAATAGTATATTTTTTCAACTGATGGAGTTACTCTTGTATGGGGGACCCTAGAGAATGTCATATATCACACAAAGAGAATGTCATATATAGTACAAAACTCACTACACTGCCAGTTCCTAGAAATTAAAAATGTATGTGCAGCAATCTCAGTGACCAAGGTTATGCAAGCAGCAGTTTGCCATACTAACAAATGTCAGGAAGCTAATGGCCCCCACTTTGAGCACCTCTTGTAATTGTAGAGGTCAAAGGTAACATATTAATCTCATGATATCTCAATAAATTTAATATTAAAATATTTATACAAGTTTTTCTTTTCCTGGAGTGTGTACATATTTTATGTGCAGACCCTGTTATATAATATATAGATTATATGGATTAATATAACAAATTATTACATATAATTATAAATCATAGTATATATGTAAAATTTCAATCTGTTCAATTTATCATTTTGTCATTTATTATTTTTCTGATTTTTTTATTTCTCCATATTTTCTTGAAGTTCATTAAGTTTCTCTAAAACAATTATTTTGAATTACTTGTCAGGCTGTTCATATATCTCTGTTGCTTTAAGGTTGGTTACTGGTTCTTTATTTTGTTTTTGATTGTTCTGATTTTTCTCCATTTCTTTAAGGTTGGTTATTGGTGATTTATTTTGTTTCCCTGATTGTACTTGATTTTTCTGCCCATGTGTGGGTGTTTGGATGTTTGAAGAAACACTTATCCCCATCTTTGCAGACTAGCTTTGTTTACGAAAGCCCTTCACCAATCAATCATCCAGAGCTTCTAAGAAAGTCATCTGGTGTAGTCTACGGGCAAGCTTATTCCTGGAGTCCTCAGGCAGATAAGGTTGTTCTTGAGTCAACATTTCTGGCTTTGGGGTTGCAGGTTTGGGCCTGAACCTAATTGTGTCCATGGAGGTGAGCTGAGGCCTGGGCTTGTGAGAAAGGACTTAGCACCTGTATCCCTGGGGACTAGCATGAAGCCTGGGGCCACCGGGGCTGACCTGGTGCTAGGGAAGTCTTAAGTCTGAGTCTGTGGGGGCTGGTCACATGGTGGGATGGACCTGGAGCCTGAATCCAAGAGGGCTGGTCTGGTGGTAGGGCATTCCTGGATCCTGAGTCTGTTGGAGCAGACTTGTTAAGTCCACAGGTGCAGGTCTGGGCCCCAGTGGTCCATAGGAGCTGGTGTTAATGCTGGAGGCAAAACCTGGTGCTCACTTCTTTCTTCTTCCCTCAAGAGGACAGTATCTTTATGCTGTACTGCCTAAGGTTGAGGAGGAGGGTGCCATGGTAATGTAAAATTGTCCTTTCTATCCTTCTCAGTCTATTTTTTCTTATTTCTGTGCTACCCCCAGCTGCTGTAAACTTTCACTTGGTGTATTTGTCAGGGCTTACTAGAGAAACAGATTTAATACAAGATACACAAATGTATCAGAATTTACAAGTTTAGCTTACAAAGGATGCCCACAAGAGTCAGGTGTGGAAGAGCGCAAAAGGTCTGTCTGTGCACTGGTTATCTGAAGGACTCAGTACTCCAGGAGCTCACTGTAGTGTTCCGAGCGAGTCTTTATCAGGAGGCCAAAGGGTCTGCAATGGAAGTCTGAAGAATCTGTGCCAGAAGTCTGAAGGGTCAGTGCTGGAGGCTGAAGTCTGCACTGGAAGGATGAAGACTGCACTAGAAGCCAGGAGATGACATCTAAGGTGAAGGTAAAGACTGGAGCTCCTCCAAAGAAACAGAAACAATCTTTCTGTTTCCCTTTTATACCATTCTGGTGATAATCCTCCCTAGGGTGAGTCTTTCACACCCAGAACTATACTGAGCCAATTTAGTTGGGCATTTCTTTCTTGTTGACACAATCCTCAGCTTTTATGAAGGTATTTTTACGTGCAGAGTAGTTAAAATTGATGTTTCTTGGAGGAGTGTAGATTTAAGTCTGGGTTTTGCTATTCTTATCTGGGTAAACTTGGCCAAATTTCTCACCCTCTGAGCCTTAGCCTTGTCATTTCTATGTAGCTCATAGCACAGCTGGGGATTGACAGGATAATCTGCTTAATGAGTGGAAGGTGTGATTTTTTTTTACAGACCCTTGAGTGCCCCTGATTATAGAAGTCTTCCAGAACCTCTTGAGGACTAACATTGTGTGCCATGGGATAGCCCAGGGAAGCAAGAAATATTGGCATTATCTACTTTTAGCTGCACAAAATAGTTAAATATAACTATAATCATGCCTGTCTCATTTGGAGGGTCTTTTGTTTGCACTGCTTGGCCCTCAGACCTTTGTTCTGTTGTGATGTTATTCATGGATAACTAGGTAGACATCAATATAAGAAACTAAATTGATCCCAAAGCAAGGCAGAATAAAAGGGAGGGGAATGGGGGAGAAAAGTCAGTATGTTTATAAGTAACTTAGTGGAAAGGAATTCTGCATCAGAGAAAGAGGGAGATTCAAAGTGTTCCTGCAGGAAGGTGAAATTTTGGGATATGTTTGAAGAAAGTTTTATGGGATGTCTTGCTTTGTGATGTGTAAGGTTATCCCCTCCTTCCATGTCCCCAAGAAATCTTCAGGAAAGATCTGTTATTCTTCAACACCCTGAGATAAGTTTTGTGTTTTAAGACAAGAGGTTTTTTGATCCACAAAGAAGCTCAGACTGGACAAAACTCAAGTGACTCAGGCCTTTATCACTTGCTTTCCTACTTCAACTACGATCCATTTACCCTCATCTCCTGCCAGATCTGTAGAGCTGGGAGGGAAATCTGATGGTGGAGGCTTTGGGTGGGGAGGATGCTGTGGGAGTGATGGTGACTCTTCAATATCTTTTATCTCTATACTACACCCAGGTGCTATAACATCTAATCTGAGTTCCTTAGCTTTTGTGAAGGCATTTTAAAAATTTTTATTGGTACATTTTAGAAACACAATATAATCATCATTGGAAATTTGTACTTTTACATAATCTATCATGATTCTTTTTCCTCATTCCCCTCCCCTCAACCCCTCCACCCTTTCCTATTTACAATAATAGTACTCCATTTTATATTAAAAAAACCCCACAAATTTTCTTTATCTAGTCTCCAGTTGATGGGCAATTGGGCTGTTTCCAAGTTTTGGCTATTACAAACTGTGTCGCTATGAACATGGGTGCACATATATCACTGTGGTATGATCCTTTTAATTCTTTGGGGAAGATAACCAGCAGGGGAATAGCTGGGTCAAATGGGACTTCCAGTCCTAGTTCTTTGAGGTATCTCCATACTGATTTCCACAGTGGTTGCGCCAGTCTACATGCCCACCAACAATGGAGAAAGGTTCCTTTCTCCCCACAACCCCACCAGCATTTGTTAATGTTTTCTTGATGGCAGCCATTCTTTCTGGGGTAAGGTGGACTCTCAGTTTTGTTTTCATTTGTATCTCTCAAATAACCAGTGATGTTGAACATTTTTTCACCTGTTTATTTGCTCTACTTCTTTGTCTGAGAAATGTCTGTTCATTTCAGATGCCCATTTTTGGATTGAGTCTTTAAATTTGAGAGGTCTGGTTTTTAAAAGTTCTTTATATATTCTAGATAGTAGACCTGTCTGAGGGACAGCTAGTAAAATTTTTTCCCCACATTATTGGTTGTCTCTTCACGCTGTTGGTGGTTTCCCTTGCTGTGCAGAATCTTTTTAATAAGAGATCCCACTTGTTGATTCTTTGTGCTAGTTCACAGGCAGCTGAGGTTTTGTTCATGAAATCTTTTCCTAAGCCAATGTCTTCAAGAGTTGTACCTAACCTCTCTTCCAGCCGGTTTAGTGTCCATTTTAATATTTAGATCTTTAATTGATTTTGATTTTAGGTTAGTGCATCATGAGAGATATAGGTCTAGTTTTAATCTTTGGCAAGTTGAAACCCAATTTTTCCAGCACCATTTATTAAAGAGGCTATCTTTCCTCCAGTGAGGGTGCTTGGCTCCTTTGTTGAAGATGAGGTGGCTGAGTGTGTCTGGAGTTATTTCTGCATCTTCTAATCTGTTCCACTGGTCCTCAGGTCTGTTTCTTTGCCAATACCATTGTTTTTTATCATAGTAGCTTTGCAGTATAGTTTCAAGACGCGGATTGTGATATCCCCTACCTTGTCTTTGTTGCCTAGAATTGCTTTTGGTATTCTAGGTCTCTTCTTGTTCCAAATGAATTTTTGGATTGTTTTCTCAGGTCTATGAAGTATGCTGCTGGGATCTCAATTGGGATTGCATTAAATCTATATAGCAGTTTTGGAATTATGGCCATTTTCACTATATTGGTTCTTCCTACCCAGGAGCAAGGGATGTCTTTCCATTTTATGATAGCCTCTGTGAAGGCATTTTCATGCAGAGAGTAACACTGATATTTCTATGGTGGATGGGTGCTGAAAAGTCCTATTCCACTATTTTGTTGTCGTATACTAGCAATCTACATGTACTGACTCGTCCAATACTTAGAATAACCCTGAGGTAGACAGCATTACTGCCTCCACTTTAGATGAAACTGAGGCATAGGTTAGATGACCCATTATTAAAGTCAAAAGTTATTAAGTGTCTAAAGCCAAATGGGCTCCAGAACAGAGTATAAAGAGCTAGAAAGCCTGCACGCTCACATTTAAGTTCATTCACAAGTCCCATTAGGTCCCATTAGGACCTTCATGTAGACTTAGGCAAGTCAGAATGTCATTGAACCCCATTTTCTTAGTTCATAAAATGAGAATGGCCCAGATGATCTGTAAGCTTCTTTCCCATAGCTGGCTTATGCAATCACACTTTCTATTCTTTAATAATATGGGTTAACTGCTTTGCTATCACCCACATATTGTCCTTAATCCTTCCTCTGCCATTACTTGCTCAAACTGCTGCTATGTGACCTTGTTAGTTCATCTCTAGTGCTATCAGTTTCCATACCTGAAATGTTGTGAAAATTTTTTCCCTTAGGATTTCAACTGGAGATTTCACCTCTTTTATTCTGCTAGGAATTTATTTTACAAGGCATCTTTAAATAAAGGGGCAATCATGTGTAGCACAGACATCTTACGTATGCAGGATATGTTAAATATTTTGCAAGAAAAATTGGGTCTCGAGTTTCTTTGGTTAGCCTTTCCATTCCCACAGGATTCAGAACACCACTGAATTGGCAAGAAGGCGTGACAGACACTTGAGGAAAATGTTTAGGTTCACCTCAACCTGAAGGAGAATCAAGAAAACATATTCATGGCCAATAGAAATGATTTTATTTATAAAATAACTAAAATATAAACATCTCTAAATATAAATACTCTTCACAAGAGACCTATAATTACTGCCTGTGACCACTGGCAGGGACAAAAGATGAGGAGTCCACAGGTGTCTCCTGGGTCACCAGGATCTTAAGGCCAAATGTGCATGCAGAGAAGCAGGGCTGTACAGCTGTAATTCCTTTAAAAGACAAACTTCATAGTTATCTATTATAAGGCAGGCTTCATAGCTCCTGAAGAACTTAAGTACAGGAACCCTGCTAAAACCAAATTTTCAGAGCCAGATTCTAAGGGGTTAGCAAATATCTTCCTGTGACCAATGGGAGTTCTTATCAGGCACTTTCGAATCTGTTTGGCTTTGAAAACTGTCCCTGAAGCATGGAGGTTAGTGGTGAAACTGAAAATCTTATTTCCTTGTGTAGGATAAACTACTTCTGGGACTGCTTAACTGAAATAAGTCACATGGGTTATGTTTTCTGCAACTGTGGATGTGACTAAATGGCAACAGTATGAAGGAACAAGGTATGCAGTCCTTGATTAGGCTGGACTGGTTAGGGATTTGTGCAGAACTAGTACTTTTAGTGGAGGCTGGAGCTCCGATCCTGTTTTTCTAGAAAAATCTATGCATTGTTGACCATAGAGAGAGGGTCACGAGACATCACATTCAGACTATAAAGTAGAGGTGACTGTCAGAAAGAGTAGATGGCTGTATCTAAAAAGGAAAGAGAACTTTTCAGATAAAAGATCAAAAGAAAATAAAAACCCTAATTACTTCTTAGCAGAAGAAAGCAGTTGAATACAGTGAATATAGTTGAATACAGTGAAATAAAAGATTAGTACTTTAGGGACTTTAGAAATTAGGTGTGAGAAAAGAAATGTGTGCAGGACACTAGAGGTATCTCAGAAGCTTTGAAACACTGGGTTTGGTGCCATCTTAGCAAATTCTTTGCCACATGCCAAAATATAACCTGCCTGGGCCCTCAGAGCCCCATCCAAGTCAGTTTCTGACCAGTTCGTCATGGAGCATGGGGCCACTTCAGACTCAGTATGATACAAATGATACTATCAGAGATTCCTGCAGACACAGGTGCAGAATACTGGTGTTCTGACTGGAAATTTCTCATTTCCAAAGGCTGACCCAGCACTTGCCTCTTGTCTTGTGGTCACTGAATCATTTGCAAGTCCCAGGGTACACTTCAAATCCTAGAAATTCTAGGGAGCATCAAGATTTATAACCCAGTGGAGAAGAACAAAGCGTGTCTTACTCTCCACCAGTCATGTTAAGCAGTGCAGCAGGGCCTGGGGCTCAAGAGCAGGTGCCGCTCAGCAGGCCACCAGAACCTCTCAGCAGACTGAAAGCAAAGGCAGTAAGGTTGAGTAGGAGGCACAATAGGCTCAGGTGTACTCAGTTTTGCGGATATAATTGGATGGGACGTAGCCCTTCTTCCCATTAACTTCAGCTAACCACCACTCTGTATTGCCGGTAATGTCTTTAAACTCGAGGATCTTGAGTCTCTGATTGGCTGACACACTCAGCTCATTTGGGTTTCGTGCTTTGAAGGTATAAACAGCAAAATAGACCTGTGTTAGGGAAAGAGGGAGAGTTAGGAAACTGCTTGGAGCAATGCTGTCCAACAAAACTTTCTGTGATGATGTAAATGTTCTATATCTGGATATAGCTAGTGACCTAAGAACTGAAATTTTAATCTTATTTATTTTTTAACTAAACTTTAAATGGCTATATATGGCTGGAGGACCCATAGTGAAGAGGGAAGGTTCAAAGAAAACCAAAATTCACACCTTTTAATTCTTTCAAAAATGCCCTGAAGCCTCAGTCAATATGGAAGATGGCTGATCTATGAGGGTACCCTCCTGTTCCCAATTCTATATCCCATCCAGAAGTGCGGAACTAGAGCTGTGGGTGGGTGGATAGCTCAATGGTAGAATGCTTGCCTAGGCAAACACAAGGTGAGAGGAGGGGTGGGGAGGGAAAGAGAGATGGGGGGGAGGAAGGAGGGAGGGGGAGAGAGATTCAAAATTGAATTTTTAAAAGCCCCTAAAATAAGACATAATTAATTTCCAAGCAAGAAATTAAGATGTCTAGGTGCCACAGATGAAAATATAATGCAAAGTGAGGGTGGTATTGAGTAAGAGGAGAGGCCATGAGGGGTTTTGGTAGCAGCCTCTCATGAGGGCAGATACACATCTGATGCCTGGGGTTTTAGGACCCGGTCAGCCTCAGAAGTTCACGAGGATAAAATGAGTTCGCATTCCCAAATCAGAATCTAGGAAAGGTCTGTTGCTTTGTCCATGTGTCTAGAAAAGGCATACACACAACCATCAGAAAGAAGGGAGCACGCCTAGCTGCAAGGAGTATGGCATGGAAAGTCTGAGCTGAGAAATGGTGAGAAGCAGCCACTGGAACTCAGAGTCTAGCAGAAGCAACATCTCCACAACCTGGGATGTGACTGGCAACAAAGGGGTGAAACAGAGACCCCCCCTCAGCTGTGATTCTGAAAATGATTTTAAAATATGTGGGCTTAAGCTGGGTATGGTAGAGCCTGACTGTAACACCAGCTTCTCAGGAGGCAGAGGCAGGAGGTCTGAAAGTTTGAGACCAACCTGGGCAACTTAGTGGGAAAACAAGTGGAGGAATGTGGCTGGGGATGGAACTCAGTGGAAGAACACTTGCCCAGTGTGGATGAAGTCCTAAATTCAATCTCTAGCACCACAAAACAAACAAAAAAAAATGAGTTTAAAAGTGCAAGATATAAAGGTTACACCAAATTCACAAGACAGGAGCAGGCCATTAAAAAAAGAACAGGAGCAACTGAAGTAGCCCCAAAATTTCATTTCTAAATTCCAGAAATAAAAATATAGGTATCTGCATAAAAAACTACGTGGATTAGATAGCAGATTTTGTATGGTGGAAGACTTAGTGAACTGGAGGAATGGAAAAAGTTTTATCATGACACCTTTTCAGTCCCACTGACCAAGCAGGTGGTGGCCAGTGATATCCTGAGAAGCCTCAATCAGAGGTCCAGAGATGCTCACAGGGATAGCAGCTTTCCTCCATGCACTCACCTCCAGATAACACCCAGACCCTGGGCAAGCCTCTGCCTTGCCCAATCCTGCACCCACAACACACCTCCTGCCCCTCTGGGCCACAATGGTAAGCTAGGGGAGCACTTACCTGACTGCCTTCTGCCTCACTGCTTTCTAGCTTTTCATTTTTATCTTCCAGAGCCTGGGCTGCTATTGCACATCCTTTTGCGAGGTCTCTGCCTTGTCCATTTCGGCTCAGTACAACCTCCGGATGTCTGGTGCTTCGGTAGCAGCCCCTTATACTGGCCACATCTACAGAGTCCCTTGGTCTGGGCTGCAAGGTCCACTCTGGGTCTGGCAAGGACCTGGAAGGTCCATTCTCTGGACTACTCAGGTTCAAGGATGCATCAAGAGTTCCTTGGTCACATTCTTTCAATGAAGGTATATCTTGAGGCTGCTTTGGACAAGAAGCTGAAGCAAAGGACACAGCCATGCTGCTGGGGTTGAAGGTCAAGGTGCTGTTGCTGTTCTGTCGCAGGAATCTGGGGGAGGAGCTGCTGTGCTCTGACTCAGTGGAGGAGTGGCTCCCCACAGAGGCATCAGAGTGGCTATGGCGTGGATTGTAGGGCTTTAGGAAAGAGCTGTACACGAAGCCTTTGGTAACTGCAGAAGGAGATACTGACATCAAGACCTTGTAGCACAAGGGGGAGAAGTAAGAGGCAGAGAATCAACAGAGAAAAACCACAGTTTAAAAGCTAGATCAATGATGCAAGACGAACTGACACTTGTTTGGAAATGGGCATATGAAGAAAACTTAGTAGGACATCCAGACACTGGCTAAGGAGAAACTCAGCCAAGTATATGCTCAAACACACCACATGTGGCTGAGAGTTGAAGACCATCCCTGTGTTGAGGAGCCCCTCAGATAGTCATCCTGCCTCCCCGTCTTCTGTAGTACCACAAGCCTTTGGTTAAGGAGCTGTGGAACACTAAGCATCCTAATGCAGAAAGCTGGTACATGAGTTCCAATATATATGGGACACATACAGCATATGCTCACTGCCTAAGATGATGACATAAAGCCCTTGGTGACAACTCAATTAGGAATTGAGATGGTATCCATAGGACATTTTTTTTATTACATGAAGAGAAATCTGCCCAAGAATAAACCCTGATTATACAGCCTCCATGAGAACAATGGTCATCTCTTGGGAGTTAAATTTAATATTACTTTAGTCTTATTGTATTTATTTTTGCTTCTAGTCCCACGATTTTGCTACAGAAGGAATTCCAGGTCTTTAGAACCGAGGGGCTCGCTCATGTCCTCGGCATGGTGGGCCGAATTTGGACATGACAAGAGCATTAGTGTCATGTTTACAGGAAAAGGTCTCTACCTGTCTCAAAATTATATTGTTTTAATATACACCAATTGTAAATATTTATGGGGGCAGATTTCAATGCATGTATACACTATGTAGAACTGAATCAGGGTAATTAGCATGTCTATCTCATCTTTTTTTTATGTTTGGAACTTTCAACCTCTTCTTGTTCTCATAAAATATATCAGGTCCCTCTACTTTGTTGTAGAAACTAGAATTTATTCCTAACTATATTTAGGTACCTGTTATCCAACCTCATTTTTTCTTGATCTTTGATGCACTTCTGGTACCTGAACAAATGCTGGCTTGCAGGAAGACACTCCCTTGGTATCTGACGAATGGACAGGAGGCCCCTGGGGTCCCACAGAAAAGGGTACAGGGTCTAACAGCTGATTCTAATATTGTGGGCTTCTTGCTACCACTTTACTTCTCAGGACTGAGTAAAAAATCCTGAGGGGATAGTACCTCTTACATAGCTTGGAATTTTACAGTCTATCAGTCTGATCCCATCAGTGACTGACACTCCTGTCAGTCTGTCTCCCTGACAGGCTCTTTCCTTTTCTATTCCAGTCTTTATTATTTAAAATAAGCAGAAGTGAGGAAAGGAGAAAAAGAAAAAAGAAGAAAATATTTTAAAGGAAATTTTTTAAAGTACTAATTTTCAGTTCTATTTTGTGTCTATAGAGATGTTTACTGTATAGTCCCCAAATATGTATCTAAAACACTTAGATCAGATGTGTTTTAGGATTCTTTCTTTCTTTCTTCTTCCTTTTTCTTTTTTTTCCTTCCTTCCTTCCTTCCTTCTTTCCTTCCTTTCCTTTTCTTTCTTTTCTGTTTTATTTAGGGAAGGTAGTAAAGTATACATGTTTTCCAACACCCTTCATCAGGTTCTGGGTCAGCATACCATAATGTAAAATGCATGACTATTCACACCAAAATAAGTGTAAGCTATGATTATAAATGGTGTTGCATCACTTTGTTCAACTTTTTGGTAAAAAGATCTGAAAAAAATTTTCATCAAAGCCTTTTGGATTTTGGAATGGTAGAAAAAAGGATTTAGATTATTATTATTTTTTGTACTTTTCTTTAAATTCTGTAAATCTTACCTATCCTAGAAGCTATAAAGCTGGATTTTAAAGACATTCCCTAAATAATCATGAGGTAAAATAATTTGATACAGGGGGAAAAATAATGCAAACAAAAACTGTAAGTTTTGAAATTTATACACATACAAGACAAGTTTATAGACACTAGAGGGCAAGCTTATTTTGTGGCTTACTCAGAATAGGTTGACAAGAAACAGGATTCCATTAGCAGTATTTACTGCCTGGATAAGCTATAAAGCATGGCAAGATCTTCTGAGATAAGTCATGGAATCTTCTCTGGAATTTGTCAAAACAAAAACACAAGCAAAAAAAAAAAAGAGAAAAGACAAAAAGAAAGAAAACCGCAACCAAGAATGGGCTTTGTTTCCCTAATGATCTGGGCATTACACTCTCTGATGATGGATAGAAATTTTAGGGTTATTTTTCCCTTTAAACAGAGACTCTCATTTTTTTTTCTGGCCTAAACAGGATGCAGATAAAGCCCCAATCTTCACTTTTTCCTCATTTAGAATTACATTCATCTGACAGCTAAAATTCTTACCTCCATTGTCAATCAGCCAGCGGTTCTGACTGCCCATGGGGTCTTTTTTTTTTATCACACCCACCAGGTCACCTTCTAAAAGTGAGACATCCAAGTCCTGAGCAGCATTGAAATTCCTTTCTGCTTGGAAGAGTTTATCAGGGGGATATCGTGCCAGCAGCGAGGCCCGTAGCTCTTCTGATTGCAGCATGTAACTTGGCTGAAAAGTAACACAAAAAGCACCATCGACCAGAACTCTGCCTGGCCATAATCACAGCAGCCTCTTGCTAGGCCACTTGTATTTAATCTTGGCTCAGTCAGAGTCTCAGAAGTGAGGCATTGATAGCTACTCATTGCCCCCTCAGAGGCTTTTGTGAGTTACCCTGTTTGGCTAGGTAAAAATCATGGTAGCGTCAGCTGTGCCTTTATAGCTATAAAGAAATTCAACACATACTTATTTGTAACAAAACTGTGATTAAAATGCTGCCTAAAGAATCAAACTATTGGGACCGGGTTAGGGCATGTGCATGAGGCCCTGGGTTCAATGCCTGGCATCAAAATTTTAAAAAATAAAAATCAAAATATCTAAGTAATATTACTAAGTGTGTGTATGTTGGCGGGGGTATGGGGGAAGACTGGGGATTGAATATAGGTATTCCTACTGAGTTATATCCTCAGCCCTGTATTTTTTATTTCAAAACAAGATCTCACAAAGTTGCCCAGACTAGGCTCAAACTTGCAATTTCGCTGCCTCAGTCTCCCAGAGTGCTGAGAGTACAGGGAGATGTCATGGCACTCAGCTCACTACATCTTCTTATATTTTGCTAGACCAACCTAAACAATTAAGACATTTTCTATCCCGACTTCCCTATTTATAAAAATAAGTCATAAAAATAGGAAAAAGATAATTTTGGCATTTCTTTTTAGGTAATAGAAATGTCTATGGGATTATATGGACCAAAATAAGCAAAGCCATATTAGCAATTTTTTAGATTATTAGCCCATATAATTTGTTGTATCTTACACAAAAGCAGTTAATGATAACCTGGCTCTATTAACTTTTCTAACCCACAATCAAAAATAGGCAGGGCTGAGGATTTAGCTCAATGGTTCCACCACCTGCTTTGCAAAAACAAGATTCCAAGTTCAATCCCCGATACCAAAAAACCCCCCAAAAAACCCAACAAAAATAGGCAGGCCTGTAAGAATTAATATACCCTTAAATCAGTTTCCTTAATTAAGTAATCAATGTATTGCTATTGATACTTTCAAGGATTCAAGAATGATTTCAGAGGACAGCCTGAAGTTCCTAACAAGGTAAGAAAACTATAGGTAGTCATTATCAGGCAACAGTAAGTACATCAGTGATGTTCAGGAAATGCTGAATGCTTAGAGGAGCCTGTGATGGATGAGACCCAAAAACCACTGATGATAATAATACTTACTTGTCTAGTGCTTACTATGTCTCAGGTAATTTATTAGTGCCTCTAAACATTAACCCACTAAAGCTTTGTAATTACTCTATGATGTAGGTAAAATTATCATCTGTGTCTTAAAGATGAGGAACCAAGACCCAGACGTGAAGTAATGTATTCAAAACAAAGTGGTAAGTGTCCATCCTGGGATATGAACCCAGATGGTCCAGCTCTAATTCACACACTCTTAACCCTAGGCCATGCTACCCTTCTCAGTCCCTACTCACCAGCCCCAGGAGGGACTTCCGTGCAGACTGGCGGTCTGTGGTCTTCCTCTCAAAAGGCTTCTTGGTAGCTGGAAGAGACTCGGGAAAGAAAGTGAAGACCTGGAGTTGCTGCAGAACCCTGCTGTGCTCTTCATGGAAGATGGCAATTAGGTTTCCCTCTTTGCCTGTAACTTTGAGTAACTGGAGTCCAGGGAAAGAGCCAACATGGAGGAAAGAAGAAAAAGATGGATGAAAGATCCCTGGGACTGACAAAGTCTCTGTAGAACCAACTGGAAGCTAAAGTTCAACTGCAGTGGCCCTATGCAAGCTACACACACTGCAGTCTATGCAGGAGAAAAGGCACTCTTGGCAACACTCCGACAAGCCACACGGACCGGCTCTTCTGGGAATCATGCAAGATGGGAAGAGACACTTAAAAAGCCCCAGGCTTCTTGCCACCATCAAAGAATCAAGAATTCTTGATGGGACCTAATAATATATTTAATCTCTGTAGTTTGGATAATTTCTTTTTTTTTTTTTTGCACTTTATTAAATTCTTTTATTGGTACATTGTAGGCATACAACACAATTACACTTCTCATTAGGAATTGTACCTTTACATGATGCATCTTGGTTCTTTTTTTTTCCCCATTCCTAGCCTTCCCTTCACCCCCTCCACCCTTCCCTATTTACAAAGACTTTATTTCCATTTTTTCCATTTCTCAGCATTTTTCCTTTCCCTTCTTTCCTTTTCCCTGCCCCTCCCACTACCCCTACCCCTTTGGACCTTTTCTTCCTATTTTGCATTATCGATTATTCATTCTAATCATTGGTACATTTTAGGTATACAGTATAATGACATTCATCATTGGAAATTTGCACCTTTACATAGTCTCTCTTGGTTCTTATTTTTCACCCTTGCCCAGCCCTCCCTTCAACCCCTCCAGTCCTCCCTATTTACAAAGATTTTGTTCCTATTTTTTCATTTTCTCATATTAATCCCATTCCCTTCTATCCTTTCCCCTAGCCCTCCCACTTCCTTCCCCTTTGCCCCTTTTCTTCCTATTTCACATTACCTATTATACATTTAGTCCTTATTTACACTTTCAGTTTCTCACACCAGAGAAACTATTTGGTATTTACACATGTGTGTCCTATTTATTTCACTTAAGAGTATTGCCTCAATGTGCATCCACTTAGCTATAAATGTCTCTAATTTCTCATTTTTTATGGCTGAGCTCCATTTTATTAAAAAACCACATACATTCTCTTTATCCAGTGTCCAGTGGATGGGCATTTGGGCTGTTTCCAAGTTTTAGCTATCACAATGTAGTTTGGATAATTTCTCACACGACCCCACTGAGGGCCTAGAAAAAGACTGGGCCATCTTCAGAAATGACTTTCCACAGAGCAGTAAGTGACTCACCGAAACCAGTGGCTGCAACTGCTCCAATGCCTGCTGCACAAAGTCGCAGTGGGCTTCAGCATAGCCATGGATGCAGTTGGCAAAGAGACCCTGTGCGTACTGCTGAAACTTGGGTAGCTCATCTAGCAGCTGTGCATTCAGGGCCTCGTAGTTGTTCCGGGCTGACTGCAGCTCCTCTAGGGTTTTCTTGTCCTTCAACTTCTCTGCTCGTTCTGTGCAGTTGTAGAAGTCGAGAAGCTTGTCAAAACGTTTCTGCACCAGCTTGTGGGGTCCTGTAAACATGCTCAGTAACTGATTTAAGGGAGAGATGACAAGCCGCTCTGTCCTCTCTTTCTATAGGAATGAGAAAGGCACATTTGATCAGCTGGTCAGCATCTCATCTTTATGAGTCTCCAAAACACTTGTAAGCCTAATTTGGTTGTCCTGTACCAACTGCTTTGCTCCTAGTACGCAAGCTGGCCCCACGCAGAACAACAGATGTACTCTATCAACACCTACAAAACAGCTCTGCATATAGTTCATCTAACCATTCACATACTAAAGCACTTGCAAAATATACTAACCCTTCTTTATCTTATTTAATAAATGCTAAATTGTGCATGGATATTTGTATTAGAAAACAGATGTGATAGACTTGATAACACTTACTTTAGCTTGTTTTTTTGTTTGTTTTTGTGGTGCTCAGAATTGGACCCAGAGCCTTATGCAGCACTCTACTGCTAAGCTACATCCCCATCCCTATACAGCTTGATTTAACTCAGATTCAGCTGTTGCATAAATCTGGAATGGAATAACTTTCACCCACCTATAATACTGTTTCTAATCATTAACTTGGTAAGATTTGTTTTCACTCTTCAAAAAATTTTTCTTTTACTCTTCTTATAAGAACAGATAACCCAGACATGATGGCACATGCCAACAATCCCAGCACTTGGTCAGCTGAGGCAGGAGGATCAAGAGCGTGAGGTCAGCCTGGTCTACACAGTGAGAACCTGTCTCAAAAACCAAAACAACTCAGATATTGAGAGTGGGTTTTGAACACATAATTAAGTACTTAGTAGCATCTTTGTTTTGTTTTTGAGACAGGATATCATTATGTTGTTCAGGCTAGCCTTGAATTCACTATGTAGCCCAGGCTGGCCTTGAACTTACAGTGATTTTCCTTCAGCCTCCTGAGCTTAGTAGCATCTTATTAAAAAGAATTTACTGGGGCAAGGGATTTAGCTCAGTGGTTCTGCCTTGCAAGCACAGAGGCCTGAGTTCGATCCCCGGTACCAATAAAAAAAAAAAAAGAATTTACTGTTTGAATACCTAGAAGTTTCCCTAAGTGTATATATTTGCTATAGCCTTAAACCATGCAGGGATTTCTAAGAAACTATCACATCCCACCTAATTCTATTTGCAATTAAACAATCATATATATAACTATCCAGAAGTTCCCAACCAATTTGTCCTTTAGTACTTTCTATATAAAGTAGTTTTTACTTTATAAAAAGCTACTTGGTAACACTTAAAAAGAGTATTTAGAAAAATATCAGCATTATCAATAGTGATTCGATTAATTTTCTAGTTTTCCCTCCCTAGTTTGTCGTCTGAAACTAAGTTGATTACAAACTATTAAAAAAAAAATCTATCGAATTCAGGCCCTACCTGTCCCTCTATCTGAAAGTTATGTTCTGAATATAATAAACCTTGATATAAACATAATTAAAGGACACATTGTGCTTCTGTTCTCTGTGGAATTAGCTTTGGTGTGAGCTGCCATTAGAGGTGTCCCTGGGAAGGGGCCAAGCTATGAAAGGTGAGCTGCACATGGAATCACTTACGAAATTTGTGAAGAGCTGGTCACTAATGTAACGATGCACCTTCTCAAACTGCTCCAGGTCACGGTGTCCCCTCTCTATGCACAGATCCCACAAGCTTGCAGCAGCCACCACTTTCACACATGCTGATTCCTGAAGCAGATGAGAAACACACAAGTAAGAACACAGATGCTGACTTCATCATTCAACCCATGGAGCACTCTGCAACAAAATGGAAGCAGTCTGCAACAAATTTTTCTCTCAAGTATAATATTTCAGCTTTGAAATAAGAATACTCTTATAAACTGATATACAAGGCAAAGAGAAAGGCTAAGATTTTTAGTTCCAGAAAATCTGGTGAGGGCTTTTATCATTGTTAGCATTTCTCTCTGCCTCCTATAAAACAGGGTTCCTTAATTTACCAAAAAGTAAATCAAATTAAAACCAAGATGATTCCTGAAAAATTATGATGACCAATCACTTTCCTTCTTCCTTTCTCAAGTCTTGGCTCCTGCTATCATCTTCTCAAGGACAACTGCCTCAAGCTCCTTGACAATCTCAGTCCCGCTTCTCCACTCTGACTCTGGTGCCTGTGAGGCCCCTGTCCTGCTCTGCTCCTTTCCAACATTGCAAAAACTACCTTCTAGCACAAGACAACTTGTTGATTCTTGTTTATTGTCCTTGTATACCTTCCCCAACCCTGGTAAACTGTGAGCTCCAGGAGGGCAGAGGTTTGTGTTGTGTCACTGACCCAGTGATTGCTTGGTGAATAAATGAATGACTGAATAGGAAACACCTCCTGGTTGGTTGTGACAGTTCTGAGTCCCGGGCTGGTTTTCTTTGGCTATTTGACACAATGCTCGGCTTTTGGCTTGTTTAAGCATAGGAAATGCCTATTGTATTGGTATCAAATCAAATAAAATTAAATGTACTAAAAACTACATTAGTATATTTCAAGAGTAAATTAAAATCCTTTAGTAAAAAACCATCAGTGTTTCGTACATTTGTTTGGTGTTTTAAAAGATATTTTAGATCTTTTGTCTTAGTGCTTTTTCAGAAGGATAACTAGACTCTGAGTCCTTTTGAGTAGAGAACTAATGTGAAACATGATGACTTACTTTCTTTTAGAGAAATACTGTGACACTCCAAAATATCAGTCCAGATATTTTGATATCAAATTATGTGGTCAGTAAACCTCTATTTTTGTTCTTGCTCTCTCTCAATCCACCTAAAGTTATTATTTGTCAGGGCTTTTCATTTTATGTCAGTGACAAACTTGTTCTATTTTCTCTCAATTTCTACTGTCAGTGGTCAGAACCAAATTGACCAATCCATCAAATGGTTGTCAATGTTACCATTTTAAATCTCACCATCCATGGCTGTGGAGAACAGCCTTCCCAACTGGGGAGTTCAGACATATGTTGGCTATACATTCAGAAAACATGGAGAGAAAGCAATCATTACAAGGGTATCAAAATTAGGGAAAAGTGCTGAGAACAGGACAAGGGAACTTGCTTGGTAGTTGCCCCAGTGTTTTTTTTGGTCAAATTTCTCATTTTAAGCTAATGTGTACCAGAAAAGTTTTGTAAACCCTATCTTCAACCTAATTACATTTTTAAAACATGAAGGGAGGGAGTTTGTTATTTATAAGAAATGTAAAGGGCATTTTAAATCAGTGGGGCTTATTCAATAAATGATAACCAGCTGAAAAAAACAAAGTTGCATGGCTATCTCAAATCTTCTATACTAAATTCCTGCTAAAGAAATGATTGATTTAAACCTAAAGCAATGGAACAATGAAAGAACTAAAGCATGGGAGAATTTTTTATCTTGGATAGAAAAGGCCTTTCCATATATGACACAAAACCAAGAAGTTATAAAAGGAAAGTTTAATTAGAGTGCAAAAAAATTAGACTTTTCTATACAGAGAAAACACTTTAAGCAAACTCAAAGTCAACAAACTTGGAGGAAATATTTGTAAACCGTCATGTCAGATAAAAACTATTTTCTCCAATATACGCTACAAATCATTATGAAAAAGACCAACAAGTCTACAAATAAGTGTGCCAAATCACAGAAAGAGAAACGTAGTAACTTAAACATATAGAAAGTCTCAATTTCATTCACAAGAAATGCAAATTTAAACCATACTGAAATATTTTTTACCTATCTTGTACTGTCTATTAGTAAGGATGTTCTGGTAGGAATTTTCACTTTTCTAACACCTATAACATTTATTTCACAGTATCTATCAAAATTCATGCTGCCATACCATTTGATTCAGAAAATCTAGTACTTGCACAAACATAATAGCTAAATCTTGGAAGCAGCCTATAATCTATCAGCAGATGGAATAAAGATAATGTGGTATTTATAAACAACGGAGTACCACTCTTTTTTTTTTTTTTTGGTACCGGGGATCCATATGAGAAACCCAAAGTATAAATCATTTAAAGAGCAAAATAAAAGGCAGATAATAGGAAACAGGGAGGTAGACCTTCTGTAAACAGGAAGGGGACCAACAGATAGAGGGAGAAAGGGGGAGGTAAAAAAAATTAAGATGTATTATGTACATGTACCAACTCCACATAATGAATGTAATCATTATGTACTGCAAATATGTACTAATTAAGAAGAAAGAGAAAACAAACAACAAGCCAGGCATCTGTAATCCCAATACAGTAGACCCTCGAGTTATGACCGGCCTGATATATGAACAACTTAGGTTATGAGTAGAATTTAGTTTTAACTTTCAATAAACATCTTGAGTTACTACCTGAATGTGGGCCACTTGTGCTTCCAGATGGTCTCAGATACATATTTAACCTTTAAAGAGTTCTGGAAGGAACATTACAACATCTTTTCCTGTGTGGGGTTCAGAAATCTTGAGCCAATGTCTAAGGACACTGAAATATGCCTGCAAACAGGAGAGACTTTGAAGGCTGTGTAGAGGAGCCTGAGTTTTCAATTGACCAACTTGAGTTACTACCAGCCCTTGTGAACGAATTGAGTTTTGTTTTTTTTTTTGGTACCGGGGATCGAGCTCGGGTCCTTGTGCTTGCGCAGCAGGCGGCGAAACCACTGAGCTAAATCCCCGGCCCATGAATTGAGTTTTAAGTCAATGATCCACTGTACTTGGGAGGCTGAGGCAGGAAGATCAGTATGTGTTCGAGGCCAGCCTGGGCTACATAATGAGACCCTATCTCAAAAAAACCCCAAAACAACAACAACAAAAATACCCCCTCAAAATAAAACCTAGTTCCCTAGACATAGTCACATAGATCAGAAACTGATATATTTACAAGGATATTCCTTGACACTTCTTCTAATCTTTTGCAACTATAATTTAAATGCCTCTCAACAAGGGACTAGTTAAATATACGCTGGCACATCCATGTAATTAAATACTATGCAGCTGTAGAGAGACTGAGGAAGCTCTTCCAAAATGTGATTAAGTACAAACCCAAGACACCGCAGTGTCGTTCTTCTCCACCCCTACCCAATGGGCCTGGCTCTGACACGAGACAAGTGGTGACTGGTAAGTGGTGACTGCCTGTGTAGAGGGTGACTGGGAGACACAACAGGAGGAAGAATTATTTTTGCCTTTTACTTGGTACCTTTTAAATTTTCTACCACTTAAAGATTTTTAAAAAGTGAAGGATTTCTTATAAGAGCAGATTTTCACATGTGAGGGATGGAGATATACACTTAGAATGTATATATACTTCATTCTATTAAATTAGGAGAAAACCTAGAGGTAAGAATAGAAAGGTCTCTAGTTCTGGTTCTTATTGTCTGAGGCCCATCAGATCCCCTTAGCTTCTCCAGCTCCCTGAAGCTACTTACAGTTCTAACTTTAGGGGCCTGATGTGTAACAACTTCATGAGTTAGAAGTTACAGTGATTAGGACACCCCCACAGGAATCTTTCTTACTCTTGTCTATGGCTTGTCTTTTCTCTAGTCTATTTTTTGCTCTACAGCCTTGCTCTCCCTATATTCACCATTTGTCTTCAAAATGATATTGGCAAAACGAACAGTGACAAGTACTTCTTAAATAACTGGGTATAAGGACAGGAATGTGGGTGTGGGGGAGTGATAAAAACAGAAAGAAAAAAAGAACTGGGCCACTTTAAAATTAATACAAGAGTGCCGATCTTCTAAATGTTGGTTAACTTTCAAGTACCCTATAGAAATCTCAATAAAAAGTACATATGTCTATATCATATCTTCATCGCTTTCTGTCTTAGTTACTTTTCTTATTGCTGAGATAAAATATGTGACAGTCAAAGTTAAAGGAGGAAAGGTTTATTTTGGCTCACAGTTTGTAGAGGTTTCAGTTTATAGTTGGCTGGCTCCAAGGCAGGGTGGCATGGCAGAGGAGAAACAGTCCATGGCAAGCAGAAGGCAGGAAAGCAGCAAAGCAGCAAAATAGCGTGGGAGTAGTAGCAGCCTGGCTCTCCCTTTTCTCCCTTCCAGGCTCCCCGCCCTATGGTGGTGCCACCCACACTCAGGCGGGGCCTTCCCATTATGCACATCCAGAACTATGCCAAACCAATCAGTGGACTAATTTAGGAATCACACACCCTTAATCCCAGCATCACACACTCTAGATCGAGCCACCTCTGAAAAGCCACACCTATGACCACATGAGGCTTTGGAGGGATATCTAGACATAAGCCATAACATTTTCCAGTTCCTCAAAATGAATGTAACTATTATGTATTGCAAATACACTAATTAAAAGAAAAAAAAGTGCATCATGGTAAAATGATCACTTGAATCCAGATTACTTAACTTTCACTAAACAATATGCTAGGTGAACAGGAAAGTGGACAGAATTTTCTAACTAGAATGATGTTGACACTCACCCGGATATGCTGGAGGTAAAGCGACAGGTCTCGGATAAAAGATTTAATCAATCTTTCTTGCATCCGGAAGGTCTTTTCTGTTTCTTCAAATACCTCATCCTTTATCTGTTCAAAATAAACAAATGCTGTAAGCAAATTTGGACTCTTCCTTCCATCTATCTTATTGGCAAAATTATCCTTATCAGAAACATCTTCCATTTGAATGTTAAACTTTTAATATTTCCCTGAATCATACTGAATTTAGACACTTCTCTGTGGCTTTGAAAGACCTCCAAAACACATAGCCTTCCTTCTTCCAAATCATCTTCCCCTCAGCTGCCGACATAAATCCTGCCTCTGGTCAGGCTTCCCTCCTCATTTCTGGTACTGCCACATCTGCTGACCAGGGCTTTCCCTCCCTCTGGCAAGCCTGTCCCATATCCCTTTAAGGCTCAGATGAACTCTGAGGCCAACAAGAAGCTCGTTCTAACTGAATTCCTCTTTTTCTAACTACTACAGCATTCAGAAACAGGTGTAAAACTAAACAACTGAGTATTTTCTGGCTTGTATGTTCCACTAATCACTATCACGGCTAACATGACATATAGCAGAATGAAGTCTGGAGACCAGGCCTGCTTTCAGCACTGTTGCTAAAATGCTTTTCAAGTCACTCATCTTTGCTCCTTTCTGTTTCCTTATTTGTGACACAAGTACTCTTACCTAAGGTACCTTTAGGTGATCTATTAAATACCATCTAGTTTAATATTATAATTTTAGATTTTTCTCCCCAAATAGATTATAAAGTCCTTAGGGGTATTGAATATCATAATGATTATTAGATTTCAATTAACCTGGACTAATTTGCTTTTGTATATATCATAAGCAGCTCAGCAAGGCACTAATGTAGGGTTGGGTGGGTGGATTCACATAATCAGTAGCTATAGGCCCTGTTTCCACCAGCAGGCATGAGCAGAGGAGGCGTTGAGAAGGGAAACTTGCCAGTCAGCACCAGGCAGCTGCTCTATGCAGCCCTGCAAAGCCATCAAGCTCAGGGATCTCACCTGAGGAGCAAAGCCAGTGAGGTGCTTCAGGTGACTGCTCACTCGGTTGGATTTCTTGATGATGGAGTGGATGTTCAGTTTGGAAATTTTCTCCATAAGGCTATCCTCATCACCCTTACGGTACTTGAGCACTAGGGAGGAGGTCAAAATGGTCAGTCTTCCCTGAGGCTGAATTATATGAGCTAACAACCTGAAAATATAAATACTTTTCCAAAAATGGATATAAAATTAGATTAACAACCCAAACTAGAACTAGTGCTTCTCTTTAATGAGCTTATAATTGAGTACACAAAATATTAATCCAAATAATCATTTATGAACAGGTACACCACCTGAAGAAAACAGAGACTGGGCCAGGAGAAGATTAAAGTTGAGGAGGAAAGGTGGCAGAGGTGGAGGGAATGAATCAATGACCGGGAGTCAGAAAAATCCTGGACCAATACCTGGGTCTGTCATGTCACTGAGGTATGGCCATGAATGGGTCATTTTACTTCTTTAAGCCTCATGTTTTTCTTCAATAAAATATAGAAAGTAATACTTTCAAGCCCCATAAGACACATAAATAAATGATTCTTGTATATAAATTACTAGATCTTTATATCCATTGATGTTACACAGTAAAATGTTATACATTAATCATTTAATTAACTACTATATCATATTTTAAGCACAAACTGCAGCAAAGTCTACAGATAATAGCAGAAGGGAGAAGAGGGAAGACTGGGTAACAACACAGTTGTTGTAGAAAGGATGAAGATAATATGGTATCAGGAGACAGAACCAAGAGAAAGGGCTCAACGGCAGAGACCTCAGAAAGCTACAATCATCATTACATATGAATGCGGGTGACATGACTGAAGTAGAAAGCAGAAAGAATTATTTTATCTTTTTGCAGTTCTGAGTATTGAACAGAGGACCTTCCCAGTGAGCCATATCCCCTGCCCTTTTTTAATTTTGAGACAGGGTCTTGTTAAGTGACTAATATGCATGACTGGGTTTGAACTTGTAATCCTCCTGCCTCAGCCTCCCAGAGTGCTGGGATTAAAGGCATGCACCACACCATGCCTGGCAAGGGAAAGATTCTTACTGCTACACTGCAAATTGCTTTATCACTGATGCCTTATTTCCAATATCCCAGAGTGCGTAATTTTATTATTATTACCACCCTTTTCTTCCATATCACATTTGCCCAAAATTTTACTACAATTTTTTCATCACAGACCTATTACACCTACCACCTGCTCTGTCACTTTTTGGTGAAGTAATTCTTTTGAGCAGGAAAGCATTCTCACAGGGAATACCTCCTTTTCGCAATTATGCTTTGTTTACCCAGATCCTTTCGACGTTTATATTCATTAATGTGAACGTTGATTTCCTTGACAGCAAGGACTGCATTGGTTAAAGGCACTTTATCTGGATGGAGTTCGGGGGTGGAATTCAGCAACTCCATTAGTAGCAGTGGGTAACGCATTACTCTCTGTACAGGTTTGATGAGAAAGGAGCCCAGGTTAATATAATTGGTGCAACCCCTGTAAGAAAAGGCAAAAAAGACTTTAGTCAGTTGTTAATAGTGAAGGTCTCAGGATACTACTTGTTATTTCTAAATTTAGCTATACTCTTTTACACTTTCATTTATCCAACAAATATAGTCATGCATCACTTAATGACAGGACCATGTTCTGAGAAATGCACTATTACTAGGTGATTTTATTGTTGTGTGAACATTGTAGAGCATAACAACAGATTAAGATGTCTACAATGTCCCAGGTGATATAATCTCAGGGGACCACCATTATATAAATGGTCCATCACCGACCAAAAACTTGTCATGTGTTTCATGACTATTTACTGGGCCTGACACATACCAGTTACTGTTCTAGGTGCTGGGGATTTAATGATGACCAAAAGTAGTCCCTGCCCTGATGGGAGAAGATGGCAATAAATGAATATACAAAGTGTCATTTGGTGGTAAGTGGTATGAAAAAAAAAACATAATCAGGTAAGTTTATTCTAGGTTTCTATCTATAATGTAAGAAAATAAAATTGGCTTTTTAAAGATTAGGAAAAATTCACTGAATAAATGAGCTCATACATCAAGTAGCCAGGGGACTTACCATTCATTGTATAGGCTCCTACAAGGCAGGGAACATGAGGGAATAAAACAGACAACATATTAGAAGAATGATATTAATGTTCTCATTGTCAGAATATACCTATTGGGCAGACAACAATTAACTGGGTAAAGAAACTTATGAATGTCTATGGTGACGCATATCATCTACTAAAAAGTAAGTAAGCACCTAACTTCACTTAAATCTACTTATCCATCCACATATTACATCTTTATAATTTGTTTCTTCAAGATCAGGAGAATCTCACCTGATGGTCAGGAAAAATTATACTGTCATTCTTCTCACCTATGCAATTATTTGGACCAGACTATCTTCATGGCTGCTTAACTAAAAAATCCTAACTTAATATTTCCTTTCTATAGATACAAATGATTTAAATTGACAAAAAATATAAACAGAAAGCTTCTTAAGATTTCCATAATATAAAATGGGAACAGGGAAAGTTATGTGACAGGATGAATAATAATAAATTAATTATGTTTAAAATAATACAACAGATGGCATTAGAAGTCTAGATGTAAACATGAGGTATTTCTAAAAGGCAGACTAAAGAGCTCTGATTAAATGAAGTGGTCAAAACTCCTACTTCAAGTCTGCCAAGGAGTCTTGAAGATGCTTCTGGATCTTTTCATCCTTCTCATAGATTTCCAGCAGTGAAATGGCCTCATCGTGATTCTGGCAGTAAATCTTGTATGTTCCCTCAAGGTCATCCCGGTGATCAAGAAACACAGGTCCTTTGGAATGGACACAAACATACAGTGTTATCAGTAACTTTCTTCTCAGTATCCTAAATCAAAGTACATGGTCAAACTTTAATATCAGTTAAATGTTATTACAAGAAACAATAAGGCTATTCATCAAATCAATAAATTTTCATGTAACAGCTTAAAGTTAAATAAGTTCAGGTAGAATATAGAGAACAATGTCATCCATGTGTTCATTTCTCAAAACACACACACCCATCCCTGCTCCCTAAAACAGAGCCTCCAGCCCTGCTCATATAGTCAGTGAAAGGCATTTGCAAGACCCTCCATGTAGATATGAGATCAGAACCAGAAGGGCCCCCTTGCTCTCTATTCTCCAGAAAAATTTGCCCAGGGATGAAGAAATCCTTCTACAGCATGGTTTCTTTTTCTTTTTGCATAAATTAAAAACACAGGACTATAAATCTAATTTATTATACTGTACTAAGATATGTGTTAATGCAAAATAGCCTCAATCTGTGATATAATTACACATGTAATTTTTTAAAGTATTAACAAAATTTAACAATGAGCCTGATTATCACCATATTTTCACAGTATAAGTGATATGAGACTGATAATATTGCTTCTAGTTGAGCATTACTGAAATTTACCTGCAATGACCTAATGTAATATGAACATGTGACTTTAGTTGTGATGAAGTCATAGGTACAAGTAATATTTTGTGGTTTATTCTCTATATTTGTACTTTATTTATTTATTTCTTTTGTTAAATTCTTTTATTGGTACATTTTAGGTATACAACACAATTACATTTCTCATTGGGAATTGTACCTTTACATAATGCATCTTGGTTCTTATTTTTTCCCCATTCCTAGCCCTCCCTTTACCCCCTCCACCCTTCCCTATTTACAAACACTTTATTTCCATTTTTTCCATTTCTCATCATTTTTCCTTTCCCTTCTTTCCTTTCCCCTGCCCCTCCCACTACCCCTACCCCTTTGGACCTTTTCTTCCTATTTTACATTATTGATTATTCATTCTAATCATTGGTACATTTTAGGTATACAATATAATGACAGTCAACATTGGAAATTTGCACCTTTACATAGTCTCTCTTGGTTCTTATTTTTCACCCTTGCCCAGCCCTCCCTTCAACCCCTCCAGTCCTCCCTATTTACAAAGATTTTGTTCCTAGTTTTCCATTTTCTCATATTAATCCCATTCCCTTCTATCCTTTCCCCTAGCCCTCCCACTTCCTTCCCCTTTGTCCCTTTTCTTCCTATTTCACATGACCTATTATACATTTAGTCCTTATTTACACTTTCAGTTTCTCACATCAGAGAAACTATTTGGTATTTATACATGTGTGTCCTATTTATTTCACTTAAGAGTATTGCCTCAATGTGCATCCACTTAGCTATAAATGTCTCTAATTTCTCAGTTTTTATGGCTGAGTAGTACTCCATTTTATAAAAAAAACACATTTTCTTTATCCAGTGTCCAGTTGATGGGCATTTGGGCTGTTTCCAAGTTTTAGCTATTACAAACTGTGCTGCTATGAACATGGGCACACATATATCACTGTGGTATAACTCTTTTAATTCTTTGGGGAAGATCCCCAGCAGGGGAATAGCAAGGTCAAATGGGACTTCCAGTCCTAGTTCTTTGAGGTATCTCCATACTGATTTCCACAGTGGTTGCACCAGTCTACACTCCCACCAGCAGTGGAACAGGGTTCCTCTTTCCCAACAGCCCCGCCAGCATTTGTTATTGGTGGATTTCATAATAGCAGCCATTCTTTCTGGAGTGAAGTGGAATCTCAGCCTTGCTTTCATTTGCATCTCTTGAATGACCAGTGATGCTGAACATTTTTTCATGTATTTATTTGCTATTTCTACTTCTTTGTCTGAGAAATGTCTGTTCATTTCAGATGCCCATTTTCGGATTGGGTCTTTAAATTTGGGAGGTCTGATCTTTTTAAGTTCTTTATAAATTCGAGATAGTAGACCTTTGTCTGAGGAAGAACAGGCGAAGATTTTTTCCCACATTGTGGGTGGTCTCTTCACACTGCTGGCGGTTTCCCTTGCTGTGCAGAAGCCTTTTAATAAGAAGAGATCCCACTTGCTGATTATTTGTGCTAGTTCACGGGCAACTGAGGTTTTGTTCATAAAATCTTTTCCTACACCAATGTCTTCAAGAGTTCTACCTAACCTCTGTTCCAACTGGTTCAGAGTTTCTATTTTAATATTTAGATCTTTAATCCATTTTGATTTTAGTTTAGTGCATGGTGAGAGATATAGGTCTAGTTTTAATCTTTGGCAAGTTGAAGCCCAATTTTTCCAGCACCATTTATTAAAGAGGCTATCTTTCCTCCAGTGAGGGTGTTTGGCTCCTTTATCAAAGATGAGATGGCTGAGTGTGTCTGGCGTTGTTTCTGCATCTTCTAATCTGTTCCACTGGTCCTCAGGTCTGTTTCTTTGCCAGTCCCACGCTGTTTTTATCACAGTAGCTCTGTAGTATAGTTGCAGGTTGGGGACTGTGATACCCCGCCATGTCTCTGTTACCTAGAATTGCTTTTGCTATTCTGGGTCTCTTCTTGTTCCAAATAAATTTTTGGATTGTTTTCTCAAGGTCCATGAAGTATGCTGCTGGGATCTCAATTGGAATTGCATTATATATTTGTACTTTAAATAAATGTTAAATTTCAGTTAGAAATTAGGAAAAAGTAAAAATGTGATCTTTTTTTTTTCCCTCTCCAAGTTCGTAGACTCCACGAAATGTACTCACAGACCCATAGTCTTTAGCCTGTTAGGCACCCAGCACTGGTTCCTAAGCAAACTTCTAAAGAACAATTTCTCTTAGACTTGCTGCCTGAATGTGCTTGTTTCCCGACTTACTAACATTATTTTTCTTCTTGCCCTTTGTCCTTTTGGTCCTTCCATCTTTAGCTTGCAGTGGTCCACAAAAAAAAAAAAAACAACTTCTCATCCTTACTCTCCTTCTTGAAACATAATCCTATCTTACTGTTTCACCTGTAAATATTCTTTTCTGATTTTCTGGACATAACCCTCCCTCAGGGACTCCAACCCTTCCTCTGTGTCACTTCTGTTCTTACATTGTGTCCTCAAGAATTCCTCATTCTTGCACAGATCAGTTTCTATGTAAGTCAAATTTATTTCCTCAATTATAGCTCCTTTCTGTAAAGGGAACTTGATGTGTTTTCATAAGCCTTATCTTCTGCTGCCCTGTCTCACTGAAGTCCCATTTCTTTGTCTACTCCAAAACTCAAATAGTCACTGTGGGGCTGCTTCCTTTTTGATCTTCTGGGCTAATTTGGATTTCTGAGCCACCAGTGTCTTTACTTTTACAAACCCGTATTTCCCTGCTTTTTTCTCTTACATGCTTCCTTTCTATCCCATTCCCTACCAGCATTCTTAGAATCTTCACTATTCAAACCAACTACCATTCACACTCCTCAATTTGCTGTTCTTCAATGTTACTACAAACCAGCATAGCTACACCTTAACGGCCAGTATCTTTCAAACTGTGGGCACAACCTAAAAGTGGGTCATGATATCGACTTCATGAGTCATACTCAGCACTATTTCAATGAAATAGAAAAGATCAGAAAGCACTGAATTTAGTAAAATTAAGCACAGACATATACACAAACACCTATCCTGGGCCATTATATAAAATGTATTGGTTTCTATAGATTATGTTTAAAATAACCTAAAGTCCAGTTCTGGATCACATAAACTGCTCAGAGGATACACTGTTGAGAGGACAATTTGAACTGTGTGCTGTATGTGTGTGGTTAAAAAAGAAATTGGATGAAGAGCTGGGGATGTAACTTAGTAGTAGAGCACTTGCCTAACATGTGAAAGGCCCTATGTTTAATTTCCAGCACCACAAAACCAAAACAAAACAAAAGCAAACAGGAGGGAGGGGGAAATGAGGAACCAGGGTAGAGAAAATATGTGTACTTGTTAGTATATAACATACTATCTCAGGAGAAGACTCAAGGACACTAGTAATATTGGTTGCTTCTGCTTGAGAATAGCTAGGTGGCTAGGGACACAGAATAAATAACTTTTCATTAAATGATTTTTTTTGTACCTTTCTAATTTTGTGCTATGTAAATGTATTAACACAAATTAAATTAAAAATATATTGAAGTGAATTCAAACTTTAAAAAATGCTTATGTAATTCATGTCAATCTGTCCTTTGTGTGTGGCTTCACAAGGCTTTTAATTTGCCTTGCTTGGCCTTCTCAGGCCCTGCAGTATGTATACTTAGGTGCCTTCCTTCAAGCACATCACTGTCCAACCTGCTGCCCTCTTGGTAAGGCTGAGCTTCTGGACTGAGTTCTGAACCTTTAGGTTCTCTCCACCACTTTTTCTGCATGTTCTGTCAATACATCTCAGCCCGTTCCCTAACTCGTTTGACTTCAAACAAAAATTGAAAAGAACAAAAAAACAAACATAAGTTATATTTTAGGAAGGTGAGGTTATATGGATATTTGTTTTAATGTCCAATTTTATTGTTGTCATATGTACAGGTAAATACTCTCTAAAGGACACACTGCAACTATAAGACTAAGGGTGGCCACCAGGCCCACTTGAAAATTCACAGGGCTGATGCTCTATGTCCCCTAGTGATATGATGCACACCCTGTCTTGTTTTTAGGAGACAATACCATGACAGCACAGACACATTTCTCACAAACTTGAAAACGAAGCCCATCCTGACGAAATAGCTTAAACTCTCTTTATGAAGGAAACGCCTGCCACCTGACCTGGAGTAAATACAGGTATGAGAAAGAGGAATAATTTTCCACATTCTGAGATAATGTCTGGACAGGCACCATCTTGGCCAGGAGGTCATCCGACCTCTGGACAATAGTTTAGGACTCCTGGAATGCATGATTGGAGTGTACAACAGAATTTGCAGGCCAAGTCAGCAGAATTAAGATCAAGTTACTGTCAGAGATGTTTGCTTTGGTTGGTGTGTTCCCTCCACCCTCGGATAAGCTTCCTGCCTGTTTAAACTAGGTTAACATACATGACATAGCAGGTCATCCCTTCCCATCTCTGTCCCATGACCAAAATTTATGTACAAGTGTTGCAAATGTTTTTTCTTCTACATCTTTTTCTCATGTCCTTGAGTTACAAATAAATAACCAAAGAGGTTTCTGCTCAATGCTGTTTTCCTGAGACTTTCAAATCAGCCCCTCTGGGTCCTCTCAGTAACGAACTTAGTCTCATCTCTGAGTAATCTTTCATTCTCTATGCCACCATGGTCACACATTGCAACAGTAGTCAGGTAAATGTCTAAGCTAATATCATGACCTCATTTCTCTTTCTAGCAATCAGTGTAGGTACATGCATGGGAACCCAGCTGTAGAGAAGGAGAAAGAAAAACTGGATGCGGGAACCCTGAGAAATGTTTGCAAACTCCAAATGATACAAGGGTTACTTTCTTCTGCTGGATGTTGTGTGTAGTGGAATGGTTGCACTTGTGGTGGCCTCTTATAACTATGATTCTAGTAAAATAACAAAATAATAGGATGTTCCCACCCACAATGTACCAAGAGAATACACTGGAAGTGATGGTGTGTCACTTCCAAAATCATGTTGTAAAAGACATTGCAGCTTCTGTCCCAGGTTTTCTCCAGCTCTTGGCTCACTCTGGGTAGCTCACGATTCACTCACGTCCACAAAGAAATTCACATGGCAAGAAACCTAGCCTGAAGAGCTGAGTAAGCTTTCTTGGAAGTGAATCCTTAAGCCCCAGGAGATGGCAGGGCAACAGCCCAGCTCAACCTCAACAAAACAACCTCGGTCAGAACCACTCACTAGCCACTTTCAGATTCCTGACCCACAGAGCCTGAGATTTACATGTTTATTGTTTTAAGCTAAGCTTCTTTGTGATCTGTTGCACAGCAATAGATGACTAATAAGTTCCCTTGTTTTTTTTTTTTGGTACAAGGGATCGAACTTGGGTCCTTGCGCTTGCGCAGCAGTCGGCGAAACCACTGAGCTAAATCCCCAGCCTAAACTCCCTTGTTTTTAAGAACTAGATGAATGTTCTTCAAACATTTTAGATAATGATCCACATACATACATTTTAAAACATGACTTATAATATTTTATATATATATATATATATATATATGGAATGGGAATAGTTTTTTAAAAGTAATTTTTATTTGCAGTACATTCCAATACTTTCTACTGTATTTTACTAAAAATATATATACTGGGTGTGACCCTCTAATTAGTCTCATGATCCATTAATGCACTGCAACCATCAGTCTGAAAAAGATCATACTGTATGACATCTAAAATTTCTAGTGCTAACATACTTTATATCTAAAAGCAGGCTGAGATAAGAGGAGAAGAAGGGGTCAAATAACCTCTGAAATAATAATCCTGAACTAACTTCAAGATCAGAAAGGCCCCTTCTTCCACCCCACCTAGCATTCAGACAATGAGAGCTCATACCTACAGCATCGCTGATTTCCAGGGCAGCTAATAATTGCTTCGAGACTTTAATCACCATCTGCATATTTCCAAAAAGTCCCTCAAAATCAATGTTTGGTACCTGAGAAAAAGAAACAAAGCATAAAAATGCATGTAAATACGTAGTTAATGGACATACCACTGGTATTTGGAACATTTCTTCAAGGATCATATAAAAATGACTCAGTCAATTTTTTAAAAATTTATTTTCACAAAATTTTTTCAGTAGAAACATCCAACACTATCGTTAATGTCACCCCTTGTCCTTGACACAACTATGTTATCATTTGGATTGGGCCATTTATCAAAGGCCCAAGGGTTAAGGCTCAACAGCCTATGGCACTATTGGGTAGTGGTGGAACCTTTGAGAAGTTGGGTTTACTGGAAGGAAGTGAGGTCACTGAAGGTGTGCCCCTGAAGGGGATATTGGGATCTTGATCTCTTCGTCTCATTCTCTTTGCTTCCCAAGAACCATGTGGTGATTAATTTGGCTCTACCATGCTCTTCGTGCCATGATGTTCTGCCTTGCCACAGCCCAAAAGCAATAGGCCCAGCTAACCGTGGACTGAAACCTTTGAAGCCAGGAGCCAAAATAATCTTTTCTCCTTTTAAGTTTTATTGTTTCAAGCATTTTGTCATAGCAAAGGAAAGCTGACTAACAAAATATTTTTTGCTCCTTCCTCCACCACCACTTTAATAAAATTTCTATGAAACCAATATCGTTTGTAATTATAGAAATGCAACAGCATTCACAATCTTTATTTCAAACCCAGTAATTCTCTGGGGTAAAAGCTCCCACATCCTAATGCTTCAGGTCTGAGGGACTACATTTGTGATCATGCTGTCTCTCATAGTTCCCACCTGTGCCTGCTGTAGGGGCACCATGACCCGCTCAATACACATCTCTAGATCCCGGATGTAGTCTCTTTCTGTCTGAAGAAGTTCTTCTACTACCTTGGTTCTCTTCTCTAGCATCCTCTGCTCTGGGTTTTCAGTGGACACAGACCCAGAAGGAGCCACCAGGGATGAAGACTGTGAGGAGAGGGGTGTTATTTCTAGAAAAAAAAAGAGAACTGGTTAGCAGCTCTGGGTATGAAAGCAGGACTCTTTAATAGCTTGAGCCAAAAAACATTCCTTGAGAACCAAATGTCTCCCAATTGTCAACCATCAGAAAACAAACAGAAGTGAAGCTTAGCAAGTCATCCCTGCAGAGAGACTTCTCCTATCTGTACAATACCATTTTGAGAGTCTATCCTAAAAAGGAACCGGCTTGCCAACATGGTGTTACACACCTGTAATCCCAGCATTCTGGGAGGCTGAAGCAGGTTCAAGCCCAGAATGGGCAATTTAGCAACTGAGACCCTGTCTCAAAATAAAAGATTAAAAAAAGGCTAGGGATGTGTCTCAGTTTGAAGGCCCTGGGTTCAATTTATAGTTGCCCACCCCTCAACACATACAAAGGAGCTGGCTTTTTTTTTTAGACATGGTCTCACTTTGTAGAGCAGGCTGGTCTTGAACTCAGTAAGTAGCCCAGGCTGGCCTCAAACCTACACCCATCCTCCTGCCTCAGCCTGGCCAGTGTTGAGATTATAGGTGTGTGCCACCATACCTGGCCTGAGCTGGCTCATTTTAAGAGAATGAATCAGTACTGTATCTACAAGCTCTTTGCACAAGGGCTTAAAAGGAGTAGGACTTTATCAAGAATTGTTTTCATGGGCCGGGGATTTAGCTGAGTGGGTCCCTTGCCTGCCTCGAAACAGCAAGGAGTTCGATCCCCAGTACCAAAAACAAAAAACAAAAACGAATTGTTTTCATTTGGCAACCAGACAGGCATGGTGGGGTGTGCCTTCAATCCCAGCACTTGGGAGGCTGAGGCAAGAGGATTGCTGCAAGTTCAAGGCCAGCCTGAACTACATAGTGTGACTGTCTCAAAAAAAAAAAAAAAATCAGAAAGAAAAAAAAAGATTTTTTTTTCACTTAACCAGATATAAACTGTTCCCCATCAGCAGCAGAATACAAAGCTAGAAAATAAAAAAAATTGACAGCACATTAAAAAGAATACATGCATTACGGGGACACATAATATTGCTAACTTGCTAAGGGAAGACAAGAATTAGGAATCATTCATCTGAGCTGAGTGATGGTAGGTCCTATGATTTTCCAGTCACTATGATGGTTACATATATAAAAACTGATTAGTCTCCCTATCAAAACACTAATCAAGACTCACAGCAGATCTTGTTACTTCATATGTCCTATGAGACAGATACAAAATGCTATAAATTTGAAGTTCTTTGATTAAAAGAAACCCTGCAGAGCTAGACCGTATAGTTCTAAAAACAAATACAAATATATACCTTGTCATTAGATCTTACAATTATCTGTTACATGTTCAGGATGAGAGAATTATTTATGAAGATGGAACAGCATGTGCTCCACTAAAAGGAAGCAGAGTTCTTTGGAAAAATGGCTGGTCTTAGGGCTTAGGCAGGGAAGATTATAGGTCAGCCTGAAACATCGGGTGGAAGAAAGCAAGGAAATGCTCATGAGCATGATGGGGGTGAGATACCACTGATCTGAGATTGGGCACAACTTGAGTATCAAAGCAAGTACAAATAAACACAGCAAGGGATTATAATTCACTGAATAAAATAAGAATCCATATAAGTTCCTACTCATAATACATAAATTAATAAACAAATGGGTGGAAAAAGGCTCTGTCTTATGACAGAATGTCAACTTGAATAGTAGAAGAAAATAATGGAGTTAGAAAATAACCATTTTGCAAATAGAATAAAATTTGGTTCACGTACAAATCATCAGTTGATGGTTCCTGTGTTATTGGTGGGGCTGAGTGGTGATTAGGGTATGTATAGTTTTGAATTACAAAAAAAATAGTGACTATGAATATACTATAGAAATGGATGACACCATGACCCCAGTAATCAACACCACTGCTAAGGGACAAACATCATGTGCCTCCAAATGTCATGTCTGAAAACAACAACACAGTCTCCCTTACACAGTATACCAGTCACAAATGTGTAATTTAAAACTTAGTCTTGTTTTTGTGGGTGTTTTGTTTCATTTTGGTTCCAGGGATCGAACTCGGGTCCTTGCGCTTGCGCAGCAGGCAGCAGGCAACGAAACCACTGAGCTAAATCCCCGGCCTTTGTTTTGTTTATTTGCGACAGGGTCTTGCTGTCTAGTTCAGGCTGGTCTTGAACTCACTATGTACTCCAGGCTGGCCTTGAACTCAGAGAGATTCTCCTGCCCCAGCCTCCTGAGTACACGAACTTCAGACAAGGACTACTACACTGGGCTTAAAATGAATCTTGAGGAAACATCAAACTCAAATTGAGGATTTATATTCTTGAAAATGTCAATTTCATAAAATACACAAAACATACACCCTGAATAGTTCATAGTTAAATATAACTAAAGCAATAATAAATATATACTGTCAACTGTCCTAGACCCCAATTTGGAGGAAAGGACTGCTACAAAAGACACAACTAGAGCAAGTGATAAAACTAGAATAAAGGCCAGAGATTAGATAAATGATTAAATCAATTTTGGATTTCCTGAAATGGCAACTCTATTGATGATGGTCAAGTAAGAGCATATCCATGTTTATGCAAAATACACATTGATGAGCTGATAAAGCAGTTGTCTAGCACATGCAAGGGCCTGGGTTTGATCCCCAGTATCACAAAATATAAACTGGAGCATGCAAGGTACTCTCAGATAACGGAGAGGGACAAAACAAAACAACAACAAAAGCCCCTAAGCCAAAACTAGAAAGAATGAAAACAAAACCATGGCAAATGCCGGTAAGTTAAAGGGTATACAGGAGGTTATCTGTACTTAAATTTGGTGTTCTTCAAAACAAAGTTTAAAGAGGCCTAATGGAAAAATTTATCTTTCTTGAAATGTTTTTTGGTAGAACACATGGCAAAACTTCATGCATAACTGTCATTTCAATACAGTGCTAAATTCAATTTATTTATTGGTGTTCCAGTGGTGGAACCCAGGGCCTCTCCCATGAGCAATAGGTTCTTAGTCCCAAATATGGTCTCATTAGTGTCAAGTTGAGAAAAGAAACTCATTTTTAATACAAGACTAGAAAACTCTGGAAAAGAACATTTACTGAATTCCTACCACATGTGAGGTATTTAGGATTATATCTCTAAACTCATTTAATATTCACACCAGAAGTTTAAAGCAGCTATTATTACTCCCATTTAATGTTAGAAAAGGCAGGCTTGAAGAGGCAGACCAACTTGTCTGACATTATACAGCAAATAATGGTAATTCTGGAATTACAACCTAAATATATTTAAATCCAAATCCTATGTACTTAATCCTACATCATTTTGCTTCCGTAGCCTAGAATTTCAACTAGAAAAGGCAGGGATTTATTGCTTCAATCCTTAAAGATTCCCTGGAAAATATTTCCTCACAAAAATAAAAAAGTTCTATTAACTACAGTTGTCTTAGTTACTTTTCTCTTGTTGCTGAGACAAAATACCTGACACCCAAAGTTAAAGGGGGAAAGGTTTATTTGGCTTACAGTTCTCAGATGTTTCAGTCCATAATCAGCTGGTTCCATGGGAGGGTGGCAGAGGGACAACAGTTTAATGGCAGACAGATAATAGCAAAGCAACAAGAGAATTTAACAGTGTTCTTTCGGCCCCTTTTATCTTATTCAGGCTACCTAGGGCCGATAGCAGTCACACTAATCCTAGTGCCCTTGGGTATAGCATTGCACTATGAACCAATTCCAGTGTCACACACTCTAGATCCAGCCATCTCCCCCACCTATGACCACAGGAGGCTCTGGGGTGACATCTAGACACAAGCCATAACAACAGTAGTTGAAAACACAAAATACTAGCAAACACTTATCAATTAGAAGCCAATAGTCTTTATGAAGAAACAAAAATTTTTATATTACAAGCAAGAAAAATAACAATTCTCCCACAACTGCCAACATGTCTTTTTTTACAGACGGGATTTATAACCTCTTGAACAGCCTTTAAAATCTTTAAAACACAAACCCAAAACCCCTGTGGGATATTTTTCTTGGGAATCTGATTCTTCAAATCAGATCCTATTTGATGAACCTGGGTATCTGCAGTTTTAACAAAACCCTAGTGCTTCTGTAAAGACCTGGCTTTCAGACTCCACAAACATAACACTCAAAGCGAGTTTTCAAGTACAGTATTAAGTCAAATAAAAAATATCTGGCTGTGATGTACAACTGTTTTTCTTTTGTTTCACATACATGCTAAGAAAATAGTCTGATCTATTAGTAGGCTGGGGATGTAACACAGTTGCCTAGCATGCATGAGCGTCTGGGTTCCATGCCCAACACTTCAAATAAATATTCAAGTAAATAAAATTTTAGGATGTGGGACAACCAAGTGAGAGAAAGTGGCCTTTACCCTCAGCAAGCTACGATGGGAACAGGTTTTGAATCTTGCACTTCCTCACTACTTAGCTGGGGAGCCCTGGAAAAGTTCACCTCTGGGCCTCAATTTCCTCATCTGTAAAATGAGGAAAATAATACCTGCTTTGCAGAGTGGTTGAGGGAATTTAGCAAGGTAATAACAAAAGGTAAGTCCTTTCCCCACAACGTGTCAGAAATTGCAGACTGCACCACATTAAGGTAAAAGTGCACCATGCAGAAAAACGCCCTGTGCAGTCTAAAATTCTGTGAGAACAATAAAATCTGGGGGTGAGCAAGCACACTGAGGAAACTGAGGCCCAGAATCAGCCTATCAATAAAATGTGCAGACCAACTCTTTCTTCCTGGGATGGCCCGGCGGAAGAAGGAGCGGAGCTGAGCTGGCAGCACGAGTTTACTTTCACGACAAAACCATTCGTTGCAGAGTTTTGGTTGCTGTTGACCGCCACCACCCCTCCTCCTGCTGCCCAAAGGCCATTCCTTCCGGAGTTAGTGCATAATCCCCAGGTCCATTTCCCACAGCGCTCAGGGAGTCCTTTATCGGTTAACCCACAGGGCCCGCACTCTACCAGACACTTTAAATAAGTGAAGGGCAACGCCAGACCCGTTTTCCCTTGCCTGGGGAAGGTGGCTGTACCGGCTGGGGGAAAACTCCAGAGCTCAGGGCTAGGTAACAAGCCGAACGCCCCCCAGTCCTCGGTGACCCAGCAGGTACCTGCGCGCCCAGGGTCCGGGGCCGGCGGAGGAGTGGGTGGGAGGGTCGGCAGGCAGGCGGGATCTTCCCAGAGCTCTGGAATGCGCCCCACTCTCCCCGGGCCCTTTGAATAGGGCGGCAATGCCCCCTCTATTTCCATATGAATCAGCCTAAGGGACCCAGGCCGTCACACCCGGGCTACTACTAAAGGATGGAACTGGACTCCTCCCCTACCAGACCCAGGCGTCACTGAGTAGTCTTCCAATTCCTAATGAGGTAGAATAAACAAAAGATAGGTAGAAAGGAGACAAAAATCATAACTAAATATTGTACTTCATAAAGACTGCAACTTCCAGGACTCAGGCGAAGTTACCCAAGATATATCAGCATTCCTTTGGTTAAATTTCGGCTCCTTTCTTTCCAGACCCCAACATACCCAAAATTTGTCAGGGATACTGAAAGTTCATAAATTGGTTTAATTGAGAAAGTAAACAGCAGGAACCTAATCCTAAGATAAAGAAATAGGTTGAGAGAATCTAAAGAATGTTCAAATTACCTATCTTTTTTAAAAAAACCCAAAACTAAACAGAACAAAAAACAAAAACAACAACAACAAAACCGGGCCCGTATCTGTAGAATGGGCTAGTATCCTTCCGGGGGGAGGCACATTTTCTAGGGTTTCCACCTCTTCAAGAGAAGCATAAATGTTCCCTGTGCAAGGAAACTGCATCTCAGTTCCCTGGGTGCCCACACTCCTAACATTTCTGCCTAATAAAAGCCCTTACTGACTCATCTGGAAAATTTCTTTTCTGCGACCAACCAGACTGCAATTCCATTCTACTGGTGGGGTAGGTTAGGATCCTTACCTCAGCTTTAGTAACCTCTTCAGACCCTGTCCAGTAACACTAACATCCTCAAAATCTTACTTCAGAAGTTTTAAGTGAAGATTATGATCTCTTACTTTTTCTACTCCTTCCTAAACTCTGTTTTGAAGGAATGCCCTTTTCAGGGAAGAACTGCAAAGCTACTCCAAACCCGGCAATAATAACAATACTGTGAAGTGGAAAAGTGAGCATCTGGCTTTCCAGGCCCTCTCCATGTAGTCCCTCTCCTGGCCGGGGAGTGCCCTCACTTTGCTCACTTGGCTTTGCCAAAGGACCCCAGACCTTTTACTGTAGGTCCCTAACCCTCAAGCCATCAGCTAGCAGCAGATCTCAGCTGGCTGGTCCCAGGACAGCCAAAATCAAGACAGGCAAGAGTAACTCAGAGCAACTGGAGCCCCCTCATATCTTGCAAACAAACATTTACACTTGAAAGGTATCAAGGGTGAAGAAAGTTACACAATATGACATTTTTGAAAGAAAATGAACAGAAAGAAAAAATGGAGAGGAAAAATGAGAGAAAGGAAAACCTGCAAACATCCATACCCATTTATATACATAACATGTAAGTGCTCAGAGAAAGGTGTGAGCACTTACAATTTCATCACTCATTGAGCTTTGGGGCAGAGGCTGAGATCAATGGGGACTTGAACTCAATCAGTACTTTTTTTTTTTCAGTGCTGGGGAAAGTATACAGAGTGGGTTTAATAGATACAGTCATATGAATATATGCTATTATGTTCAAATACATCGTTGTGCACAGTGTTAACAGTGGGCCAACTGGGTTAAAAGATTAGTCTGAGCCTTGCTTTAGAATTGGCCTGCTTCATCACTAGCCACCAAAATCCAGACTTGGAATTCAAGGGCACCGCTCACAAGAGTGCATACGAGGCCCTCAATCATAGAATATCACAAAAGAATATAGTAATTTTTAAGAAGAATGTCACATGGTAACTAAGACACCTCTCTACTGAAGTTTTAAGCAACCTGAGAGAAGACAACTATGGTAGAGTCCTTGCCACTGCTTCTAGAATCACACAGTCAGCTTTTAAGGCTTTATTGGATGGTGAGCTGCCAGGTTTTTGCTTCCCTCCATTTAAAGAAGTTTTGTTTAGTTTTTAAATTTATTTAAACAAGTATTTTTATGGCACTTACTAGGTGTGGTAAACACTGTTCTAGGCACTTTACAAACACTAGTTTCTTTACTCCTCATAATGATCCTACTGTCACCCCATTTTACTGATGAGGCAGGAACAGAAAACCAAAGCAGCTGGCCAGTAAGTGGAAGAGCCCAGCTGAGCCTCCCAGGCTCAGTATCTGCTTCTGGCCAGCAGCTGTTTGGCCTCTAGTCTTTCCCCAAGCACCCAAGTCCTGAGTTGTGACACAGAATTCCATTTCTAGGTTATGGTGGCTAATTCTAAAGCACGGCTCAAACTAATCTTTTAACCTAACTCGCCCACCATAACACTGTGCACAATGATGTATTTGAGCATAATGATACATAGTCATATGACTGTTATTAAACCCACCTAGAAAAACAACTTATAAACCCTTACAACAGAATTGAATTGAGGACTGTCACACAGAGAATTAAACAGTATTCTAGGTAATTTGTGGCAGAAATTATGTGAAAGAAGGGAAAAACCTATTTTATCATGTCCTTTAATTTTAAAAATGAAAAGCAAAGAGGAATGGGAGAGTAGATTAAAACCTTTAATACTTTCTCTAGTTTAAAAAGTCACAGGGCTGGGGATTTAGCTCAGTGGTTCTGCCGCCTGCCTCGCAAGTGCAAGATCCCGAGTTCCATCCCTGGTACCAAAAAAAAAAAAAAAAGTAAAAAGTCACAAACTTTATTTTTTGATCTTGTGTATGCTAGGCAAGTGCTCTACCACTGAGCTTGAGCTAGATTCCCCAGGATAAAAAACAAAACAAAACAAAACAAAAAACCCATTCAATGCAAGGGTCCACTTTTAAGAATTTAGTCTATGTAAATAAGTGGACAAGCACACAAAACATGTACATATGGAGATGTTCACTAATATTTTAGGCATCACCTAAACAGAAAAATTTCCTCAAAAGGAGGCTGGTTTAAGAAATGATGGCATGTCCATATAATAGGATACTATTATAGCAGTTAACATGTAGACATTTATTAATATGGAAAAGACATCTAATGTATGTTGTTGAAAAACTGAGATACAGAACAGTTTATGAAAGAATGTGATTTTGTTAAGAAGGAAAAAAAAATTTTTTTGAGACAAGGTCTCACTGTATATAGTCCAGCATGGTCTTGAATTCACTATGTAGTACAGGCTGGCTTCAAACTCATGGCAATCCTCTTGCCTCAGCCTCCCCAGTGCTGGGATTACAGGTGTGAGCCGCCATACCCGGCTAGAAAAAAATATTTTAAAAATATTGAAGAGGTACAAATTTTTATTTCCCCTCTTTCTTTTAACTTATTGTCTTTTTAGTATTTTCGTGGTGAACGTGTAATAATAATGACAAAGAATAATAAAGTAGAAAAAAAGGACATTTGCTATAAAATGAGACTACTCTAGTACTAACAGACAACTCTCAACCTGTTCATCCATTTCAAATTCTTTCTTTAGTTTTTAATAATCTGAGGTTTTTTTCCTGAACTAATTTCTTTAAACTGACAAAGAAAATGGGTAATAAAACATTGCTGAAATAACAACATGAAGAAAAAAAAAGAAGGAAAATTACAATCACCTGCTTAGCAATCTATAGTACCTAGAAGCAATCTTTATAGCAAACCCTGAGCGAAGCAGTCCCTGTAAATTGGTTCATCTTCTCCCTGACTGAAGGAATCATAAATCCTAGTTTTTCCTATTGCTTTGTCACTGCAGTCAGCCCATCCTGCCCTCACTCCTTTCCTTTAGGACCTACTTCAATTCTTTTGGGGGGGAGTTTGTCTGGAGCTTGGTAAAATTTTCAGCACTTGGCCACTGTCTTCTGCAGGGTTCATGGTAGACTTCTTAGGCTACCAAACTTCAGTGATGAATTCATTGCATTAATGGTCCCAAATCTAAACAGTAGCTGAAAAACCTCTCCCTGAGACTTTTGCACAGTGGCTGCTGTGGCCTATTCTGGTGAGCAGCCTGCAGTAAAATCTGCTGGGAGGGATTCCACCTCCCTACACTGAGCTCAAAGCTCCCCAACCCTTCTTTTCCAGGTCTCTTATTAGACCCTTAGAAGAACTAACCAGAACTTAGTGACCTATCTATGAGAGCCTGCAACTCCTTCTGATGCTAAGATAAGTTTAATACTAGGAGCAACTGATACACTATTTATGAACACTCATCAAAAATACATAAATCCTGGTGAGGTATGCTGTTGGTAGGCTTAAAACTCTGAGATTATTACTATTTTTTAATCTTTAGACAGAAGTAAAATTATTAACAGGGCAAAGATAGTTTTTGTAAAATTCTTAGAAATAAAATATCATTGTTTAATAAGCAAATTTTGATTGTATATCAGCCAATAAAACTTTTCATGAAAAGCTTTATTTTCTAACTACCCTTTCCCTGAAATCTGATGTTCTATTTACCAAGTCTCTCCAGGGAAGATCTTATTGTACTCATTCTGCAGGTGAGGAAATAGGGTACAGAGGAATGAAATAACCTGCCAAAGACCACACACAGCTAATTAGGTGGCACAGTCAAAACTCACATCCTGAGCCATGCTCTCTGTTAATCATCAAGGCCTGTGTTAGGTTATGGGTCCTCTTCTGGAAGCATGCTGTTCCTTGCATTATATTTCCATTCTTAATAACATTACAGTGAGGCCTCAAAATATGTTCATCTACCTGACTTTCTGGCTATTCTTCTATCCTATTCTGTAAAGCCAGACTTTCTTCAGTTAGTGGTTCATATTTATTCTTTTCATTTTCTCATATAGTAATTTGTCTTTTATAACTGTCTATCCCTAACATGGGTAGATCTGATTTGTAATCCTGTTTAAAGTTTTAATTACAAAAATTATAAATATTTAATAAGGAGCTACCAAGAAAAGTGCTGGGAGATGTGGCAAAGGTACAGAAAGTTGGAACACCTTGAGTCTTATTTCATTAGTAAGTCATTTCATTGGTGTGAGCTTCAGAAATAGCAAAATGAGCGGGTAAAACCAGATGGCCTTTTAAAGTTTTGTTTTCATAAATAAATCTAGTCAAGGCATAAATTCATGAAACAAAAGGTAATACAAAATAGAATAGGTGAAGCACAAAGGATCAAGATGTGATATGTATATGTACCAAATAAGCCACGATGAACATATTCATCATATATCACAAACATATACTAATAAAAATATTTTAAATAGAATGAATTTACGTATTAAGAGTTTGGAATTGATTGATTTATTGAGTTTTTGAGACAGGGTCTCACTATGTAGTCCAGGCTGGCCTCAAACTTGTGGCAACCCTCCTGCCTCAGCCTCCTGAGTACTGGAATTATAGGCATGTACCACCATGCCCAGCTTAGTTATATTTATTTAAAAGGGTAAAACACAATCTCTAAAAATAAAGATGCTTCTAAGTGATTTCTAATATTTTGATGGTAAAACCTGATTAAACCTAAAATATGGGTAAAGTCCCTTAACTCTCCCTCAGCTTTGATTTGTGGGGATATATGTGGAGCTACTTCTAGATCAGGAAGCAGGTGTAGCAAATAAAGCACGCAGAGTACAGGTCAAACCATCTGCCTCCCCCCGCCACACCATGGGTGATCTTGGACATATCTTGGCCTTTTCTGGGCTACTGTTTTCATGTATGTATAAAAAAGGAGTTGGGCCTCTTTGATCACTTCCACCTCTAAAACTTTGTGATTTCCCACTCCTTTACTTACTTCCCTCAACTTGGTGTTAAGCACAGCAGACTCTAACTAGTTCTCCAGGAGTATCACTTAGTATATGAGGCCTCTTAGAACTGACCTAGATAGTTAGTCACATCCTGTCACTGAGCCTAGAGAGCTGGCACTTGCTGCTATTATGAAACTTATAACAACATGATTTGATGATGTTTCCTCATAATTCCTTCACCTTCTAAGTCCAGCTTATCTCTACTTTTTCCATCCTTTCTGCTCTCCTCATTTAAGGCTCAAGTTCCAGCTTCTCCAGACTGTGGATTACTCTTTTCTCCACACTTCACTTCTCAAGTGAAGGACAAAATAATCTCTGCTAGTTATCTTTTGATACACACATTCCAGGCACCAAAACCGATCATTTTACTTGACAAGAAATCTTTACTGACCACTTATTACAAGTCAAATATTTTATCAGATTCTGGAAAAACCACCTTTATTCTCTACCATAATGGAGCTTAGGCCCCACTGGACTGTCCAGCATACCTAAGGTGTACTTAGTACTTAGCACAGCGACTGCATTTAATAAATGACAATGATTAAAGGGCTCTAACATTGCTCTGCTATGATCTTGAGAGAACACATTATATAAAGACTTTTAAAAATCACTGAATACCTCAACCTTTATTTTCCCTAACTACTCTATTTAGTATCTACCTAATTAGGATTTAAAAGCAATATACTGGATAGAGTAAATCAGGTTTCAGTCTGAGTTGGACCGGGGTGGGCAATGGAGAACAGAAGAAAATGAATTCAGTATCCACAAAGCACTGTGGAAAGAATATATATATCTGTTTTGTTTTTGTTTGCCTTAGTGTTGCTGTAGGTCACCTGAAATTAGTTATATCTCCACCTTTCAACATATGCTAAAATTTTAATGTCTTTGAAATTAACAGTATGTCATAGTTTAATTAGCATTAAGAGAAAGAATTCAATTTTTGCAGTGTCTTACAACAGATGATATTTTAGATTCAATGAAATAACAATATATTTCATCAATCTGTCTTCTCTTGTTTTATAATCAGAGGGAAGGGGTTTCTTGATTCTGTAACACCAGCTCTGCTATGAAGCCAGGCATGCAAACATGTATCTTCTTCCCATATATGACCACTAGCACTGCCATACCCACAGGCCTGGCAATCTGCTGATGTTAACACACAGTCACAGGCCCTTCCTAGTTTCTCAGGAAATATTACATTGGACAACGCTGGTATCAGGTTAGATGTGTCAGGATTCTGAGTCTCAGGGGACATGCCATGATACTGCAAGTTAGCTGCCTTGATTCACCCTCCTCCTTCTGCACCTATTAACATCTTCAGGTCCATATAGAGGAAAATACACTTTCCTATTTCACCTCCATTTCTTGCCTCCTGTTTTACGAGACCTGGGATTTTTCCCAGACCAATATTCCTTCTTGGATGATAGATAGACTGGGGATGCAAAAATAATTTAGATAAAGGTTTGGATGAAAACAGCATGGTTTAAGAATATAAATTGTAGTCACAGGAAAGAAGGTCTTCACACAGGATGGGAGTTGGATGGATTGGAGCATTCCAGTCTCAGAATTTATTGTCTCTAAAGTGTCAATTATCTCCTAACTCTTTAAGAGCTATGGTCCCATACATATTTCTTCCTGCCTCCCCACCTTTATTCTTTCCCTTCCTTTGCTTCCTACCCACCAATTCATCTACAAACAATGACATCCTGATTTTAAAAAGTAAACACATGGAAACTGTTCAACTCTGACTCTTTCAGCTAGTCACATCTTTTATGCTTTTTTGCAGAAGGTCTTGAAAGAGTGGTCTATGCACCATCCCTCAAAGACCTCACTCCCAGGTTTCCTTCTAAATTCTTTGCAGTTAACTCTGTATTGTTATCCTTCTGGTGAAATTCTCAGTCAACCAATATCCTTTTCAAAAAGTTCCATGCTGTTATTCTTGATTTCCCTGGCAGTCAAGTATTGGCAATTCTCAGATTTTTTCCTGCCCCATCTCTTCTTCCAACCTCCCTCCTGCTCTCCCTCTTTAACTGGACCCTTCTTAGCTCAGTTCACTGCTCCTTTCCTCAGGTATTCTTTTCCTCAGAGGAGTCATCTGCTCACAATTTCAGTGATGACATCTAAGAGGATGACTCGCCATGCACACATCAGCTCTGACTTCCTCCTCAGGCCCTGACCCAAAGTCCATTTGGCTTCTAAGATTTCTGCAGCCCAGTTCTTTCCCCTTATATTTCTCATTACCTTCCACACACATTTTTATCACCACAACTCTTTATCTTTGTTCTCATAATGTTTCCCCTACTATGAATGTTCCGTCTCAAAAACTGAATGAATGAATGAGAGAAAGAGAGAGAGAGAACTTGGAATAGTCCATGTGCCTTCAAATCTGTGTAGGGTTTTTTTCTTCTTCCCTCTTTTTTTTTTTTTTGCAAAGAAGGTTTGAACCCAGGGCTTTGTACATGCCAGGCAGGTATTCTACCATACCACTGAACTACATCCCCAGCACGTTTTTCTTATCTTGGGAGAAAAACAAAAGAAGATGATCTTCTGGGATTCTGCTATTTCACTGTAATTACTGCTGAAACTTTTAAGGAACTGCTGTAATATCCTTACCATCACTTCCCTCCTAAATTCCCTGTAACACGTTCCTTGCCTCTGCTCTCCTGTGCCCACTCACCTGCTGCAGCAGGTCTCTCTGGGGTCCAGATCCTCCTTGCATCTCTGTGGTATCTCTGTCATACCCTTCCATCTGCAGCCTGCTCTGGCTTCTCTAACACAGCACTTCCTGCTCTTCTACATTCACATACACAGAATGACTCTACAGCTCTGCCTCTGGCATCAACTGCAGTGATGCAGCAGAAGCACCAGTCTGGGCACTGAGAGACTCAGATTTTCTTCCTGATCCAATGCTTGGCTGAGTTACCTGGGGTACACATTTCAATTTCTCTAAATTCTCTAAATAAATAGGCTGCATTTAAGTGTTTTTCAAACATTTTTTACTACGATACACATTTCACATTGTGACTCTTTCTGTGTGTGCACACATTTACAAAATGCTTACATGTTATGTGTATGTAACACACACACACAAAATTAATACATGGTTACCTTTAGTTCAGGAGATGTATTCTGAAATGTTTTTCTATTCATTTCTGTATTATTTTTCAGAAATGCTGATTGAAATCTGCTAAATAAACCTCAAGACCCAGTCATGAAGTCTGGGGATGTAGTTCAGTGGTAGAGCACTTGTCTAGCATGCATGAGGCCCTGGGTTCAATCACCAGCACTATTAAGCAAAACAAAAAGATGCAATCATAGGTAGTTACTGATTATTTATAAAAATGCTGCATTTGTTGATATGTAAGTTTCCTTCTAGTCATAATATAAAAGGATTCTATGGAACCCCTAAAGTAGAGGCATTTACAAGTCCATGGGCAGATGTAGCTTTCCAACCCTGAATCTTTAGCCTTAACTTTCACCTCAATTCTAGTTTCATATTTCTTTCTGTAAAAGCTTTTCATTTAGATATCCTAATATCACTTAAATTCAAAATAAGTAATATGAAATCTGAAACATCAGGTCCTGTTTCCATTATAACTATTTCTGTTACTAGCGAATGCAAAACCTTAAAGACAACTCTTGGTCTAGTAATAGTGGGATAGCTTACATTGTTCTAACCTCCATACTGATAACTATTAATAACTTTTGATAAGACATTATTAAAACAATAACTATATGCAAGCACTAGAAACCAGTCAAAAGCAGGCAGAAACTGAAGAGGACATGACTGAAAACAAGAAAAGCAACGTAGGAAAGATCTACGTTTATCCAATTTCCCCCAGGTGGCAATGCTTAGTCTCTTAGGATCCTGGGGCATAAAGCAACAGCAGAGAGCCAACAAGTGGCAATCTTACTGGGCTGAGAAGCCTGAGGCTCAAGTCTGGGACTCGAAAGGGGCAAAATGTTAAGAAGGTAATAATAAAAAAGAGGAAGCCACAAAGAGAACCCCAAAATCTATGTAGCAATTCCCCCGAAATTCTTGAAATGAACTATGTATGTCAGCAATGAGACTCCAAGGAATCTAGCAAAATCATTAGCAACTGAAGCTGAAGAGCCCTGCAGATATTCAGCAGCTGAAGGCTGCTAGAAAGACAGATCTAAAATAGGAGACCCTGCAAATTAGTAGGTTCAATCAACATTTCCAGTTTTACACTGAAACCTCAGTAGAGAGAAGAGTAAAGAGTAAGGGCTACCTTCCAGGACTGGGGGCCACATCCTAGGACTAGTCCTAAGGGCGGAAACCTTAACAGGTCTGCCCTAACAAACCTAAAACAGAGGCTTGTAGAGGAGAATATACTGATAAGACAGATGAGGAAAGAAAGCCAGGGAAAGCCTTGGTTTCAGGCATGGGAGACAGGTCAAAGAGAGCCACAGAGCAGCTCTGCTTCTCTGATGAATTTGAAGTGGGAAGGAGAGGAATGTGAGAAAAAAAAAGAGGGGAAGGAATGGGTTGGTCCACTCAGACCCCTAGAGTTGAGGTGTTTACAGGTAAGGGCAGATGTCCAGTGGGGAGCAATGACTATCAATCTGGATCTCAAGGGACAATGAAGTGACAGTCTGGTGGGGCAGCTTGTAAAGGAGGAAGGAGGTGGGTAGATAAAACACAAAGAAATGGTAATTTATGGTACTATGTTCCAGAGATATGAGTGTTTTGCTTCTCTTACCTCACTATGAGACAGGTATTATTTTCATCTTACCAATAGGTAATATGAAGCTCAGAGAGATTAATAATTCACCTAAAGTTATACTGTTAGTAAATGGTGGAGCTCACATTTGCACACCACTGTAATAGCTACTCTAACCCATGTCTCCATTTTGCAACTACATGTAGTCACTGTGCAACACTTTGTAAGGGCAAAGGTTTGTACTCTGAGACAGCTCTGGGTGTTAGAAAGCAGAAAGGTGTCTAGTCTAGTAAAGATGGGATTTTATTACTGATCAAAGAAGTTATCAAGAATAAAAACCGGGAGTGCCAATTGAGCTAAAAAATATGAATAACACTTCCAAAAATTAAGTTCCTAAATTCAAAGTTGTAAGAATGGAAATGATACAAAATGGCACTGAGCTGGTTTGTTTCAGAGAGATCATAGGGCACATTACAACATCGCTGAGAGAAGGGCTTGACCCTTGCTAAATCAAACAGATTAAACGCACTTGATTACAGGCAGGAGGCTTAAAACAATAAGGAACTAAAAATAAGAATCAAAGTTCACTGAAGAAACAGATGTGGGGGGAAGGGAATAGAAATGATATAAAACTAACACAAGGAAAAAAACTCAGACTTTTTACTTTCTTGACCTGAAAGGAATTTAAAAGTAATCCAATCTATATCATTTCAGAGAAAAAATTCACCTAGAGAGAAATGACTATCTGCTAAATACCTCAGCTTGCGACTAAAGCCAGGCTTGGTTTCATTTTTATCTTTATAAGTGCACGTAGAGAGCCTGCTCTGTCCAAAATGGTGCCCTGGAAATTAAAGTTAAGTTAACCCTGTGTTAAGGATCATCGGCTAAACCAGTAGTGATTTCAGGATCTTTGATGGTGTTTGGTACAAGTCTACTCAGCCAGCCTACTGCGAAGGAGACCTATACAAAAAATCACCTACTTGGGAGGAGGGTGAGATGGATCTAGACCTTTAGCTTCTCCGGCTCTCACTAACCCTATCATCTGGTCAGAACCTGGACTCTTCCAAATTGCACAGAACCAGACAGGCTGCCTGGCATGAAAAGAACACATTATAAAAGTTCAATAGGGAGTCCAGTAGTCATAAAAGCAACATGGAAAGCAGAGCATGGTAGTGCATGCCTGCAATCCCAACACTCTGCAGGAGGACAGCAGGCTCACACCCTGCTTGGGCAATTTAGTAATTTAAAAAGACCCTTTCTCAAATAAAAAATAAAAAAATTGGGGATGTAACTCTGTGTGAAGGCCCTGGGTTAAATCCTCAGTATTGTAAAAACACAGTGAAAGAAAAAGACAGTTCATAGATTTGGAGAAGACACAATGGCAGGGAAGAATCTCTACATGATAAACTTTTTTTTAAATTTTGAGACACAGTCTCACTATGTAGTTCAGGTTGACCCTGAACTGACTATGTACCCCAAGCTGGCCTTGAACTCACAGTGATCCTTCTGCCTCAGCCCACCATGTGCTAGGATTATAGGTGTGTGCCACCACACGCAGCAAAAGATTTTCAATATACCAATTTATAGATAATTTATAAAAGCTCAGTGAAATGCAATGGTTTGAATACCTACTATGTAACAAGCACACTGAAAAATAGACATAACCTGAATTCCTCGAGAGTTTTAGTGTTCATCTTTCACTTAAGGCTCCACAGTGTTAAGGAATAAATAGTCTATAAAACAAGTCTTCTTTTCCACTACTGTCTAAAGAAGCACAGGGACTAAGAGAAAGAAACATGCCAGGAAAATACATTTAACTTTGTGCCCTCATAACTTGCTGTCCCCACAAGATAAAAATATTGAGAATGAAAAGAATGTTAAGATGGGAGAGCTGACAAAACCCAGAAGAGTAAAGTTCCCAGGGAACAGTTGTCTGATTTTGAAAGCTATCTTACATCCTTATGGCACTACGTGTACTCTTGCTATAAAATGCCTCACAAAGGAATCACATCTCAAAGGCTGTTGTCACTAAGATCCCCTTGATAAGAACTTAGGGGGGCAGGTTCCTTAAGTACACTGGAGTTCCTTGTACCCAATATAACCACCCTTTTCATTAATTTTCATGCCTTATCCTATCAGAAGGCCAGCTAAATTCCTACCTTGGGGTTTCTTCCTGTTCTGCACAAACTCTGAGCGCCTTAGGGTGGTGGGTGTGGTGCGGCGGAAGCAACTATTCCTTCTCCAAGTCTCTGCGCCACTTAATGTACTCTCTTCTAACTTCCAGGTGCTCTTCTCTAATAAAGGGCTCTGAGGAATCCCAAAATGATGTTCTCCTTGCTCTTCTCTAAGACAGTGATTCTGTAGACCATCCAGGACGATCCCTCTTGCCCTAAGTGTCACCATTCCAGGTTTGTCAATGCCGTCATACTTCAAATTCCCTACCTGATGAAGAGAATCTGTTCCTCTGTAATTATGAGATTTATACTCATAGTTTGCAAAGAAAATGTCACAGCCTTTATTTTCTGTATCAAAATTACTCTGATCCATAGTATGAGTCTTTACTTTAGGATAGATTTCACCATTTTGATAAACATTCCTTTCCTCTTCATAGTATTTAACAAATTCTTTACTTTCACTGGCATCATTCAAACCTGTAAAGTCCATAGACTGACCATTACTGCTACTTCTAGGAACATAATATAAATTGTTAAGATCTCTATAATACAAGTTAACTTCTTTACAATCTTCAGGACTATAATTAAAATTCCTGAGGCCCACATACCAGTTTTGAGGTTGATATAGAATCCCCGAAGAATCATCCACACCTGTGTAGCCACTCCACTGTTCAGTTTTTTTTAAGTCCTTAGGATTATAATTCAGATCCTTAGGATCAACAAAGCCTTTCATCTTTCCATATCTCCCATTCTTCCCCATCACATCTGGGCTTCCTAAAAACCAATCATCCTTCATCCCAGGCTTCAGACTCCCATAATCTATACTTTCTGGATTGCTATAGCCATAACAGCCTCCTTGGAACACACAGCCCTTTCCATTTTCATTTGCCTCCCAACAGTCAAGAGAGCTTGATTCACTCTGTTCAAAATCCCAGTATCCACAATCCCTTTTTCTGCAGGGCCGATTCTGCCTCTTGGCCTGGAATGTGGAATCCAAGTCATTTTCTGCAAGAAGTTCATCCAGTACCGCAAGATTTCTGTTCTGGAGACTCCTGTAGTCTTCATACTCCCAGCTACAGCCCCAAAGTCCTTTGTTTTCCACTTTGCTTTTTTTTCTAATCTCATTAATTCCACTCATATCCAATAGACGCCAGTTTTACTTCTCTTTTCCATGGGTCTGGGCTGGGCCTAAATGCAGACAGGTGCAGTCTTGCCTAAGGCTGAATCCGTCCTGCTTAAAATGTCTCCCAAAGCACAGGAAACATTCTTCCTGTTGTTCCAGTTAGAGTATGAAGCAGTGTGGAGTCATTTCAAAGGCAGGATCCAATCAGTGAACTACTATATCTTTCCCCTCAGAGGCCAGGAGATAATTAGTAACTAGACTTCATGTGATTGGAGTTGGCAGTCTTGTTGGTGTTTCCCTCAAGCTGGTCAAACTGGCTTGGCTACTTTATGTGAAGGTAAAAGCTTTGTGTTGCCCTGAAGGTTTTGCAGAAAAAGCGGTATGAAAAAGAAAGAGCTCCCTTTAAAAGTCCTGAGTAGGGTCATATATCAGTCTGTCTGCCTCTTTAGCCCCTTAGTAAGCCACCAGAGGTAAACAAAGGCTAGCACGTGCAGCTCAAACCAGACTCCCACTCCCTGTTCTCCAATTCCAACTTTCTAATCCTTGGACCTATGCAACTCTTCAGAACTCCCTTCACTTTATGTATAGGCAGAACTCTCCCTCCTTTGAGTGCTTTACTTCTATGGGATTTGATTAATCAACGCATAAGCTCCCACTGCCTATATACCAGCTGTCTCCCCGAAGGAAGAAAACAGTCTTCCTTTTTTTCATTTTCCAAGATATTTGTCATGCTGGAGAAGCATCAAGACCATTTCCTAGCTCTTTTCTATCCAATTCATACAGTATATTTATGAACTGGAGAATGGAGCTAGAAAGAAAAAAAGCTGATATAAAAATGCCTATTTGAAATAACCAAACATTAGGGAGTAGGGGTATATAGCTCTTTGGTAAAGCACTTGCTTAGCATGCCTGAGGCCTTGGGTTCAATCTCCAGCACCAAAACAAAACATTAGATTGATACCTATTATATGTGAGCATAGTAGAAGAGAAAAATTATGAACAAGCAAGAACGCAGGAGCCACATACTATAAAGTAAGATGAAATGTGTAAGTGCTGTTTATATAGAAGCACAAATGACAATGGTAACAAAGAGAAGTCCCTGGTGTGGCAACAGAGGCTTTCCTGGAAGTGATAGCAACTGGAATGGTGCCTTCGAGGATTAGCAGCAATTCTACTGACTTCCTATATAGGGAGAACTAATGTGGGGAACGATTTGAAGAAAAGTAATGAGTTAAGCTGGAGAGCCAGATCCCAAGGAACCCAAATGCCATGTGGTTCATTCAATGAGATAATGAAGGGTATTTGAAGATTTCTGACAGGGGAGTACCATGCCAAGAGATGGGCCTTAATCAGTTTACCTCTTTAGCTGTCTGGACATTTATTGGACATCTAGGAATAATTCACTCAACTTTTATCTAATCCTTATTTGTGAAATAATGTAAAGAATGCTAAGGAAACCAGGGTAAAATGCTTTGTCCATAGTTAGATGTTTATTACTTATAAACTATGTCATCTCTCTAGACTCACTCAGCTCATATATAAATTAGAGAGCAGCCTAGCTTAGGTGTCAAGAGCACAGGCTAAAATAACCCTGGGCTTAAATCCTGACTTTGGCACTTAGTAGCTGTATAACCTCAGGGAAGTCACTTAATCTCTCCAAGTCTGCCTCTTCATCTTTTCCCTATCAAACCTATTATGCTACATCTCAAAGGCTAGAGGGACTACCTCTGCTCTGTGCCAGGCCAATATCTCTGTTGGTTCACTGCATCCCAACCCTTACAAGCCCCTCACGCACTCTGTTCCAGCAGTTATGGCCCCTCTCTCCTGCTTCTTCAATGTGTCTACCCTTAGTGAATTAGCAAGCCTAGGAATACATGGTAGTGATTCCTGTCTTACAAACAACTTCCATTGGTCCCCAAATCTAATGTCCCTTCCAGCAGCCACCTAATTTCTTTGCTTTCTTTTATAGCAAAACACTATGAAAGACTTTTAAGCACATTCAATCCTCTTGCTTTCTTACTTCTCATTCTTTCTTTAACCCACTCTTTTTTTTTTGGTACCAGGGATCAAACTCGGGTCCGGGCGCTTGCAAACTTTAACCCACTCTTGTCCCATCAATATTACTTCAGTGAAGCTGCTCTGGACAATGTCACTAATTCTAGTGATCATTTCTGAGACTTCATCTTACTTGGGCTCTCAGCTTTGACCAGGTCACTTTTGTCTTTTAGGAACTCTTCATTTGGTTTTCTTTTTTTTCATTTGGTTTTCATTTTTCTTGACTGACTGCTCTTCCTTTGCTGGGTCCATCTCCCTGGGCTTCCACACTCCTGAACACTGGAATGCCCCACAGCTGCAGTCCGGATCACATTCTCCTATATTCCCAACTACCTAGCACACAGTAGGAATTCAAGAAAGATAGATTCTACTAGGAATACAGTTTCTACTCCTGTTCAGTACAGCTGACTCTCAGCCTAAAGGCCAGGAAGGAGAGTTGTAAAGGAGATTCCATCGCTATGGCTAAGATACCTCCTAGAATGAGAAAAAAGCACTGTATCTCCACTGGGTGCATGGAGACTAGTGTGGAAATGAGGAAGGAGCGAAAAGACAAGGTCAGCAATAGAGAAGAGTCTAAGCACTGGTGAGAAGAGACTTGGAGAGGAGAAAGAGTGGCTGGGGGCATTGTGAAAGAAATGACAGGGCTATGAGAAGTGTTTAGGATGTAAGAGAGCTTAAGATGAACTTAAAGGGTGAGTTAAGGGACACTTAAACTAGAGAAACTATAACTATAGCAGCTTGTGGGTATTGCTAGCATGAATGGGAAAACATTTTGGAAAGCTGAGTAACTTCTTTTTTTTTGTATATCCTTTTATTGGTACATTTTAGGTGTACAATATAATGACATTTATCATTGGAGATATGCACCAGCTGAGTAACTTCTTAATAAGCTAGCAGTCAAAAGTATATCTGCAAAGAAAAATTAAATATTCTAAAAATACATATTGTGATTTCACACTCACAGACATACTGAATTTAGCAGGCAGTTTTCAACAGAAGGGAGTACTTATGCTTTAGCTGGCATAAGTTATTTTGAAAGTTGGCCAAGAGTCCACTGGGATCCCTTCCACTTAAATATTTGCCATTGCATCTGATTTTTTTCAACTGTTGCTTCTTACCATCAAATCTCAGAGACTAAGTGGTCAAAACACCCTGACAATACAGTGTGATGCAGTAACAGTATGTAAGGCTGTGCAGGGAAACAGACCTGGATTTGAATCTCAGCCCTACCACTTACTTACTGTGAGACTGAGTAAACATCAATTTTCTCAACTGTCAAATGTGGATGATTTGCCCATCTCACTCAAATGTCACTTTTCAGGAGACCTCAGATTTCTTTTCTTCACAGATTCTTTGGCCTTCTAATGTATTATACATTTATGATTTTACTTACTTGTTTGCCTTCCCCATGAGGACAAAGAATTACTGCTGTAACTCCAGAGCACCACCTGAAATATGGTAGGAGCTCAGTGATATTGGCTGGAAAATGGCTATCCTTCCTTTTAGGATTTGCTACATTTGTCAAACAATAAAAACAGGCACCATACTGAAGTACAGGATTGATGGCATGAATGCTTATGACCCAAGGTCTCATGCATGCTGAAGTTCTTTTACTGTGTACTGCAAATCTGTGTGCACTCTGAAACTCATACTTAAAGTATCTAGATCTGGTCTAGCTCTCTACTCTTTGCCTGGAGGCGGTAAGGAAATGTTCACAAAGCCACTTTAAAAACTGCTAGGAACAGTGACTCATAGGTCAATCACAACTAAGTTATCCATTCTAAACTATGTTTCTTGATAGATATGTAAAACCATCTATCCTAAAAGGAGAAACTAGTTATTGTCCCGAATAATAATCTATGTGGTTCTAACTATGACTGCTGTTTTATATCAAAATAATCCATTAGTAGTAACTGAACTAGTTTGTACTGAGCCAACACCCTGAACCAGCTGCTACACAAGTAATACACTTAGTTTTTCTTATGTAGTGACAAACCAGAAAAAAAGATTATTTCCTTTACATAGTTTTATCATCTTAAAAGATCACAAATTGATTAGACTGTTTAACTCTATTATCTTTCAAATTGCTTCTGAATAGAAAAACTATATTTTAAAATTTTAATAATCTGCCTAGAATATTATGTATCGTTTTACAGTAAAGATGTTGTTGCTCCCTATCAGTAATTCTCCAACTTGTTAATCTATTGGTTCTCTGTAGTAAGCCTTAGATTCTACCCAATATCTTGCTGAAATATTACTTTCCTTAAAAACATATTCTGATTTGATTTGCAAGTTGTCATTAAATATTTCTCTGAGAGTCTCTGGCCAGCCTCCCTTTTGATATTACCTTAAAGTTGGGGAAGAGCTGAGCATGGTGGCACATGCCTGTAATTTTAGCACTCTGGGAGACTGAGGCAAGAAGATCACAATTTAGAGCTCTGGGGATATACCTGGGACCACAGGTCAGTGTGAAGGCCCCGAGTTCAATTCCCAGTACCAGAAAAAAAAAAAAAGGAGGCTAGAAGAGAGAAGTTTAGGAGCAAGTTTCCTAATGTGAGGGAGGCTGACTCACTCTACAGTTTACTATTCAGATACTGTACTGATTGAGAAGAGAAAAATGAGGTCCTGGCACTGATCTACACTATGGTCATGACTCAAAGCAACAAGAAAGACAACATGATTAACTATAAAGGACAGTATCAGTATACTCATTAGAGTTTCAAAGACACACAAATATGAATGACCCTATTATTATGTTATTTTACTAATGAATGCACACCTAGTGCTGCTTAACTCAGAGATGTATTTAAGAAACCTTTAGCCGAGTGTGGTGGTGCATGCCTATAATCCCAGCACTCGAGAGACTGAGGCAGAAGGTGCCATGAGTTCAAGGCCAACCTGAACCACATAGCAAGACTTTGCCTCAAAAAACAAACAAGCAAACAAACAAACAAGAAATATTTGCTGACTAAACAAATGAATACTCACCATGACTATCTGTCAAATTCAGGAATGAACACCTCACCTTGAGTTAAGTAGAAAAGGACTATGATGCTAAAATAAGATTCTCTCAGGGCAGTACTATATAGTTCTGGCCAGGGCTTTTAAAAGTTACATGTAGTAGGAAACCTGCATGCCTGAAAACTAATCTGTAATGCTTTTGTGGTTACGAAGTCAACCTACTCATCAGATTTGAAAGTATTGTGCTTTAAATATGGACCTTGACTTGATGATTAGCAACCCATTTGAGTGAAAACTCCTTGAGGACAGAGAGTACATCTACCATGCTCCTCACTATGTACCCTGCCCTCACCACACTGGTAAAAAATAAACAAGCATTCTAGGATGAATGAATGATTGACTTGAAACCCATACTGGCGACCATACTGAATGATATTTTTATCCCCCAACACATAACAGTCATAATTATCTTGTACTATTCTATACTGACTACATATTAGTTCCAAATTCAAAATTGATTTTTAATCTAAGCCAAACACCAGTTTATCCATGCTTTTTGTTTCTAAAAATTCAAGTCTAAGTTTTTGGATCAACCCTTTTATGGGGAAAAGTTAAAAAATTAGAAAAAATACTAAAACACCTTAAGGGCTAGGGTGCAGCTCAGTGGTAGACCATTTATTTGCCTAACATGTGTGAGGCCCTGGGTTCAATCCCCAGTACTACAAAAAGAAAACAAAAACAAAACAACAACAACAACAAAAAAAACCATAAACATGGTGACAAGATGATAAAGAAATCTAGGCCAAGGGGAAGGGGAAGTGGGAGGGGTAAGGGAAAGGAAAGAAGGGAATGGAATTAATATGAGAAAATGAAAAAATGGAAAGAAAGTCTTTGTAAATAGGAGGGATGGAGGGGTTGAAGGGAGGGCAGGGGAATGGGGATAAAATAAGAACCAATAGAGATTATGAAAAGGTGCAAATTTCCAATGATGAATGTCATATTGTATACCTAAAATGTACCAATAAAATTAATTTTTAAAAAAGAAAGAAGAAAGGAGAAAAGAAGTTACAAATAATACACTTTGACCAACATGTACCAATAAAATTAATTTTTAAAAAAGAAAGAAGAAAGGAGAAAAGAGAAAGTATAAAATTTACATAATAATTTTACATTCAGTAAATATTAATATAATGCAGTAAAAAAAAGAAAGAAATCCAGGCCAAAGCCAAAGGACAAACTGGAATCCAGAGAGGTAAATAACCATAAAAACTGCATTACATGAAGGTATTTGCCAGTCTCTAAAGGCTTGAGCTTTTACATCAATAGTCTTCTGAGAAGGATCAAAAACAAATCCCAGCGCTTTTGTAAGGTAAGGAGTCTAAAAGGTGACATTTTCTACAACAACTCAATATTCTAGAGGATTCGTAAGGGTAAATCAGAGTTGGGCTAAACCTCTTAAGAATTATAGCTGGGGTTATAATACTGTGGTCATCCAAAATACAAGGCACATTAGGTCTTGAAACTGGTTTAAATTGGAGCTGGGTTGAAAACGACTAGTGTTTCCATGTGGAAATTCCTTCTCAGCATTTCTTGAGAAATTTATATGCCTAAATTCTAAGAAAAATCAGTTAAGAAATCTGGAAAACAAGAGAAAGTACTAAAATTCTCCCATGTGAATAAAGCCTAACAATACATGTAGAGATGTGGGTTTAAAGAAATCAGCAAGATGAAAGCAAGTTTGAAAATACTGACACAAAAAGTGAAAAATTACTATTGACATTTCCAGCAACCAGTACAAGAACACACAGGATGGAAAGACATGGGCAATCAGCCAAGTTTTGTTCAGAACCGTTGCTATGCTATACATGTGTTTATGAGTATGTGGCTTATGGCCCTGTGTGCTGCCAACAGTGAGTCATTCTTGCAAATAAGTATCAATAAGCTTATTTGCATAGTATGATTTTTATAATCTTATATGTGATGTTCTAAGAAATCAAGTTTTGGAAGCAACATCCTTACATTTGGCAATTCTGATCCATGTTCTATGTAGTGTTAAACCTTGCTAAAAGAGGTGAATGTTCTCATTTGAATAATAACCAGTAAATGTTTGCCCAGTGTTTTTCAATGTTTAATGTTTGCTATAGGTTATATCACTCTGCTATTTATTTATTTGTTTATTTGGTGCTGAGGATTTAATCCAGAGCCTTGCACATGGTAAGTACATGCTCTATCATTGAGCTACACCCCATCCTCTGTAAATATTTAACAGAAGAAATGCAAAGAGAAGTTGTGAATATCATTGTGAAAAACTACTACTATAAAATACAAAACTTCTAAAATGTGAATTAACAAAAGCAGTATGAATTTCAATGGCAAAAATCAAAATCAGAATAAGCAAATCAAACATTTTCAATGGTAAAACAAAATAAGTTTATATAAAACAAAATGCACTATAATGGCCCTACCTTTTGGATATACACTTAGCAACTGAACCATTATCAATGCATAATGGAAACTTTTTCCTATGTCTGAAATATGAGTCATAAAATAAACATCAACTCCATCTAACAGGGCAACTAATGCTTTGTGTATTTACAATTCTATCTTAAGAGTAATTTTAAAGTCAGACATCGCAGTATACACCTGGAATCCCACCAATTGCAGGAAACTGTGGCCGAACAATCACAAGTTTGAGCTTAGCCTGGGCAATTTAGTAATTTAGTGAGACTCTGTCTTAAAATTAAAAAGAGCCAGGGATGTAGCTCATCACTGTCTGGGTTCAATCTCCAGTACCACAGAACAAAATAAAACAAAAACTCACAGGCCTTTAAATTTCAAGATTACAGGTTATACAGGACTGAGCTAGAGAAGTAAAGTCTGGTACTCAGACTGATGAATTTCTTCGTCTTGAGGAACTGTTTATATTGTTGAATATACCTTTTATGAACACAGAAAAAGGGGACCTTAAGAGTCTTAACAGTTAGTGATTGCAAGGAATAAGTAATCTCATCATATTAGCAGTAGATATAAATAACATATCTAATGAATAGTTAAAAAGACAACATTACCATTCCTAATGTCATATTTCATAGATCTAAATTATTAAAAATCTGATTGAGATTCCACTTACCTACTGGTATGTCTTTCATAGTATTAAACTTTTACCAATTAAAAATATATGTATAGGGGCCAGGGATTTAGCTCAGTGGTTTTGCCGCCTGCTGCACAGGCGCAAGGACCCAAGTTCGATCCCCGGTACCAAAAAAAAAAAAAATATATATATATATGTATGTATAGCAAAAATATTTACTGAATTATTAAATCAGAACTGAAAAAGAAGGTCAGGTGAAAAAGATTAGCAATTAGTACTTAGTCCATTAATCTACATATCCATTTAAACACACTGCACAGTGTTTTTTTTTTTTTTTTTTTGCACAGTGTTCTTGAGCACAGAAGACATAACACTTCAGTGGAACACTATTCATTCTAAAAGAATGGCATTACTGAGAAGTCTCTGCTACCTGGAATTTGAGGGACTTTAGTTTTCCCACCTGTATATGTAACAAATTAATAGTATTACAAGTGTAGCTATAAACATTTAAGTGTGGAAAATGAGGGAGACTACTGGGGTTTACTATGACTTTGGGGACACAGATCTCAGCCACGGTTCCCACAGAATTCTTTTCCAGGTGCTCTAGAATCATCAAGGAAAGAGCTCAGGTACAGTGTTACATGAACATCTTTTTGAGGCTGTCTAAGCACCTACCCTAACACTCAAGGTCAAATGTTGTTGCAGTTCCTGTACAGCACATGTGACCTAGGAGTCTAGCCGTTCCCTAATTAGTCATGTTAAACTTGTCCCAGGACACCCCCCCCCCCGCCACTGCCATATCTCTGAGTCTGGAGTTCTGCTGGAACCATGCTCCTTTCCAGAGAATATTTTGGATAGAGGTTTTTTTCCCCCTTTCTACAACACCAGCTGCTTTTCAACTTTCAGAAAACTACTTGATCTGGCCTTCCAATAATGGTTATTGTTGGAATTTTAAAATTATACTCTCCTCATTCTCTTTTAGAGACCTAAGGTAGAAGGGGAGGCAGGTCTGTGTGCTCAGTCTGCCACCCTGACCTGGGCTCTCTGCACCTGGTACATATATCACTGGGGTACATACCATGTTTCTGCTTTTATTTCTTATTGGTATCCTGCAATTTCTAGATCCCCAGTTACTTTTTATCATTTACTTTCCTGGTAACATGTACGTTCAGCAGTCTCTGGTACATAGGCCAAAAGCGATATGCAGTCATTGTATCCTAGGGCTTTAGACTAAATGCTGTTGGCTCCCTCTCCTACTCTTCCTACTTCATAAATTATTTCTCCTGTGATCCTGAAAAATATGAATTCTCCAAGACTGGTCACAGAATATAAATTGGTGGAAAATAATATACTGTATTAGTAAGAATCATGAGTTTAAATGCCATCTCCCTTGGCAAATTAACCTCTGTAAGTCCTAGTTTCCTCCTCTATAAAGCAGCCATAGGAATTAGCCCATACTTTTAAGGGGGGGTGTGAAGATTACTTATGTAAGCAAACGGTGGCAAATGCTTACTAGTAAGTAAAGAAATGGGTTATTTTTATTATTGAAATCTAGTCCCTAGACCACAAAGATACAAGCTGTAGTTTTCTTAGGAATCTTGGCCTAGAAGTCTTTAGTTCTTGGTAGAACATAGTTAAGAAAGTTACATTTAGGGAGTTCCTACTCCACATCATGGACATCATAGCAGTAGGTGAGGTACACGTCAGTGGGAACACATGTCTCCAAAGCTTGACCTTCTTTACCTCAGCAGCAAATGCAGTGTAGAGGATACAATAGTCACAGGATATAGTGAGAGAACAATCTAATTGTAGTGACAGAAGAAACTGAGTAATGAAAATTAAAATCACCTCTGTTGATCAAAGATGGTAGCAATTCCTCATACATTTGGGCAGACTGTTACCTTGACTGTGGATGTCAAAATATAAGAAGACATTATTTCATCACTTACCTCTCAGTTGCTGCAGTCCCAGGTTCAAACTTTCAATGTTACTCTCAAAGAACTCAAGATCCTCAAGGGTCTCTGCCCTTAAGGATGCATCTTGCTTCTCCTCCAGCATCAGGCTCAGCTCTTCTTGAGCTCTCGTGTACATATCCAGATCCTGCTCCATTTCCTGAATCCTTACCAGGACTAAGGGACAGGGGGACGTCTGATCCAGACTCTGTTCCACATGCTCAGGGCCCTCCTTTTCTAGAGTCTTGAAGCTAGGACAGTGACAGGAGAGTGGATTGGGGGAGGCTGCATTTAATCTCTGTTGTGCAGGAGGCAGGGGAGCTGGGCGTGAGGGCCGCACGGGCAAGGGGGGCACAGGTTTTGGGCTCTGGTCAACCAGCAAGTGAGGGGAAGTAGATGTTGGAGTATGTGGTCGGGGTGGTGGTGGCCTTAGTGCTTTTCTCCTCTCAGGTAGGTCCTGCGAAGGGATTGATTTTGAGGAACCTCGGACGATATCCTTCTCAGAGTTAAAATCCATAATTGAAAAGTGGCGTAAAATTTTATCTGGCTCTGTGGCAGACGCTGACAGGCTCTTTTCGAATTCTATCAGCTGTTGTGTCAACTTGGAATCCAGGTCAGTGCTGCCATCTCCATGTGAAAGTGCTATTACTGCCACAGCGGGGCCCTTGCCTTGTGGACCAGGTTTTCTTTCTGATCTCCCTGATGTGGAGCTGAAGCTAGAGGTGTTTTCTTTGGATGTGTGGTGTTTCTTAGTACACTTTGCCATGCCCTGGAACTGAGGACTCAACTGGTTAGGGTGGGCTACCCTCGAGGCTGTGAGGGAAGAGCCTCTGTGAAGGGGGGCCAGTGGCTTTCTCTGGGAGCTCCGTTGAGCACATGTTCCTCTGGGTGGTAGGGTAGAGTAGTCTCTAGTCCTGGCTTCTACAGGAAGGTCAGAGAACTGTTCGGAGCTTTGATGGTCCCCTTCTGCTGTAGAGTTATACTGGTTTTTCTGCAATTTTGAATGAAAAGGTACCTGAGGTTGGGAAGAAACGCCACTGACCGCCTCTAAATAATGAGTCATGTCAGAGTCCTTAGAGGGAGGCTTTTCAAGCTCTGTACCAGGGCTTCGGGGGAGCTCTCCTGAGGTACCTTCATCTTGACTGGAGTTCTCGTTTATATCATATTCAGGAGTCAGATGATTTAGGAGAGTAGTGGAGTTCTCAGGAAGACCACAGCTGGTCTCCTCTGCTTTGTACTCATGAGACTCATGTCCTGGTGTCTCCGCTACTAAGGAGTTCTCCAAAGCATCCCAAGAACTTTCTGGGGCTTTGGTAAGGCTCCCTTCCTGGGACAGAGCTATGGGCTCTTCTGTTCTAGCATTAGGACATAATTTTACAAAGCGGTGGGGAAAGATGCCTGTCCTGCCTTTCAGGCACCCTTCTAGCCAGCCATCTTCCAAGGTTGCCAGAATTCGAATTTTATCCCCTACTTCAAAATCCAATTCATTAGGCTCCAGAGCTTGGAATCTATAGAGGGCAATTCCATAGGCCCCAGGTTGCTCATCCTCCTCCTCTAGCCCCTTCTCTTCTTCTCCTAGAGTCATATCTACTTCACCATTAGCAACACAGTCATCTTGATTTCCAGAAGTTATTGACTCATCCACAGTTCTCAGGGGCCCCAAAAGCTCTACAAAACCTTCTGGGAAAATGCCTCTTCGACCTTCTAACTCCCCTTCAAACCAGCCTGGCTCAGGAACTCCAATAATGGTAATCACATCCCCTTCCCTGAAGTTCAACTCCTCATCTAGCTGAGCAGAAAGTCCCATGAGGGCTCGTGCTTGTCCCATGGAGTACTCAGGAATCTCAAGCAGTGCACTGTGTGTGTGCCACTGCTGGCTGTGAGAGGAGAGGAAGAGTTCTCGAACACATGAGGATGGGAAGAAGCCCCGGGAACCCCAGCAGCTGCGGCCCTGCAGCCAGTCTGCAGTGGGAGTATCATCATTGAGAATCACCAGGTCACCTGAAGAAAGAAAAACAAAGACAACCTCAGTCATCACCCCAGAAGCATATTACTGTGACCAATAATGCAATTCATCATTTTAAACACCTGCCAATTCAAGGAAATACATACCACAAACACTGAGATAACTTAATGAATTGGGACATGTTTATTTATTTAGTTAGTTATTTTCTAGTACTGGAATAGAACTCAGGACCTTGCACTTGCCAGGCAGGCACAGTGCCACTGAGCTGAATCCCTGGCCCTGGAACATGTTTTATGGTTTTCATAGTGTAGTTTGAAAAAGTGGTTTTCAAAGTGTGGTTTTCAAAGTGTGACCCATGGAACCTAGGGGTCCCCAAGATTCTTTCAGAGGATCTGAGAGGTCAAAACTACTTTCATAATACTTTACACTTTTCTCTGTGTTCACTTTCACAATGATTATGCAAAAGCAGTAGGGGGTAAAACTGCTGGTACTGTGTAAACCAAGGCAGTGACAACAAATTACACAAGTGGGCAATGTACAGTTCTATTCATCACCATGTCATCAAGTATAAAAAACAAAGCCAGTTTCAGTTAAGAAAGTCCTTGATGGAGCAATAAAAATTATGTTGCATCGGGCCGGGGATTTAGCTCAGTGGTTTCGTCACCTGCTGCGCAAGCGCAAGCACCCGAGTTCGATCCCCAGTACCAAAAAAAAAATGTTGTAGCAAATCTCAAATCTTGTGGATATTCCCTTTGTAATATTCTGTGTAACAATATGGCAATTATACACAAAGCACTTTTACTGGTTGTCTTGAGGGAAAGCACTTGAGAAACTGAGTTCTATACTTGGATTGACCACTTTTTTTTTGATGAGGATTGTTTTATATGAAGGCATGACTGACAGCTATGGTTTTTCAGGCTTGGGCAGCTGAGAGACGTTTCTCCAAAACCAAAGAAGTGGATCTATAAGTTCAAGGAAAACAACCAACAGTATTTGTTGCCAAAGATAAAATTCCAACTTCCAAGCTAAAATCAGTTTGAGAGAATTTCTTTTTTTTGAGGGGGGGGGGGTTTCTATCTATCATCATGAGCTTGACTGCTTTACCATACTCAAAAATTTTTCTAATGAGATCACTAGAGATATTAAGAAACACACTAACACACTTTGTGATTCTATATAATAAAATGGTCAACATTTGGAAAAAATTGAATGACTCATTAAACCAATATTTTCCAAATGACCAATGAATGTTATAAAATCACAAATTAATAAAAGATTCTTTACAAATTCCAGATTAATGGATTTTAGTGTAATAGTACAAAAAGTTCACTGATACCGTTTCAGTTCCCACACGGCAATTAACCCTTAAGAAACTACTTCTTGCATTCTGATGAAGTATCAAAGAATATTCACAATGACTATTAAAATAACCATCCTAGTTCCCACTACATATCTGTGAGAAGATGGAATTTAAAAAAATATATTTCAAGCTGAGCAACATATTGCAGTAGATTGAACACAGATGCAAATATGAAAATCCAGCTTTCTTCTATTAAGCCAAACATTAAAAAGACTTACAAAAATGTGGGCCAATATTATCCCCACTAAATTTTTTTTGGTTTGGAAAATAAAAGTTACTTTTAATAAAAATGTTATTTATGTTAATATATGAGTTTTTTATATTTATGTTAATATGTCATGGGGTTTTTGGTGAATTGATAAATTTTTCTAATTCCTAGGTTTTGTCTATTCTTTTTGAGACAGGGTCATGCTATATAGTTCAGCATGGCCTTTAAATCATTATATAGCCCTGGATGTTCTCAAACTTGTGACAATCCTCCTGCTTCAGCCTTCCAAGTGCTGAGATTACAGGCATGAGCCAACATGCCCGGCCTATCAAATTTTTTTTTTTTTGGTACCGGGGATCGAACTTGGATCCTTGAGCTTGCAAGGCAGGCAGCAGAACCACTGAGCTAAATCCCCAGTCCTATCAATTTTAATCTTTGTTTTTTCTTGAACAGAATCTTTCTATGTAGTTCAGGCTGGTTTTGAACTCACTATGTAGCCTAAAATGGTCTCAGGTGATCCTCCTGCCTCAACTTCCCGAGTGTTGGGATTATAGGCGTGTGCCACCATGCCTACCCAGCTCAATTTTAATCTTATTCTAACATTCCTCTCACTTGAGAGTCAAGAGTGACAAAATTGATGTAAAAAGTAAGATGGGAAGTGTAAGGTAAGATCTGGGTGGCAAAGCCTCTAGCAAAACCATGAGTCTTAAAAAAAAAACAAAACTCATGAGTCTTTATATAATTGAGTACATCAAAAAAATGGATTATCTTTTATGTTGTTGATTTTTATATGATCTGGATTTTTGAAAAGTTTAAGTTCACCTTATCTCCCCTAAGTGGATTACAGGTTCCATATTGGCAGGACCCACTTCTCTCTTGTATTTCAGGAATCTGATGTAAAGCCACTTGCATAGCACTCAGTGTCCATCTGCTACTGATTATTCTTCGACCCCAACTCCCAAGAAAATTCATTATATTCTCCCTCTAAAACTGGCTCTTGCTAACTTCCTTTTTCCCTCTACTTCCTTCTTTCAGTATATTTCTTCCATCTATTAATTGCTCTTTGTTATTAGTTTCTACTGTCTTACCCTTTAAAATCTTTCCCTGAACATTTTTCCAGTCTACCAAATGATTCATGCCAATTAACTGTACATATATTGATTTTATAATATCTTTCCTGAGCTCAAACTTTTACCATGAGACCTTTATGCAGAGCCTACTGCCTACTTCCCTAATATACCTATTCAAATTATCCAAAATAAATTTAAAGAATAAGTCTGCTCTGGACACACTCTGAAGAGCTTTACTGGTTAAGATACTAAAAGACTGTTGTTTTGTTTCACCTTGATGCAACCTTGTGTTCACAATCGTGCAGGCCTAACTTCTCCCCTCCTCAACCATCCCATACGGCCTTACCTATGCGATGAGACCCTGTTCCACACAAGGGGACTTTTGTTCTCCACACAAAAACCATGTCATTATAAACTCCAAGCCCCTATTTATGCTATATTCTCTTTCCATCTGAAATCTTTATATGCTTCTCTAAAATCCTTATAAATTCACATTCATTTTGGCCATATGTAGCCTATGAAAGAAATTGTCACTTGTATCACTAATTCTGGCACTTGTACTTTTATATACTACATAATACCTAGTGTAAAGTTTTAGACTTTATGGAAGATACCCAATATATTCTCACTGACTTGATATTACTTTGCTTAGTTGTCCAAAAAACAGGGTCTTAGTCCTATATTTCTTATATTCTTATTTCTTATATTGTATAGTCCTATACTTCCTATATTCCTTTAATTTATGATTCAATGCTGGTCAAAGCTTTGAGTCCTGAGAATTACAAGTGATTTATTTTCCCCTACAGAGCCTACAGTCAGTCGGCCAACAGAGCTACAGAGGGAACTCCATGAGGTGACTTTGTTCAGACACAATGGGACTCTTAGTGAACAAGAAAATAAAAGCATGCCATAATTCCCACTCAGCTGCTTTTCAAATGAACTGGCTTTCTTAAAGCAGCAGAATGACAGAATTTTCTTTGTTTGCCCAGATCTCCATGAACTCATATAATGGGGCTTGTTTTCTTGTCTATTTTCAGTTGAGTGACTGTTTTGATAAGCTGTTATACCTGGCACACTGTCTATCTGTTGTTTATTTCTACAAAATAAAGGTGAATTAAAAAAAAATCACAATTTAGACACTGGAAGGCACTCAATGCCCCCATTTCTGAGCTTTTGCAAGAATCTCTTTATTTTCACCAGACATGCAACCCATTGCCCTGGAATCCTAGGTGATTCCTGAGGAATGGAGGCTACCTAGTGGTCATTTTCAGACTTCAGAACACCAATATGAAGAATTCCAGGAATGAGGTGACCAGATTTGAGAACGGAAAAATAAGTGTGGTGCTTTTTAGGGTCAGCCTGAATCTTTGGCTGATGCACAGTTAATCTCAGCTACACTGCTTGATTGCTCTAGTCAGATTTTTTGTTTGAACAGGAACTAGATTAGAAATAAAACAATAAGAATAAATGCAAGTCTCCATAGAATCTGATACAAGCTCAGAAGAATCAGGTTCCTCACTGACTCCACTGGTGGCTCTAAGTGCCCAGGGGAACGATATGCTTCATTAGGCCTGACCACACCTTTTATATAGCTTCCCACATAAGCTATAACAGAACTGTGATCTTAGCCATGTGTGGTGGCACACACTTGTAATTCCAGCACTAGGGAAACTGTGGCAGGAGGAGTGCCACAAGTTTGAGGCAGCCTCTTTAGTAGTCTCCAGGTCAGACCTGTTCTACAGAAATGGACCAGCTGCACTGTGCCCAACTTGGGCCTGTCATCGCCAGCATGGCTGTGGGTCATGCTGCTCAAGTGAACACTCCAGATTTGACTCTGAAGCAAGCACAATTTAGCTAAACTTTTTTTCTTAGCATTCATCATAATTAGTACAATGTTCATAACAGAATTGGAAACCCTTTGAAATAAAATTTTAGGCAGTTTTGCCCTTAGATGTAAGATTAGTTCAGTGGTTGGTCTCATCTCAAAATTAACAGTGACACAAGGTGCTGTGTGCGGCAGGGCCCGTTTGCTTTCCAGATGCCCGGGAAGCTTGCTAGCCCTGTAGCCAAAGCACTGAGGGAAACCCGAGCACCAGGTCTGCCCTGCACACACTGCCAGCCAGGCTTTGGATCTGACTCATGGATTTCAGGCACAGAGGTTGCCTGTGGTAGTAGCAGGTGTGAATCACAGAGAAGCTATGGCCTCCTTTGTACCCGGGCAGGCCACTGAGGTCCCACTTACAAAGGGTGTCACATGGGAGGCCTGGCAAACTGTGGACTTTGTTAAAACATTGTGGAGACTTTTGCAACCTAGGGCGGAGTGGATTTCAGTAGTGCAACTGAAAATACTCTGAAGTAAATGCAATTCAGTAGAAATGCACCAGTGTGTCAGCTTAAGCCTGGAAGATACTGTGCGTTTGGAAAGCGTATGCTTCTCTGAATGAATGTCTTAAGGTTTTTTTATTTTGGTATGGGGGATTGAACTCAGGGCCTTGCACTTGCAAGGCAGGCGGCAGAACCACTGAGCTACATCCCCGGCCCTGAATGTCTTATTAAATAAGCCATACCAAGTTTAAGAAACTATCTATATTCCCAAGTCCTCTCCAGAACCAGGTATTTTGCACATGATTGATTGATCTTAGAGAGATTTTGACACTGGGTTTGTTTGTGTAAGATCAAAGTGTATGTATATGTTCGTTATTTGCAATTTTCAGACTGTAATTTCCTACATGTTTATTAAAGTTGTTTTTGCCATGTGGTTTATTAAAAAATAAAAATGTACAAAAAAAAAAAAGTTTGAGACAGCCTGGGCTACACAGTTCAAGGCCAGCTTGAACTACATAGTGAGGCCCTGTCTCAAAATACCAAAACCCCTAAACAAACCCACAAACAAACAGAACTGTGATCTCGATATCTCATACTCATGCACTGCAAATTGTTGACATGTGTGCTTTGATGGATAAATACCATCCATCAATTTATTTATAAATAAGTCTATCAATTTATTTTTATTAGCCTTTTATTTGGTAGGGGAAGTGGCCTAGAAATACGAGGTTATAAATATTGTGAAATATGTGAGGCAACAAGCAGTGATATTCTACCACTCCCCATAAAACATTTTTTTTGTCTTTATCATTGTTTTGTCTTTTCCTTCTTATACCCTATTGCTTGTCTGTGTCATCCCTGTGTCCCCCCCCCCCCCAACCTTTTATTAGGTGATACTGGAGATTGAACCCAGGGCTTTTGCACTGAGCTACATCTCTAGCCTTCTGAGACAGGGTCTTGCTAAGTCACTAAACTGTCCAGACTGGGCTCAACTTGCAATCCTCCTGCCTCAGCCTCCCACCGTGCTGAGATTACAGACATGTACTACCATGCCCAGTTCCCTCTCTTTATTTTTTAGTACAATCAGAGACCCTAGCCACCTGTAATGTCCCTTCTTCTAAAAGCCAATCTTGCTTCTGAGTTTAAATATAACTCAAAATACACAAAACAGAACAGTTGGGCAGCTTCAGGAAAAGGAGCAAGGATGACACCTGCTGGAAGAACCACTAATATTTCCAGTTCCAGGTAGAACCTTCTTGGACGGCACACACACACACAGAACTTCACAGCGTCACCCAGGAACAAGGCCTCTGTGTTAGTTACTTTTCTTTCATTGCAGAGACAAAATACTCCACACCAAAAGTTAAAGGGGAATGGGTTTTTTGCCTTACAGATTGTAGAGGTTCAGTCCATAATTGGCTGGCTCCAAGGAAGGGATGACAAATAGGCCTCGCAGAGGAGAAACAACATGGTGCACACAAGGTAGCAATGGCAACAAGGGAGTTTAATAGCATCTTTCTGCCCCTTTTGTATTATTCAGACAACTGGGATTAGGGCGGTGTCAAACTAATCACTCATGTGTAGTGGTTTAGTCATCACACATCCTTAACCCTAGCATCACACATTCCAGATTCAACTACCTCTGAAAAGGAAAGTCCCATCTTATTAAGGCTTTGTTTTGAGGGGACACCTAAACACAAACCATAACAACTTCACAGCACATCAGGGAACCTCAGGAACCAAGGGTAGGTCTAATAAAAATAGCTAACATTTTTTGAGTGCTTCCCTTTGCCAGATGCTTTACAAGTACAGCATAGCCCCATTTAATCCTTACAACTACCCTAAGGTGAATATTATCCCCATTTTTTTAGATGAGGAAACTAAGGTTGAGAAACTTAAGTCATAGCTGTTAAGTGGTGGAGTTGGATTTAAACCTATGGCCATCACAATTCTTATCCCTTAAACTGTATTATCCACTCTTTATATATACATATATACATACATAAATTATATTCATATATAAAGTTTTCTTTTATTAATCCTAGTGATTATTTCTTAAAGATAAGTAACAACTAAGAAGTCAGCATGGTAAAACACAACAAATCTGAAATATCCCATATACTCTTTTTTTTTTTTTTGGTACTGGGGATCAAACTCAGGTCCTTGCACTTGCAAGGCAGGTGGCAGAACCACTGAGCTAAATCCCCGGCCCATCCCATATACTCTTAAGGTTTCCAAATCTCCTGACACACTCATCAACCAAGATTTTGGTTGGTTGAGAAGAAGCTACACTGCTACACTGACAGCTAAGAGGGATGGATAAAGAAATCACAGGAGTCAGGACTCATAGTAGTAGAGGGTACGGAAAAGGAATTAGAAATGCTGATCTAATGGAAAAATAATTTTCAGTCTGAGAAGTAAAAGGGCCACTCTAAGCATTAGACTTAGGAGTCTGATAAGCTATATGTGGTATAGAAGAATACTGTCATTTTGTGGTGCTTTGTTTCCAAATAGCAAAATTAATACCTGATGATGTGACTTGTCATGTACAGAAAACAAAAGGAATTAAAATCACTGGATTGTTTTAAGCAAAGCTTTCTAGAAAAAGACTAATTGTATAAGTATATCTAACTTCCCCACCCATGAAAGCTTGTGTTTTCCAATTGGAAGACATGGGGAACCAGGAGTCATGAAAGGCATGGAAGGGAACACTTGAGTGGGCCAGGGTGTTTACCAGCAGCATATATCACAAAGAGAACAAGATAAAAACACAGAGAGTTAGCTATTCTCTTTCTATTCTCTCTTCCTGTGTATTTACTTCCTTTGGACTCTACTTACATTTTTTTTTTAATGTACTAGAGATTGGACCTAAGGCCTTCACAATGAGCTATAGTCCTAGCCCAGGACTAAAATTTTGCGACAGGGACTCACTAAGTCACTAAATTGCCCAGGCTAGGGTCAAACCTGTGATCCTCCTGCCTCAGCCTCTCAGAGTGCTGGGATTATAGATGTGTGCCACCACACCCAGCTTCCACTTACAATTTTAAGCTTATTAGGCATAACTGGTTAATAGGTAATCAAGATAAGATTTACAGATTCCAGGATCCACCTTGACAAAGACTGAGACTGTCTTCTGGACAATCTTTCAAACGGCCCTAGAAAGTTGGGTGCCTTTTTTTTTTTTTTTTTTTTTGTACAGGGGATCGAACCCCAGACCTTGCGCTTGCAAGGCAGGTGGCAGCACTGCTGAACTAAATCCCTGGCCCCTGAGGTGCCTTTTAATTTCAAAGCCAATTCAGAACACCCAGTGCAGGCTTCAAGAGTAAATCTCTCTCTTATTTCTATTGCCTGTGACTTGATTATACAAGACTTAATTATGAAATGAAAAAGCTAATTCTAGAAGCCACACTCTCAAATTCCTCATAATATTGTTAAACATACTGTATATTTCCATATGGTACATTCTTCCACCAGTATTTATTTATTTATTTATTTTTGGTACTGGGGATTGAACTTAGGACCTCGCACTTCCAAGGCAGGCGCAGTGCCACTGAGCTAAATCCCTGGCCCTTCCACCAGTATGTATATAAGGAACCGGGTATAGGAAAGAAAAGGTCCATGTCATCCACATTCTGGGTGCAGCTCTAATGGAAGCCACTCGGCTCCTGCCCTTTCTCCTTTCTACTTGGGGCTGGCACAAAGGTAGACTTCAAACCTCTGCTGAGAGAGCTATGAGTAAGGACAAAGGCTCTGCTATGATATCTCAGTTTATGTCTGCCTGCCTTCCCAATGTCAACTAGCAAGGAAGTCTATGAACAGAGGCAGAGGCTGAGCACAGAATAAAGTGCATGAAACTCTCCAAACATATTTTGAGAATTAATGTCAAAATCCAATATTTCTTTCTTTTTACTGACTAGGAATTAAAGAAGTTTGCTACATTTTCCAGTGTATGTATGTGTACACAGTTTAAGAAATTAGGCCTACCTTTCAGTGACACAAGGGATGCCTTAATAACACAAATAACAATATTAATAACATATCTAAAAAATTCTACCATCTTTTTATTCATTAAGTTTATTGGTACATTTTAGATACAGAATACAATGACATTTACCACTGGGAATTTATACCTTTACATGATATATCTTGGTTCTTATTTTTCTCCATTCCCCATTCCCCATTCCCTCCCTTCAACCCCTCCACCCCTCCCTATTTACAAAGACTTTCTTTCCATTTTTTCCTTTTCTCATATTTTTTCCTTTCCCTTCTTTCCTTTCTCCTAACCCTCTCCCAGTTCCCCTTCCCTTTTAGACCTTTTCTTCCTATTTCACATTATCTATTATACATTTGATCGTTATTTACACTTTCAGTTTTACAACAGAGAAACTATTCAGTATTTACATGTGTGTCCTATTTATTTCACTTAAGAGTATGGCCTCAATGTGCATCCATTTAGCCATAAATGTCTCTAGTTTTGCACTCTTCATGGCTGAATAGCATTCCATTTTATTAAAAAACCACATCTTCTTTAGCCAGTTTACAGTTCATGGGCAACTGGGCTGTTTCCAAGTTTTAGCTATTACAAACTGTGCCACTATAAACTTGGGTGTGCATTTATCACTGTGGTATGATTCTTTTAATTCTTTTGGGAAGATACTCAGCAAGGGAATAGCTGGGTCAAATGGGACCTCTAATCCTAGCTTTTTGAGGTATCTCCATATTGATTTCCATAGTGGTTGCACCAGTCTGCATTCCCACCAACAATGGAGAAGGCTTGCTTTCTCCCCACAACCTTGCCAGCATTTGTTGTTGGTTGATTTCTTGATAGCAGCCATTCTTTCTGGAGTGAGGTGGAATCTTACCATTTTTTTTTTTGAGAGCTCTTGCTATGTAGTTCAAGCTGGACTTGAACTCACAATATAGCCCAGACTGGCCTCAAACTCACAGCAATTCTCCTGCTTCAGCCTTCCAAGTGAAAAGTCTACCATTTTCATGACTGAGTTATCACAAAACTGGATAGATTATAAGCCTCAGTCTATAGAATTCTATTGGTTTCTGTGTTTATGCAGAAATGTGAGGACAACCAAATACACTTTTTGAAATGGTATACAGTCCATATTTGGAAGTTCATAGATATATCAGAGCGCAATAAGTGAGAATACTTGGAGAATACTTGGAATACTTGGAATGAGATGTGGCTAAACTAACCATTTTAAACCATTTTGTTTTAAGCTGATTCTGATGAGAACTTTCATAATATTATCTAACAGTAAAGTAGTAAAATGGAGCTGTTTTGTATTTGTCTGTTAATTAGCATATCTAAATGACCACTTTACTATTATACATTAATAATGTTGTTTAGAAAAGCCATCTTTGCTCTTATGGGAAACAAAGATAATCTAAAGTGTGGCTATAGGGCCAGGGATTTAGTTCAGTGTTCCGCCGCCTGCCCCGCAAGTGCAAGGACCTGAGTTTGATCCCTTGTACCAAAAAAAAAAGATTAAGTTCTAAAGTGTGGCTATAGTATGGGGACCATGGAAAGCCAAATACTTGACTTACAATAAGTTGATACGAGTTCATATCCCAAGGCCAAAACTTCTCACCTATAGCTAATCGCCTTTGAACCATACTATTTTTTTCATAAAATATAGTTGATAATATCCACTTTGCTATCTTCTGGGTTCCTGCTGAGGACCAGATGGGAATGTATTTGTGAGAAAATAATGTGGAAATTATAAAATGTTACTAAAATATATGGTCCCCACGATCTCGATATCGCTGAGGACTCTCCAGATGTTAGCCACTTGTAACAGACTTAGTTCTCAGGACACGCACACTACCACCCTCATCTTCAGTCCAGTCTTTCAGGATAAGCTTACCTCGATGTAGGGGAAGACTGCTGAGTTCTTGGGATGTAAATTCAGAGATGCAGATGAACAGCCTTTCTCCCTCTTTTAGAGTGGGAATGGTCACAACTTCCACAAAACTGCTGGGGAACTGTCCTGGGGAGAGGGAAACCAAACATATTGAATACTTGCATTTAATGTTGAATATTAACTTTTCTTTTAATATTGAAATTTCTTTTTATGTGTACAAAGACAAAACCTTTTTTCTGAGTCTATTTACAGATTATGAATAAAAAATTCACTGAGGAGGGCTCTATTGTAGAAGTACAGTGCACAAAAACAGATGCATCCAGAAGACAGAGAATGTGATTCAAAAAACATTTATTGGAGCCACACCAGCAAGGTATACTGCAGAGGGAAACATGAGGCTGGTATCTGTGTCTTCCAAAATCTGAACATCTAGTTCAGACAAATAGTAACTTGAAAATAATCTTGAAATCCTCTGTCACAACATAGGTACACAAATAAGTTCAAAGAGAGTAGATAACAGGTCAGAAAGAACAAGAAAAAATTTTATGAAAAAGCATTTCAGTTAGACTATGGCTAGGGTTTCAATAGGTGGGTGTAGAAAGACAATGCCTGTTAGAAAAATTAGAAAGTCTGAAGAAAAATAGGAAAGTCTGATTGATTCTATTCTACATGTCTCTTGAATCTGTCCACTAATTCCCAGACACTGCCTTGGTCTGAGTCCTCATCACTTCCCATCTGGGTGACTGCAATAATCTCCAACTCACTTCCTTATCTTCAGTTTTCCCCTTCCTAGCATTCTTCACAATGCAGCAGTGAGCTTCCTAAATACAAATCTGACCATGCTTAAGACACTTCCCCAGCCTTCCGCTTCCTTAATTCTTTACCTGGAACACTCTGCTTTCCATGGTCAGCTTCTGCCCCTCTTTTCAGCTCCACCTGCCCCCTCAGCTATCCATGTTTTATGCCTTATGAACGTTCCTCAGTCCCTCTGTGTTGGCACCCACCCCAGGACCTCTAAACAAGTCATTCGCTCTGCTTTGCTAACTCCTACTCAGCAGTAAAGTCTCAGAAGACTTTTATGGGGAAATAATCTAGTTCCCAAATATAGGTTAAGTGTCCATAGGATCTGTTCTCAGGACTGTAACACATACTCCATCCGTAGACCATAGCTATAAGTATTGGATTAACATAGATGCATACTATGTGGGGGGAAATGTCCACCCTTCCCTAGGCTAGTTAAGAAAAGAAACCTATGTTAATGTGCATATATATATATATATA
>NW_004624737.1:11785978-11831248 GCF_000247695.1 Heterocephalus glaber
TTTTTTTGAGATATGGTCTCACTATTTAGCTCAGCTTGGCCTTGAACTCACTTTTTAGCCCAGGCTGGCCTCAAACTCATGGCAATCCTCTTGCCTCAGTCTCCCAAGTGCTGGGATTACAGGAATGTGCCACCATGCCTGGCTATGTTAACATATATTTTAAAAAACAGAAGAAAGATAACCAGGAGCATGAAATATGGGGCATAGCTTCTAGGGCAGAGGGTAACTTTAATCAATTTGGGTCAACAGAGATCTAGCAAGGAGTAAAAAGGATGAATCACAATTCCTTGAGAAGAATGAAAGACAGATAGGAAATGTTAAAAGAACATAACCAGAGCAACAAGGTACAGAGCACCTTATGTTTGATCAACCAGAGGCAAATCTGGCTGTGAAAGCCACAATCAACAACAGGGGTTCTGAAGAAAGAGATAATGTGTATCTCTCTAGATAACAGCACTGAAGTCAAAGGATCATAAGCTGGAAAGGGGAAGGGAATGACACCTGTAGAAAACCAGGCTGGGGGAAGCTGGTATCTAACAATCCAACCCTCTAAATGAATCAAGAAGGAGCAATGAAATGATAACAAAAATTATCTCCTCACAGGTACAGACCCTGATATAAATACAGAAGAAAAACACAAAAGGCCTCTTAAGTTTTTGATGTGAGCTTCCCATTGAACTTTTATTTTTAGTGTGGAAAGGAGAGATGGGCTGTGGTCCATTGTGTACAGGAGAAATTATGAACCTCTCACCTGTAACATCCTCCTTCTTTCCTAGAAGCCAAAATTCATCCACCACTGCCAACACCTCAATGATATCGCCCACAAAGAGCGGCAACTCTTCTGATACACTAGGGCAAAAGTCAAAGACGGCTCGGACCACTGAGCCAGTCTCCATGGTTCATCACCTAGAAAGACAGATCAAAAGAAAGTAAGAGCACCAGTATTTAAGATTTAACAAATCTATTTCTCCAGAATAAGCTTAAAATATAAAGATATTTAAAATGAAGTCAAAGCCAAGCCAATTTGTACTTTGTAATTTTAAAAAAAATCAAAGTACTTTTTCTCATTTACTTCTTTAAAATGTTAATTTCTTCACATACTTTCACTTGATTTTCAAAGTATTTCAGAAGTTGAAAAGAAAACAAAAGCATGACCTATACCTCTGAGTGACAAAAAAAGATCCAAGTCTGCAAATGTAGGCTTCCCAAAGTGCCTGAAGAGGGCAGGAAGGAATTTAGCATTTTCAAAAAAGTACCATACAATATATACTTTTAAAATATTAAATTATTTAAAATATTATATTAAATTAAGTTAAAATATTATATTATTTTATTATCTTACTATAGTATTTACTATATCAGATATTTCCCATAATCAAGTTAAAGATTAGAGTTAAGGTTCAGCAAGGTTAGAAAACCTAATTTGTTCATTTTACAGAGCTCATAGCAGCAGGGCCAGGACTCACAATGAGAGCACTCTGGCTTCTACCTCCGAAGATGGTACCTACAAAAAAAATAGCACGACTTGACGAACAGCAACAGGACCATGCCTCATAGGCCGAGATTCAAAATGCATAAAAGCCAGGTGTGGTGGTGCATGCCTGGAATCCCAGAGGCTGAAGCAGGAGGATCGCTGTGAGTTAGAGGCTAGCCTGGGCTACAAAGTGAGTTCAAGGCCAGCCTGAAATGCATAGCAAGACCCTGTCTCAAAAAGACAACAACAACAACAAAAAATGGTGCCTCCAGATGACTTTTTAGTGCATTATACCAGATGGAGAACATGATTCTGGTATAATGAAGCCCATGGTCCAATGTCAGAGTGGCCTTATATAGTTATGGATCTGTGGTACAATGAGATGATGTGCCCATCACTGTGATACATGTGCCCAGGAAGCCTAAGGATGTGTTTAACCACCAGAAAACAAGGACATGCACATGTGCACCTGGCAACAACCAGCCATGATCAGAACTGTGTTCTCCTCAGGTCCTTTATGTGGAGCAGCTGAAGACCTCCAGACTGACCAGGCTCGATGTCTGTTTTCCTTCATTCACCCCATTTGATGTTTGTGGAGATGAGGATTCTAACATTCATCTCACATACAACTACAATCACATCAAAAGGCACTAGGTGCCTAATGACAAAAAGATGGTTGTAGCTCTGTTAAGTTTATAACCTAAGAAAACACGGATGCGGAGCCAGGTGTGGTGGCACACACCTATAATCCTAGCACTTGGGAGGCTGAGACAAGATGAATGCCCAGGTGTGAGACTAGCCTGGGTTACACACTGAGTTCAAACCCAGTTCAAACTACAAAGAAAGACCCTATCTCTCAAAAAAACAAACAAACAAAAACAAAACAACACTGATGCGGAAAATATATTTAGGAATCTAATAAACAGTTCGGTATAGAAATATGGATTACCTAGAAGATTTTAATAAATCAAGAAACATAATTAAACATTACATAATTAATTTATACTGTTAAGTAAAAGTAGCTTATTTTTGTACTATTACTAGAACTTTTTTTTCTGTAATGAAATAACTTGGGGCCACAGTAGAAAAGAGAAGTGGCTAGTAACATTTCCCACATCCTCTGTCCTTTCTTGTCACAGGTTTTATCTTCTCTTTTTTCTTCTCTGTCTCTGTCTCTTTTTTTCTCTCTGGTGCTAGGGAATCAAACCCAGTAACTCTAGGCCTCTGGGCAAGTGTTCTACCACAGACCTAAACCCCAGCCAGTAGATTTTATTAAGTCTCAAAAAAACTGAATTATAATTACACACCAAGAAGGCAGAATAATGGAAATGTAAAGCATTAGGCTTTTGCAGAGAAAACAAAATTCAAATCCCAGAAACATCATTTATCAGCTATTTGACACTAGAAATATTATTTATATTCTCTGCTTCGATTTCCTTATCGTAAGAACTGGAGATAACATTTTCAAAATAATCAGTAAGATGAGAACAATGATAAAAAGAATTATAACAATGTCTAGACTGGGCATGGTGGTGCATGCCTATGATCCCAGCACTCAGGAGGCTGAGGCAGGAGGATAACTGTCAGTTCAAGACCAGCCTGGGCTACTTAGTGAGTTCAAGCCAGCCTGAACTACATAGGGAGACCCTGTTTCAAAAAACAATGTCTAATATTTATTGAATACTTATTATATGCCATGCATTGTGCGATGTACTTCCTTCACTGAGTCCTTGCAATGACCCTATCCTATATTATTGGCTCCTATTTGGTTGGTAAGGATGGTATCAGAGCAGTGATATCATTGGTTCAAGGTCACACAAGTCAAAGTGGAATGGGACTACAAGTCTGTCTCCAAAGTCTTCACCAGGATACTGACTGGTGAAAGCACCTAGGACAGAGCTGGTATAGTAGCTGCTTAACAGATACTACTAATTATTATAAACCATTTTCAAAATCAACTATAAGCCCAAATCTGTGTCACTGCTCAAGGCAGAATGTGCTATTTTAAGTACAGAAGCACTACAGAACTTCCCATTTCAACATGTCAAAACTTGGTTCATTTTGACCATGTTTAGAAATAGATACATTATATACCTCCCCAGCTTCTTCCATAGAAGCCACTGAATATAATTTACTCTTTGGTTATTAAGACTATACACTGCCTGCCTGGCAAGTGCAAGGTCCTGAGTTTGGTCTCCAGTAAAAACAAAAAAAAGACCATACCTTACTGTACTATGTACTGTACAACCTTTCACCTTTCTCCCTTGATGTCAGCTTACCCTGACAAAAGTTGATTAAAACCATACGTGCTCTAATAATCTCAGTATTGTGTAACTTTTCCCCTTCTCTTGATGAGCCATCCTATGCTCACAGTTTATCTCCTCCATTGACTTTTCCACACACACTTTCTGGGTTGCTGAAGACAAAACGTTGGGGAGGAAGGATCACACAGCACCACAATTAATAAAGGTTTCCAAATAAATAAAAGTTAAACAAGCACTAAATGGCACACTGACACTCTTCTGAGGTAGTAAAGGACATGTGTTTGTGCTAGTGTTTTTAAACACTTATTTCTTGTGTTCTCTGAGGCTCCTTATTTTCTGGCTATCTTCCAAAGGACTGAAGTTGATGTCAGAGTTCCACATGTCATCAAACATAATTTGTAAACCTCTTAGCTATATATGTTATTAAAACAACTCCAACCCAGGGACAGAATTTATTCTAGCAGGTCATCTAGTGACTTCAAAAAGCATCTTAGTCCATTCACTTACTACTTAGTTTTGAGCATTATTATCACTTAATGTTCTGTTGATTGAAAGGGTGTGAAGTATGAGGATAGCCAGGGAATCATTTTGGGAAATTTTTTGGTGTCAATTGAATTCCCTTGCAATTAAGTCAACTAAATATTTAAAAACTTGAGTTTCCATGCATCAGGTCATATAAAAGTAAACAAAAGTTGGGCACTGACAGTACTGTCAGCCAGATAATCTTTTTGCACATTATAATTATATTTAAGTCAAAATCATCCATAAAACATAAATACCTTAAAGTTCTTATTGAGTAAGATCACCAGATTGACTTTTAAGATTGATGTTTAGCTAGATGTTTGTTGATCAGCTCAACACTGGCTAGATGAGAGTAAAGACATTCCTATAATTAAAAAAGAAAATGAACTTAAAAATACTTAGAAACCTTTTCTTTGTAATCTAATAGTTCTCCCAAGTCTCATAACCGCATTGAAATTGTTCAGTGCTAGAATGAGAAGTTAATTAACTCTTCAACAGGAACTTGACCCGGTAGCTGTTTTATTCTTTTGCCAGAGATACTGTGGGGTGTATTTAGTCTGGGCAGCCATGACAAAAATATTTTGTACAGGAGATAGTTGAAATGAGTTGTTTTTAAATGTTGCTTAAATTAAAAGTAGATGGCTCTGTGAAAATTAAAAGGTCTTCACTAAGAAAAAAAATAAAAATAAAAGTAAAACAACTCTTCAGGGATGGGCCAACATAGATATGATTTTCATTCTTAAATCTTTTTCTCAAATTTCATCTCACTGTATATCTCATTATCTAAAATATCAAGAATTAGCATAAACCTAGGGAGCTACCCAGTTATACATTAGTTCTTATGACATGAAACAGTTAACACTTCTCTATCAGAACCTTTACTCTACCAGAAAGTGACTCAGAAGCAGAGAAGAATCTGGCTCAATAAATACTTTTACTGACTGACCTCTTACTTTGTTGGAAGAAGTGCATAATCACAGGGATATACACACCCTAGCAGGGTATGAAGTCATAGCCTCAACAAATTACATGATTCATGAGTGAGACCAGAAGGTAGGGCTTGATGTCCCCTATTTTATGTATAACATGACAGATTTCATCTCAGTCTTCCTTCCTGTGAAAAGCAACTATGATTAGACATGCTGGGGCCACTCTAGAACCCAGAGAATGTATTTCAAAACTGAATCATCAATAGCTTCTAGAAGCTGTTCCACCAGCTCCAGATGAAGTAAAAAACAACTGCAGAGGAAATCAGAACACAGATGGGTTTGAGAAAAAGCAGTGTGATGTCAGCGACATCAGAAGTTTGCTGTAAAAACAACACTTTCTTCCCTGGCTGGTAAATGCCTGTGTTTTCTTCTTCTTCTTTTTCTTTTTTTTTTTTTTTTGGTACCAGAGATCAAACTCAGGACCTTGCGCTTGCGAGGCAGGCGGCGGAACCACTGAGCTAAATCCCGGGCCCGAATGCCTGTGTTTTCACCTTTGGAGTGTCATTATATGTCTGAAGTAGAAATATCCTTGGAAAGATAATTCTCCAAATCCTTTTAGAATGTAAACTCTGCCAGGGAAGATTGTTGTCCATTTCATTTACTGAGCTGCAGCAGTGCTGTTGTATAAGACATTCTAAAATGATTTGTTGAACCTTAGGAAAATATATGAAACTACCCATATAAAAATCTTCAGTTTCACTTACCTAAAATTAAACTAACACTGGCCATGGCAGCTGCACATGGCATTGCTGGCCATGACAGAGCACATGCCAAGCTCTAAAGGAGCAGGGGTGGAGCTGAACACGTGGAGCTTGAGGAAGAGACTGGCAGCTTGGAGCCTCCACTGGGCAGGCAGCGGAGGGGCAGGCTTTGATTCCCACCATGACCATCACTCAGTTTCAGTTATTTAAAGTTTACACCAGCCTAGCAACAGTATTTTCATTTCTGAAAAGATTAACATGTAGATCTGGCACAGGAAAGAAACTAAGTGGAGATCAAATTATATTGCCAACTACCATTGATTACTCATCAGTTCCTAGGCAGACAGATGTGGAAGACTGAACATCCTGGGATGAAGATGCCCCCACAAGTGCAAAGATTGAAGAAGGGAACAGAAATGTGGCCACACAATAGAATGCTTCGGAGCAACTGGAACCTGAATACTTTAAGGACACGACACCTACTATAAGGAAAACTCAGAAAACTGTTACTAAGAAGAGAGAACCATTAAATTTTGGCGTTCCAGATGGTAGCACAAGTTTCTCCAGTAGATTAGAAGTTACATAAGATATGCCTTTTAGTCATCAATCTTCTGAATTAGGTGACTTGTCTATGGCCATACCACCCTGAACACGCCTGATCTCTTCTGAATTAGGTGACTTGGATACCTGGAAAGTAAATATCGATGCATGGGAAAAAGATGCAGCCTGGCAAGCAAAAGAAGTTCTGAGGCAACAAAAACTAGCAGACAGAGAAAAGAAATCAGTAGAACAAAGGAAGAAAAGGGAAAAGGAAGCAGAGAGGCTAATGAAGAAGGAACAGAACAAAATCGGTGTGAAACTTTCATAACAAATGTGCTTCAAAAGTCATAGTGCCAGTAGGAGAAATCTGAACTCCACAATCCACACATTTGTATGATTTAAGAATATCTTCAGTTTACAAACACCATACTTGATTTTTTTTATTTTTTTTGGTACTGGGGATCGAACTCGGGTCCTTGCACCTGCGAGGCAGGCGGTGGAACCACTGAGCTAAATCCCCGGCCAACACACTGCTTGATTTCAGTGCATTCATCAGGCCATCCAGAACACAAGGATTCTCCCAAAGTACCTTAAACTCAAAAGAACTGAGACTCAAAAGAACAAAAAACACTTATGAAGCATTATTTTCCTCTACATGCTCCAGATATAAGACAATTGTTGTTGAGAAATTATTACAAATGGAGTATACCAGTAGCTAGTATTTCTACCTAAATAAATGGGTTTAAATAATTTTATGGTGGAAAAGAACTCTGGTATCATGCTTTCCTTCAGTGAGTATAATTATAAATAATTTTAATATCCTTTTGTTTTCATGTCACCTGACCTAAATTAGACAAATTGTAGGTAGGGCTTTCACTTCCTTGCTTTTATTGTCAAAAGCTGGTGTTGGCATACATTTTCTCTAATCTGAACTGGCATTGTTTGTTTGATACATTAAAGGATTTGATGATTTTAATTTTCAAGAAAATGACACTAAATGCAATAATATTATCTATCATAAATATTTTACACATCAATATTTTTGTATGTTGTTATACTGGTATACATATGTGTAATTTATATTGCATGTATAAATACTGAATATCAGCCAAAATGACAAATTTGTTTTACATTACTATAGCTTGTGAGGTGTTTTTTTTTGGTACCGGGGATTGAACTCAGGACCTTGTGCTTTCGAGGCAGGCACCAAAACCACTGAGCTAAATTCCCGGCCTCTAGCTTGTGAGTTTTAAGAATTAGTATGAGTAGGTTTTCCCTTTCATTACAGATTTTAAGATATTAAGATTATCTTTTAAGTACCTTAGATCTTCATCCCCCTCAAAAGCCATTAATTTACAAATGCAGAAAGTCTTCAGCTCTAGTTTTTCAAAGCTTTTGGACGATTTCTAGTTCCACTTTATATATCTTACATAATGCAGGTTGCCTGTGTTGTTGACTAAGATAACACTGATTCATTAAATTATAAAGAGGAAAAAATAATAAAATTAAACAAACTGTCACAAATAGCTTTACTTTCCAACTTACCTATGTATGACACCAGCAGTGATGTCATATAAATCTTCCTAGTCAAGCATTAAAATCTCAAACTTCTTCATTCTCTATAGCCAATGCCACACTAATAACAACAGCTATCACTTGAACGTCTACCACTCACCAGACACAGAAAGAAGACTGAATCATCGTGATACTACAAGGTGGACAGCAGGCTTTGGCACCAGGGGTCCTGGCAGATTCCAGCACCACCACTAAGGAATTTACTCAACTCCTGTAGCTAATAAATAGCTTAATCCACAATGAGAATTCAGGTTTGGTTCACAAACTTGATTCTTTCCACAATTCTTGTCTCAAATTGAGTTGGACTAGAGCTGAATTAAATTCAATGGATAGGTTCAATGTTGACCTTTTGGGGAAATTTGATTCAGTTCTCATCCAGTTTGGTTTGCAACCAGGAAGGATCATGGAAAGAATTGAGTTTGTGAACCAAGGCAGCACTGTTGACTAATAGGTCCATGCTTTTTTCACTACCAAAAGTAGTTCTCTTAAATCTTATTGGTCTTTCTTTCAAACTCTTCCAGACCTCCATTTTTCTCTATTTCTCCATTTTTTCCCCTTTTCTGGTGGGGGGAAGTGTTGAGACAGGATCTTATTATATAGCCCAGGCTGGCTTTGAACTCACAATCCTCCTGCGTTGGGTTCCCCAGTACTGGGATCGTGGGTATGCACCTCCATACCCAGCTCCAATATCTTACTCTGAAAAATTTCAAGCAATGAGACTCTAAGAATTTTATACTCACCATCTAAATTCTACCAACAACATATGACTGTGGTTACTTTTATCACATATTCCTTTATCCATTTATCAATTCATGCTATTTTTTGATGCATTTCAAATAGTAATTTTTTAGGCTGCATTTCAGATACTTCTCATCAAACTCTGGTGTACTTATTTTAACTAGAGCTCAATTTTTGCTTGTAGTTTGTTTTTTGTTTTGCTTTTTGTTTTGTTGTTTTTTGGTACCGGGGATCAAACTCAGGTCCTTGTGCTTACAGAGCAGGCGGCGGAACCACTGAGCTAAATCCCCGGTAGTTTGTTTTTTAATGAAGTACATTTTTTCTCTTTTTGCTTCTGAAGTTACAATTCTTTTCTCCTCACTAAAATATCAGTAAGCCGGACTGATCTTTCCTAAATGTTTATCTTTACATATTACTCAGGTGCTTATGAATTCACAAGGTCCTTTGTAGTTTAAAAAGGAAAAAAAGGCTGGGGATTTAGCTTAGTGGTTCAACAGCCTGCCTCAAAAGCTCAAGGTCCCGAGTTCGATCCCCGGTACCAAAAAGGGGAAAAAAAAAGCTCAAACTTAAAATTCAGAGAAGAAATGGATATAAGCAGGTGAATTAGAAGGAATGCCAGACAGCAATTTATAAGTCTTGTGGCCCCAACTTTTTACTTGCCCTCAATTTGGGTTTTTAATAAGGCTCTAATTTAGAACAAACATTTTGGAGCAATGTTTCTCAACAAACCTTTGTCAAAACACTATTTCTGCCAGATGCTTGGGGAGAAAAAATCTCTTAGAAGTCCTACATTAATTTATAACTTAGCTAAGTCGCTTTTCCACCAAATTAAGAGGCCACAGAATCTTATTTTGAACATAACATCACAGGGAACCAGCATCTGCCATGATTCAATTTGGAAAACTCAATTTTAGAGCACCAAGTTAGTTTTCTGCTTATGTTGTCTTTACATACTCAAGACAGACAATATGTTGAAATAAATCCACTGTGCCTTTGTGGAGAAAGCTATGATCTCTTAGAGTTGTGCATATGTTTGTGCATTGTATAAACTAAAATTTCATGCTGGGTGTGGCGATACATGCCTGTAATCCCAGAACTCAAGGCTGAGGCAGGAGGATTGCTGTTGAGTTTGAGGCTAGCCTAGGCTACATAGTGAGACCCTGTCTCAAAAATAATAAAAACAAAAAATTTCTTTGGGTGCTTAAAAAAAGAATTTACAAGACCCTATTTTCTATGATTCATTAACATATTCAACAAATATTTATGAAGCCAAGTGGAATTTATAAATTCACATACAGGCTAATAATTTTTACTGAGTCATCACTTGATGACCCTTAACTCTATATTCTTTAAATATTTATTCTCTAATCTTCCTGGTGGCTGACAATGGCATTTAGAGCCTCCTCTATTATCCTAATCAATTCAACTTCTATCCCAGAGTATCTATTTTACTTAGGAAAAAATAAACTCCTGCAGATAACCTGAGCACTAATCTCAGAAGGAGATACTCAAGTCTTACCCATCCAATGGCAGGCGAGGATAGAAGACTCTAAATCTCCAGTGATTTTAATTCCTCAAGGATTCTTAACATTTTGTATTGGCTAATACCTTTGGAAGTTAACTCCCATCCCAGGTTTGTTCTGATGATCTGTCCAAAAACATTTAAGATGTTGTGTGGGAAATGTGTGAGTATAGTTTCAGCCTCTAAGCAGCTTAGTCCCTACCATTTCCAAAAACATGTTCTGAGGATACTAATCTTTATGCTCCAAAATGCAAGAGCACCATGGTCATTATAAACTCTAGGAAGGCTATGAACCATATTTTTTTCTTGGAAGGGTGCACAGAAAGTACTATTAAAGACCAAGTTGATCTAGCCAAGAATCCTTTTTAATCCCATATGTCTAAACTTGCTTGGACACAGCACAATTTTTTTAGGTCACATTTTAATTTTTTTAACCTGGTTCCACCCAACTCATAGTACTCAGGAGTCCTATCTATCCAAACAGTCTCTGCTCTCATTAACTACTTTCTGCCCCAAAATCATTTTCTTTGTCATTTCTTTTGTCCAGTATAGGTTCCTTTCTTTCCACATATTTTAAATACTTCCCATTCTCTTCTTCCTCCAAATGATGCCTACTTCTCCTGCTCAAGTGCACCTCCACATTTCAAGTTTCAACTCCTACAATCCTTGTTTGCAAATCATCTTCTAGATTAGTGAGACATCAGATTGAACATGCAAAAGTTAAAGCCATGAGAATAAATGAGTCAATGAAAACATAGTCAGAAATTTGAAAAGTAATATGAAGTACATCATGCAACCCTAGCCTCCATCAGTAGATGGAAGAATAAACAAAATGTGGTAATATATTGGAATATTATTCAGCCTTATAAGGGAAGAAAAGATGAACATATGCTACTACATGGATAAATCTTAAAGCCATTATGCTAAGCAACACAAGCCAGACACAAAGGACAAATACTATATTATTCTACTTATATGAAATACCGGAACAGTGAAATTCATTAAGACAGAAAGTAGAATGGGAGCTGAGGGTTGGTGTAAAAGTTGGGGACTTAGTTATTAAATGGGTACAGCATTTTAGTTCAGGAAAATGAAAAAGTTCTGGAAGTGGATGGTAGTGATAGATACACATCAATGCAAATGTATTTAATGCCACAAAAGTATATATTTATTTCTTTTTTTAATACCAGAAATCGAACTCAGGGCCTCACATTTGCCAGGTAGGCGCTGCACCGCTGAGCTACATCCCCAGCCCTCAGAAGTATATATTTAAAAACGGTTAAAATAGTAAATTTTATGTTATTTACATTTGCCATAACAAAAAAAAGTAAATGAATGTTATAAAATATGACAGAATGTGAAACGCCAGGGAGACTGGCAATTTTTAATAACCAACATAGCTACAAGTCTGGACATATGTTAGAAAAAAATATCCTGAGATCATAACCTATAAACTTCTGTCTTAAGAGACACTGATATCATCAGGTTAATAAGTAATTCCCAAGAAGGTCATGGGGTAAAGGTCTGAACTCCGTACAGACCATGGGTACTGAACATTTGCCCTTCCTTCACCTGCTCTGTACCCCTGAGGCTGACTCGCACACACTGCACCCAGGCCTCCTGTGCCTTGAGCTTTCAGTTGTGATCAGCCAAGGGGACACCAGAGATCTGCAGGCAGAGCCACTGTGAGGCTGGGACATTTATTTCCCTGGCTCACTCTCTGCTGGGCTGTCAGAGCCCACAGCTATCATCAGAAGGCCTCTCCAAACAGGTAAATGCCCTTTCCCCTGACCTTCAAGAAGAGAGTGACTTTCCTGCTAGCCTTGGTATATAGTACAATCCTTTATTATTTTTCTAAACCTGTCTATTCTCTTTTAGTTTGTACCTCCTCAAACCACACAGTTGAAGTTGCTTCCTCCTTTCTGCTGGACCCCAGAGTAATACACACCCAGAAAAGGACACTTAAGATTTACGAGCACTGGCCACTGAATTCTCTCTTGCACTGATGGCTCACTCTCAAGTGTAGGGTGTACTTCTTTTTCCACTTTTACTTGGCCCAAACTTTCACTCTGTGGTGCCTGTTTATTTTCTTATCTTTAATAAAACTTTACTACCATTAAAAAAAAAAATATTTATGAGCACTCTGCATAAAAACAATGGAGATAGTTTATGAAACTATAATTTCTATTTAGGAACTATATAGAAACTCTTTTATAGTTTCCTAAATATACTCTGATAAATCAAGGTGAGAAATACCAGGGATGTAAATTTAGAAAGCTTCAAAAATATCTAGAAAAATATTAATGTCTGAGTCTCCCAAATAAAAAAAACAAAAAAACTCAGCACAAAAAACAAACCCCAAATATTTCAAAAAGCACTAGTGACATCTTCTACATTCATGCAGAACAAAATTTCTGAAGGGGTCTCCTTAACAGAAAGGCAGCAGATTGCTGTTTCTCCTCCCTGTCACTGCTCCTGCCCTGGAGGTACTGGCACAGCACAACTGAGTCTCTACCTCCTCTCTGCAGTTCTCCTAGACAGCTTCCTTCAAGAGCATATACTTTCATGAACATCTCAAGATTTCCTTATGTCTTGGAAATGAGAAACCATTTTAAAGGTTTGAAGTCCCGGGCTGGAGATTTAGCTCAGTGATTTCGCCGCCTGCTGTGCAAGTGCAAGGACCAGAGTTCGATCCCCGGTACCAAAAAAAAAAAAAAAGATTTGAAGTCCCAGCAGAGTGAAGGAATATTTAACTTCAAAAGCAACTGCCATGCATGGTGACACATACCTGAAATCTCAGCTACTCAAGAGTCAGAGGCAGAAGAATCACAAATTCAAAACCAGCTTGGGTAACATAGTGAGACTCTGTCTCAAAATTTTAAAAATAAATGAATAAAAATAAAAAGATTAAGGGTGTAACTCAGTGATAGAATGCCTGCCTAATACATACAAGACCCTAGGTTGACCGCCGTCAAGGCAAAAAAAGAAAAAGACCCCCCCAAATTGCATATTTCTTATATCTGACAACAGAGAGCTAAAAGTATAGCAGCTTCTCTGTGTGAAAGGATAAAATGTATCAGTAAATGCAGTCTAAACCTGCTCCAGGAAGGAAGGAAACGAGAGAGGCTAGGAAAACCGCATTTCCTTCTCTGATTTATGTCACCGGAGTTCGCTTTGGACAGAAGGTCAGCTGTCACTGCCAGGCAATTGCTCAGAGAACCAGCAATGGATGAACAGGAAAAGCAGAGCCATCTTGACCATGTGTGTCCCTGCTGGGCTGAGGAGGATGTCCCAGACATATTCTCCCTCAACAGCAAGTCCTCCCTCTCTCCCTCTGCAGCAAGCTCACCAGTGAGGTCTGGTTCCATCAGCTGTGGAATGCTGGAGAACAAAGGACAACCCTGCTCTGGTGTGATGGAATGATAAGAGAAACTAAGGTAGAAAAAGAAAGGAATCTGCTGAGATAAACAGTCTTACAATTTCTATTGCAACATTTGGCTTATCTCAAATTTGTCCCAATTCAGAGGGTAGTAACCTCAGTGGATAGAACAGGGTATGTGTCAGAGTTTCTGCTAATCATAAGGGGCTTTCAGTCCCTCTCAGGATTTAACTGAACAAGTCTAAAACACCCAAGTAGTTTACTGTTTGTTTTGATAAAAATAGAATCTAAGTGAAGAAAGCTTCACTTCACAGAACAGCAGTTTTAACTAATTTAAAAATTTCCACCCCACCCCTGGTAGGCTAATGTTTTTATCATTTGTTAGCTTTTTCAAAGGAACATATCTCTAAATTTTAAATTTTAAAAGGAATATATCTCTCCCTCAGTTTCGTCTTTTTGACAAAATTATGCTGGTGGAGGGAGGAGGAAACTGACACTAAAAGAACCAATTTTAAATGGATTAACATAGGAGTTCTTAAGCATTCTCTCACATTGACATTTCTTAAATTATGCATGACTCTCATTTAGGGATGTAAAAAAATCACTGATAAATAAATAAAATCATTCATAAATAAATACACTGGACATGTTTGAGCTAAGTAGTTTAGCAACATGTTAAAATTAACTGCCTATGCTGCATATGTAATAAATGTGCGGATAATCCATATGATAGTACTTGCATACATGCAGATTAACCTGAAACTATGAAGTGAAACTTTAGGGTGTGGCTGCAGATAACAAGGAACACAATAATTAAAAATAGGCAGATTCTGAGACATTTTCCTGACACTAAGAAAATGTATTAACCCCGTGTTCCAAGCTCTGAAGATAAATGTTACACAGATATGCAAGGCAGACATTGTTTCTTCTCCTTATCCATTCAAGTACAAGCTAATTTTTCTGCTGTAGATTTTACAAGACACAAGGAATTTCTCTACCCTTCCACTTATTTTAAAGTACAAAATATTCTTGATTTTCTTTTTAAAGAGAATAAGGACAGGAATTATGAAAATTGAAGATTCTAAAGGGGGGAAATTAGGTAGAAAACAAACTGTCCAATTGGAATGAAAAATATGAGCCCTTTCGTGGGTTAAGTGACTTCAAGTCATTTAAAAAAGTTCCAACATCTGAATGCGAGGGCGATCTAGCTGCGACATCTGTCACCCCATTGATCGCTTTGGTTAATTCGGTTGATCTGGCTGGCTAGACGGGTGTCCCCTTCCTTCCTCACCACTCTTATTAGTTACTTTTTTCTTGTTGCTGAGACAAAATACCCGACACCCAAATTCAAAGGGAAAAAAATTTATTTAGCTAACAGTTTGTAAAAGTTTCAGTCCATAATCAGCTGGCTCCAAGGCAAGGTGGCAGAGGTACAACAGTTCATGGCAACAGAAGCGGCAAAAGCACCAAGAGACCTTAACAGAAATCTCCCTGCCCCTTTTATCTTACTCAGACTACCTAGGACAGTAGCACTCACACCCTTAATCCTAGTACCCTTGGGCCCAGCCCCACCATGAATCAATCATACACTCTAGATTCAGCCACCTCCAAAATATCCTATGACCACATGAGGCTTTGGGGAGACATCTAGACACAAACCATAATGCCACACCATGTGTGTCCATCTCCAAATTGCATGTTATTGAAGAGGATGACCATCCCCCAATAGAGGAGAACTGAGGACCATTACCTCAGTCGAGGGCATACGAGTAGCTGTGCTCCCCTGCTAGAAGCTCCAAACAAGCTCTCAAGAAATACCAATATCCAAACATCATGAAAACCAGGGACTTGCATCTTTACAAAAAGAAACAACAAAAACTTATCACTTGTCTTTTATAGAAATTAGAGCCACTATACTAGAAAGGAATGTGTACAACAGAATCTTCTGGTAGTTCCTATTCAGCACACTCAGTGAATGGCTGATTCCTTAGATGGTGTCAATGAAATGGATTTCATGTCCTAACATAGGATGTTAAACCAACCCTTTTCTCTCTTTAAGACATGAAGAATACAGAACTTTCTTATCCACTCAAGAAAGCATATAGGAACACCAATGAGTGAAGCTGACACTATTCAGGAAAAATCTGGACCCGTGTTAAATTCACTAAAGTTCTGATTTTAAATTTTCGTTCTTCAGCAATTATCAGTAATAAATGAACACAACACACCATGGATGAACAATGTCACAATGATGTGATTTGGCAAAGGAAGGGTGCTCCCCACAAAAGTAAGGAAGAAATAAAAATGATTATAAGTATTTTAAACCAAATTGTAGGTAGGAGAAACAGAAAAATATAAGGCCATATATAGGGGACTGCAAGACTGGAAAGTATCCAAGGTAACATCTGACAGAGAAAAAGGACAACAAACTGCATGATAAGCTTAAAACAATAATCAGAGGTTAGGATAGTCATACACTATCAAAACCCAGCTTTAAGAGCAACAAAGTGAGCCTGAAATGGCAACATGAGAAAGTAGAAAGCTTAAAATTAAAGTGGGAAAGTTTGCCTCATATAAATGAAAGAAGGGCAGTAATATGCTATACAAAGAAAATAACAGCTACATACCACATAAACCTGTGTATCTGAAGGTTACATTATGAATAGTAGCTGGAATAAGACAAACAGGTGGGAGATTTCTTTTTTTAACCACACACTGCCTGATAGAGAACAACAACAAAAAAATATTTTAAAAATGAAATAAAGTTTATACAGAAGTTATTAGTAGTATGTGGTAGTTGACACAAGCTGGAATACTAATTTTCTAAAAAACAGTAAATGCATACAATCATTGGCCAATTAGTTAATGATGTCCTAGAGACCTCAGTCTTTTGCTGTGCTAGCTAGGAGCTAGCACTGGAATTCCTCCTCAGAGCGCTTGGGAAAGGAGCACAGTTCATGACTGCTCAAGTAAAGCCAACTGTTTAGTTTCTGGCTTTAGAGAAAAAAACAAACAAACCCATAAATAGTCATTGAATTTTGTCAAATGCCTTTTCTGCCTTCATTGAGATGATCATTACCCAGGGCCCCCTAGTTTATTCTGGTAAATTACAATGATTTTCAAACGTGAATTCAACATTGCATTCCTGGGGGCAAACTCTGCTTATGAGTCATTATCTGTTTTATTTCACAAAATTTATTAGAGATGTTTATACCTATGCTCCCAAGGAATAATAGTCTATAATCCTCTTTTCTTTAAATGTCCTTGTCAGGTATACATATAAGAGTTAGGCTAGCCTCAGGAAAAGAAACTGGTAAGTGTTCTCTTCTACTTTCTGAAAATTCTGTGTAAGATTAGCATGCTTAGCACAGTGGGTGTGGTGGTGAAAACCTGTGATCTCAGTACAGAACTCTGCAAAGCTGAGGCAAGGGCTGGGGACGTAGCTCACTGGCTGAGCACTCCTGGGTTCAATTCTCTGTATGGCCCCCCAAAAAAGAGATAACATTATTTCATCCTTAAATATTTGATAAAATTCACCAGTGAAATAATCCAGGCCTCAAGAACTTCAAGGAAGATCTGAAGGAGTAGGGGAAGTGGGAGGACTAGGGGAAAGAAAAGAAGGGAAAAGAAAAAATACGAGAGAAGGCAAAAAATGGAAACAAAGGGCCGGGGATTTAGCTCAGTGGTTCTGCCATCTGCCTCACAAGCACAAGGACCCAAGTTCAATCCCTGGTACCAAAAAAAAAAAAAAAAAATGGAAACAAAGTCTTTGTAAATAGGGAAGGGTGGAGGGGTTGAAGGGAGGGCAAGGGAAGGGAAAAAAAATAAGAACCAAGATACTCATGCAATGGTACAAGATCCCAATGATGAATGTAACTGTACTGTATACCTAAAATGTACCAATAAACTTATGAAAAAAAAAATTCAATGTCTTTATCAAATGTAGTGTTATCCAAATTTTCCCATTTCTTCTTGTCTTAGTTTTGGTAAATTATGTTTTTAAAGAAATTTGTCCAGTTAATCCATGCTGCCAAATTTACTGGCATGAAATTGTTTATGATATTCCTTTAGTAGCTCTTTACTACCTGTATGATTTGTAATATTATTGGAAATTTGTGCATTCTTTTTTCTTAGTCTTGCTAGAGGGTTGTCAATTTTGATCCTTCAAAGAACTAACTTTTGATTTGTTAAAATTGCCTATTGTTTATCAGTTTTCTATTTTGTGAACTTCTTCAATAATCTTTACTATCTCTCTTTCAACTGTTCTTTTTTCTACTTACTTAATGTGGCACTTAGATAAGACCTTAAAACTCTATTGTTTTTCTAACATAAGCATCTAAAGTTATGGATTTCTTTCTAAGCACTACTTTAGCCATTGCCCAGGGATACTGATATAGTGCTTATTCAACTAAAACAATTTTTTTTAATTTTTCATATGATTTCTGTGAACTATGGGCTATTTTTAGAAGTGTATTGTTTAATTTCCAAATATTCCAAATGTCCAGAAATTTTTCGTTATTGGTTTCCAGTTTAATTCAGTTATGTCAGAAAACATTCTTTATGTTATTGTCTATTACTATTATTTTTTTTTTCTTGAGACAAGGTATTGCTATGTAGTTCAAACTGGCCTTGAACTCACTATGTATAGTCTAAACTGGCCTTGAACTTTCGGTGATCCTCCTGCCTCATCCTTCCAAGTGCTGAGATTACAGGCATGTGCCACCACGCCTGGCTCCATACTGTATGTTAATTATTTTAAACTTTATTAGGGTGTTTAACTGCATAGGACATGGCCTATCTTGGTAAGTGCTGTATGTGTACTTGAAAAAAATACATACTCCTCAGTTTTTGATAATGGTCTCATATATATATATATATATATATATATATATATATATATATATATACACACACATATATATTCACTTTGTTGCTCGTTGCTTGGTTTTATGCCATCAGTTCAGGCTATATAGTACTGATTTTGTTCTTAGTCTTACATGGTATGGCCTATTCTAAGGTACTGCTCTCACTCCTGAAGTTGTCCTTTCTGGGGTTTCAAATGAATTCCTAAAGTTTCATCAAGGTCTCTCTACTCTGGCTGGCCTATGCACCCTCGGGTACTATGCTTACTTATACCACACTGCAGCCACTCTGTTATGCCTCACAGAGTCTTGCCCTATGCATGCCTGACCCAGCCCTTCTGTAAGGAAGAACCTGGGGTAAATTCCCAAGCAGACTCCTGCTCATTTTGACAAGCATACCCATTTTGATGTTCCTCTCCTTTTATATGCTATTCCACAAATCCCAGTCATTTCTGCAGCCCCAAACTCTGATCTCAGTCTCCTGGGCTGTAGATGGGAAACTGCCTCCAAGCCAAGAGCCAAGGTGAATAAGGAGTTCACCTTTTCCTTTCTCTCCAGGATCACAGATCTATACTACCTGGGGTCTACTACTTGAAAACAGTGCCCTCATTTTTTTTAAAGTCTTATAATTGTTAATAGTGAGAGCATATGTCTCATACCAGTTACTCCATTATAAAGAGCATTAAATACCATTTTTGATTTATAAATGTTTCATATTAAACTTTTCTAGTTCAGATATTATAACATCTTTTTTTAAAAACCTCTTTGAAATCTAAGTACATATGTGGAAGGCAGGCTTTTCCACAACATTAGGAAGCAGCTACCACAGCACAAAGAAAAAGCTCCTTCTCCAGTTTTCTAGCATCTTGTAGAATCAGGATTTCATGATACTATTGGATACAGGGAAGAAAGAAGAGTGGACATAACACTGGGTTGTATTTTACTATTTAATAGGTTTAAAGATGGTCTTGGGGAAGGGCAAATGGGGAGTGACTGGGGTAATGAGTGCTGGGTTACTTTTCATGGTAATGAAAATGCCCTGGAATCAGTGGTGAACAACTCTGTGAATATCTTAAAAACCACTGAGGGCCGGGGATTTAGCTCAGTGGCGCCGTACCTGCCTCACAAGCACAAGGTCCTGAGTTTGATCCCCAGTACTGAAAAAATAAATAAATATAATAAAAAAACTGAACTGACACATTAAAAGGTTCAATTTCACAGTATGTGAGTTGTATCTCAATTTTTAAAAATGAATCCCTCTATTTCAGAAATTTATACTTCATGTAAAATGGTGAAGATATACATGAATGCCTTGAAAGAAAAGCTAGAAATTTAGTCAGCTTCCCTAATCTACCCCCAACCCCACCCTGTCCCTGAAGTTTTTCTCAGACTTTATGTTTTAGTAAATATTCCATACTTGCAGTTTATACATGCTTTAGGATGGAAATGATGGGTAAAGTAATATAGTACTTGATTAAATTAAATTTCACTGGATGGGACTACAATTTGTGTATGTGTGTGTGTACATGTATATGTTGCTGAGAATTGAACCCAGGACCTCACACATTCTAAGCACATGCTCCACCACCGAGCTACACCCCTAGTCTCAAAGAGAAAATTTCAAAACAGAAATCATCTTTGCCACCAAATTGTATTAAGTAATAACTACATATATAACAGGAGCTCAGAATGTAAAGTTAAAAAAAATTCCTTCGAATTTCTGGCTCTGCCATGTGTCAAGCTATGTGACCTTGGGGAAGTTACCTAGAAATCTCTCTGAACCTTAGTTTCCTCATCTGTAAAGGTAAGACACATTAGTATAACTACTTCCTAAGGTGGGGCAGAAGAGGAAGTAAAAAGAATTAAGACATTTTATGTACATGACGATGAAGGTAATCATTATGTGCTATAAACACATACTGATAAAATGTTTTTAAAGTAAAAAAAATTACAAAAACAATTGCTTCCTAAGGTGTGATGGTGATTAAATTTGATAATGTGGATAAAACATTTAATACACTTTCTGACAAACAGTAAGTACTCAAAAACTTGTCAACTGTGAGAAGAGTGATGATTATAATGAAAGAGAAGGGGGAAGAGGATTGTCATCATCACCTAGACTGCAACAACGTAAGTGATACAGGTGAGGCAGCACATCCTGGGCAGAGCTAAGTCTTCCTGAGGCGAAAAGGGAGTGATGTGACTCTGTGGTCACCAGTTCTGTGGACAAAGCAATTGACCCTCCCTCTACTCTAAGCTCAATAACCTATGTGTTCACAACAGACCCACAAGGATTTGGCAGCAGTTCACACACATGATCCCTGCATGTGGGTCCAAGAAAACCTTTGTCAGATGCTTTCCAGGGATAGAAGAGGGATATAAAATTAATTTATTTACTCTTCTAAAAAAATTTCCATACTTCTAGGAAAAACATTGGCATTACTGTTAAATCCTTTAAATACATCAACATATACTCTCATCATCTTTTCTGAGTCTATTCCAATAGCTTCCTACATGCTACCTACCCATCTCATCTCCCTCTGTCAGGTTTTCCACACTACAGCTAGGTTTATCTTGGAAAAACATAAAATTTCATACTTCTCTACCACCTAAAGTTTTTCATGGCCTCCCCACCTATCACTTGCAAGAAATATCTTAAGCTCCTCTGCAGATCACACGAAGCTTATTATGATCTGGTCTCACCTCACAGGCTTCTGGCACTGTCTTCCTACCATCACCCCAAGCTCTAGCCTCTCCAAAATCCTGGCAGTTTTCTTCTGCAAGGCCAAATGTACCTTTGTATTTTCTTCCCTCTGTCCACAGAGGACATTCACCACATTCAAAAAAAAGGTTGAAACACAGCAAAGTACTGTTTTCATTAAATATAAAATATAATACATTACATTACACATTATTACAATACAATTACAACTACAGACTGCCTTTCAAATACATTATCTCTTGAATATATTGTTGCCACTTGTGATCAGGTATGACTATGAAGTACTTACATTTATTATTCCTTGGTCACTGCAAGGAAGAACAATCAGAAAACCAGCAAATCACTTCTGATTAACATTTTTATTGTGACAATACTGTTTTTATTTTTAAAAATTTCAAGTCACAAGAGTAGAATATTGACTAAGATTGAATACCACTTATGGAATATAAGAATAAAGTTTAAACATACTGGTAAAATTCAACCCAAAAACTTTCATTGCTTTACTGCTAATGTCTTTAATCAAACCAAATCTCTTACCTAAATGACTAGCATTCATAATAAAAGTGTAACTAGGAAGCCAGGTGTGATGGCACACACCTATAATCCCAAAACTCAGGGAGACTGAGCCAGGAGAATCACAAATTCAAGCCCAGCTTGGGCAACTTAGTGAGACCCTGTATCAAAACAAAAATAAAAAAGAGAAGGGGATGTAGCTCAGTGAGAAGGCCCTGGGTTCATTCCCTAGTATTGAAAAGCAAAAACAAAAACATACACAGACACACACACATATATAGAAAGAGAACTAGTTGAATATCTGTTAGATTTCTAGTTTATTAATCATTTGGATTTAAAAGTAGGTGAAACATGAAGGTAGACTGTGGAGATGGGGAAGAGGGCAAAGAGAAGGGCTGGAGGGAATAAAAATGATTGCGATATGATATGTGTATGTCTCAGCTCCCTGAGATCCAAGATGAATGTAATTATTATGTATTGTAAACAAATATTAGTAATAAAATACTAAATTAAATGTTAAAAATAAGTAAAATTAGATGAAAATACTGACATTGAGATATTTTATACCTGTAACTTTCAAATCACTAAATATATAAATACAAACATAGCTTCAGACTCAACAGTTTTCATTCTTTTTAATTTAATATTGGTTTACTGCCCTGGAGAACCATCACAGTTGATAAGCAGGTAAAGGGAGCAAAACTAATAACAAAAATTTAAAAAAAATTGGATTTCCTCATGTGTACAGTGATCCAGATATTATAACTGCTACACAGTATGTTGAGACAGGCAGAAAAACAACAGGTAATGACACTATGGGTTTGAAAAACATATTAGTAGTCCCGCTAGCTGCTCAAGAATTCAGGACTGTAACAAGCACTAAAAGTCTGGTTCCAATGTAAATTCACTCTCCTTTTACTTGACCCTAGGGATTCTCATTTCCTGATAAGTAGATCTAAACTCTAAGACAATAATATCCCAAGGAGGTTCTGGCACCAAGCCCCAGAAATCCTTAAAGCAACAAACACTGTCTAAAAGAAGAAAACCAGGGCATGTCTTCTCAATTCTCTCCCGTAGATCTAGGGAACATGAAAATGCCCAGTGAAATTGGAGCAATAAAATTCCTTCCAAGGCACATATTTTTAGATGTGATGGTCTGCTGTGGATAAAGTCATTCTCTGCCACCTGGAGCATTCTGGAAAACTCCTCAGAAATGGCACCAGGGCTGGACCAAATTATATGGGTCAGTGAATCCTTTCTATTTACAGAAGCCTAAATGACTTGGAACTTCCCACAGTGTCCCATAGACTAAAGGATAAATTAACTCACTACAAAAATATACCAGTAGTTATGTCAAAAGCCCTTTAAGAAATCCAGAATGTGGGAAACTGTAAAACAAAGGACCAGTTTCTTCAACAAATTCTAAGTCACAAGTTTAAATTTAAAAAGGGAAATTTACAAATTAGTAGCCACTTAACAACACATTAGCTAAAGGCAACATTTATACTTTTCTTGGATCCTGATTCAAAAAATGAATTGTTTAAAATATTTTAGACAAATGGGAAATTCTGAACATGACTTGATTTGATTTGATACTGGAAATTGAACCCAAGACCTTTGCTCTGAGCTACATCCCCAGCTCTATTTATTTATTCGTATTTTGAGACAGGGTCTTGCTAAGCCACACTGAATTGCCCAGGCTGGGCTTGAACTGGTAATCCTCCTAGCTCAGGCTACCAGAGTCAAACTTAGATTCTTATGTTAAAGAATTACTAGGTTTTTCTTAAAGTTGACAATAATTGCATTATTATTACATGTAAATGAAAGGGAATTTGTTTTATAAATCATAGAACCAGAAGGTGTCCAAAACAGCAAAGGACCCAGGGATGTGTCTGCCTGCGTGAGGCTCTGAGTTTGATTCCTGGTACCAAAAAAAAACCTAGTAATGGGAAGTAGAATATAGAAATCAACTCAGTTTTATAAATCTAAGCACTGGATTTACAAGTTGAACATTAGATACATGAATGTCACTTGTATTATTCTTTGTTTTTATAAATCTAAAGTGCTCCATTATGGGTTGAAAAGCTAAAGAATCGTACCTGGATGGAGCGTTTCAGAGCTTTTCCTTTATGAGGCACTACAGTTCCTGTAGGGGGCTGTCAGTGCAGAGTGGAGAGGGGTCTTGGAGCAGCTCTGGCTCTGGAGAATTCCTCCCACCTCTCCACAGTCAACACTGCCTGAGAGTCAGGGTAGCACAGCTGAAAAAAGACAAAGTTCTGTGACCACTGGGCTGCACTGATCACTCCCTGTCTTCACGTACGTGTCTGCCTTGGGCCCACTATGGTTCAGAGCAGGGGCTTTGGAGATAAAATAGACATGAGTCTAAACAGCAGTTCTACCAGTGAACAGCATTATAAATTTAGAGCTGGTTTCTTAGCAACTTGTAACTGAGTTTCTCCACATGTAAAATGAGGGTTATCACAGCATCTTCATAAAATTGCTTTCAAAATTAAATGAGACAACACATTTGGTACGCGAACTGGCTAACATACTGGCTGCTGTTATAATGTATTTCTTTACTTTCTTTTGCTTTGTTTTTTTGTACCAGGTATCCAACTCAGGACTTTGTGCTTAGGAGACAGGCTTGGCACCACTAAGCTAAATCCCCGGCCCATATTCCTTTACTTTCGCTTGAATTCAGACTATTAGTAAACCCAGTAAAATGGAAAGAAGAGACATTTACATCTAGAATTAATAATATCCTTATTCCTATCACTACTATTTTAAGAAAGCAAGAGACCTGTTTGAAGTAGAAAGTAGGAACACAGGGCTGGGGATTTAGCTCAGTGGTGCCGCTGCCTGCCTTGCAAACGCAAGGTCTCAAGTTCGATCCCCAGTACTAAAAAAAAGAAAGTAGGAACACAGAAGTAAATCAGAACATATAAGTAGATCTGGACCAGATGTTGAGGGCCAGCCAGCAGAGTTTTAGAAGTGGGGGGAAATGGTGTGTAAAAATAGTTAAGTGTCAAACAGTGGAGTGATAAACAAAAATGATTGTTCAGGCATATGAGATCTCTACAGGATAGACTATGTCTGTGGTACCAGCCTTGAAGACAGATGTATTTGTGGCAACTTTTATTCTTTTTGTAGTGCTCTACACAGGGCTATTCATACCATGTGAGTACTTCACAATAAAGTGACCAGATATATTAGGCATGAACATTCATCATAATAACTCTAAACTGGATCCAGAATGTTTATTGTTCAGAAACAACAGAGAAGGCAAAAAGTGTTGGTATTGCTGGGGAGGGGAGGAAAGAAAAAACTAGAAAAGGGAGGATGTGGGGTGTGAGGCTAGGGAGGAGTTAGGCACATCCATTGCAACATTTTCTGCTGATGGAACAGGCTCATTTATGCTAAGAGAATCACCTAGTGAAAACAATGCCAAGTGTGTGCCAAGCCCAGAACCCATGGCTAGACGTCAGCACTGACTATTCATTCTCTTGCAGCCCTACTCCTACTGTGTGTCTGTCATTTCCCCCAGCAGGGCTAGAACACATGTAGCTCTGGCTTGCTCACAATGTCAAGGCAGAAATAGGGATTCCATATGTTCACTGCACTCATGCATTGAAAGGAGGCCGATAGAACTTTCTTTCTTCACCTCTCCCTTAGGTTTCCCAGCTCTGGATCAAAAGCTGTCTCTTGACAGACTGATGCATTTTATGGATTCATATGGGAGGGCACACTAGGCATCAGGCACTGTTGGAGGTAACTGGGATATGATAAGTGAACATAACAGATTCCTGCCCTTGGAGAACTTTCTCCTGGAGTGGCTGGGAAGGCAAACAACCACATTTTAGGAAGTGGCAAATGTTAGGATAAAATGGAAGGGAAAAAAACAAGGGTAAAGGGATGGAGAATGAGGAAGGACGGCAGCTGGATGGAAGCTGAACCTTCTCACTGATAATTGTTAACTTAAGAATTCTGGGACTTCCTGCTATTTATGGCCACAGGCCATCAACACATTCCACTGTAGCAAAAGGTGATTAGGGAAACAAAACAATTATGTTGGGGTTTATTTCAAAATTAAAAGAAAATAAATCATATTTTCTTCATTCTGTTTATTTTCTGAAAGATGAAAGGGTGGTCTAAAGAAGGAAGGTGAAACTGAGGGCCTAAAATGAAGCAAAGGACTATACCTCTCTTCCCCTCTGCACCTCAAGCTGTCTTTGCTATGCTGGTATTGGGACTATGAGTGCTCCTCCTCAAGATAATGACACGAGAAGGTGCACAGTGGTTCCCTTAGGCAGGGCTGTGCCAAGTAATCAGCAAGCTGTCCCCACTCCTACAAGCTAATCGTATCTTTCTTAATGTGCCCCTCCCTAGAGGACCAATCAAACTAGATTAACAAGAATCCTCCGGCCTGACCTTGAAAAAGGAGGGGTGATACAAAATTACAGAGTGAAATTCTGAGTACACTTCCCTCATCCCCAAAAAGGACCAGAGAAAAATACATTTTTTTTTCTTTTTTTTGAGAAAAATAAATTTTAACAAGGGTTGGTGTTGAGAGATAGATTACAGATTTGCTTTTTTATATTTTACAAAATTTCTACAAAATGAAAAGGTATAATTTTCTTTTTTATTAATAAGTTTTCTTTTATTTTATCCCATTCCCCCCTCATATCACCTCCCCTCTCCATGTACAAAAGCTTTGTTTCCATTTTTTTCCTTCTATTTTCACTTTTTTTCTTGTCCCTTCCTTCTGAAAGGGTGTGATTTTTATAATTAGGAAGAAACAGCTGATTTAAGAAGAAAAAAGGAAGAGATGGCCATGAAAGGCAACTGCACAACAGCATAGCAGTTACTGTTGCTGAAGACCTACCTATGGCTCCATCTGCTGAGCCCTCTCACTGTTTCTTGAGATACACTTAATTAAGATTTACACCTGGAGTAGAGACTGATACACAGTAAATAAAACTGTAATTTTACGTATCTTATACTTACAATCATGCTGACAACTATGCTTATGATGCTGAACATGGCTCTTTCATACTTCACACCAGCTATTTAACTTCTGCCTCTTATCAGCAGGAGAAAAAGCTGACTTCATCATCAGATAGGGTTATATTAGAATCCTAGGTGATATATGTAGGGTGTAGAAGTACTGAGGATGCTTATTTATCTTCTGTTTGAAACAATCTCAGCACAGGATTAGGATTTTCCCTTGCAGCCTGATTAATCCATTTTACTCCCAGGAGGTTAAATCCTGAAAAAATAACATCTATTTGAGATGGAAACTCTTAATAGAGGAAAACACTTTAACTTGATAAAAGAACCTAAAACAAATGTTACATGAAAAGGGAAATCTTTAGTCTCATTCTCTTAAACTTGAGAACAAGATAAAGACACTCACTCGCACAGCAGCTGTTTTCACACACTCCTGAAAGTCCTGGCCATGCTGTAGGAAAAGAAAAAGAAGTAAAAGGCATGAGGGTGGAATACCCAAAAAACTATCTTTGTTTCCAAAGAATATAATTAACTACTTGGGAAAACACCGAAATCAACAGAATATTTTAATATGACAGGGAAATAAGGCTGTTGGACACAAGATCAACTTATACTTTAACAAATACTATTTCTCTTAAACTAATAACCAAATAGAAAATAATAATAAAAAGAAACATGATTCATAATACTAACAAATCTATGAAGTATTCAGAAATTAATTTAACCAAGAATACCTTCCTAGATGTTTCCTGGAGAAAAGTTTAAAATTCTAGAAAAGGATTTTAAAAGGGGCTGATAGCCATAAAGAACGAAAAACTAGAGTCATTTATAGCTAAATGGATGCATATGAAGGCCATACTCTTAAGTGAAATAAATAGGACACACATGTGTAAATACCAAATAGTTTCTCTAGTGTGAGAAACTGATAGTGTAAACAAGGGTTAAAATGATTAAAATGAATAACTGAAAATCTGAAATAGGAAAAAAGGTCCAAACACAAAGGGGTGAAGGGAGGGGAAGGGGAAAGGAAAGGAGGGAAAGGAAAAACTATGAGAAAAGAAAAAAAATGTAAATAATGTGTGTGTAAATAGGGAAGGGAGGAGGGGGTGACGGGCGCAAAGGTAATGGGGAAAAAATAAGAACCAAGACACATCATGTACAGGTACAAACACCTAATGATAAATGTAAACAAATTGTATACCTAAAATGTACCAATAAAAGAACTTAGAAAGAAAAAAACATAAAATAAAAAAATAAAAGGGGCTGATAGAGCCAGGGGTGGTGGCACACACCTGTAATCCTAGTACTCGGGAGGGTGAGGCAAGAGGATCAATCACCAGAGTTCGAGGCCAGCCTGGGCTACATAGTGAGTTCAAGGCCAGTCTGAAGTACGCAGCATTACTTTTTCTCAAAAAAAAGGGGTGGGGCCGGGGATTTAGCTCAGTGGTTCCGCTGCCTGCCTCACAAGTACAAGGACCTGAGTTCAATCTCCCGTACTACCAAAAAAAAAAAAAAAAAAAAACCAAACAAATAAATGGAAAGGCATATTACATGGTCTTAGATGGAACAAGTTACCATAAAAAAAAGTCAAACCTCCCCCAAATAATTCATAACTTTGATAAATCCCAATAAAAATTTTTTTAAAATATGATGTTTAGTAACTTGACAAGCTAACTCCAAATTGAACATGGAAAAAAAATTTGGTCCGGAAAGAGCTACGTAAACTTTAAGATGAATGTGTTGCTGTGTCAGTCATTGTTACATACCTACAATATCACTGTAATAAAATCAGAGCAATAAAAAAACTAAGCAAGAGGGCCGGGGATTTAGCTCAGAGGTTCCACCACCTGCCTCGCAAGTTCAAGGTCCTGAGTTCAATCCCTGGTACCAAAAAAAGAAGAAGAAGAAGAAAAAAACTAAGCAAGAGCTGACAGACTAATGAACAAAACAGAGGCTTAGAGATAGATGCACAGAAATCACATAAGAGAAAGGAGTACCAAAACACAATAGAGGAATGACATGTTATTAGAAAAACTGGTTCCTTAAATGGATAAAAAAAAGGGACTGGGTCAGTATCTAGTACTTCGTGCAAATATGGACTCTCAATGGATTAAAGTCACTGATGCTATGTAAGAATTGAGAAGGGTTTAAGCAAAACTTCAAATTTAAGCAAAAACTTCAAAAGCACAAATCATAAGTCAAAGAAATCAATCACATTCAAATTAAGAATTTTCCTTGATGGCAAGACAAATTAATTGATGGCTAAATGAAAAGATATCTGCAAAGTCCAAATGGGCCAAGGAATAAATATCTACATTATGGAAATTACTTCTGCACAAATCAATGCAACAACAAAATGGTTATCACTCCAACACAAAATGGCAAAGATAGGAACAAGCAATTTACAGAAGAAGCTTAGTGTCTAGGGGAGGCTCAAAACCATCAGCAATCAAAGAAATACAAACAAAAATGACATCACTTTGTATGTCGGAAATCAGAGAAAAAAGAAAAGCTGGGCAAAGCTGAGTGCTGGTGGGACGTAGGATACCAGAACCCTCCAGTACTTCTGGAGGGACAGAGACTGTGTATGGCCACTGTAGAGATGAGCACGGCACTATTTAATCAAATTCTGCCCATGCAAGCCTGTAATCCAGTAGTGCTCTTCTAAGTACACAACCCATAGAAATACTGTACAACGTCTCAGCAGACTTGTATGAAAATATTCACTGAAGCAGTATCTGTGTTGTTGGGGAGTACAGTCAACTTGAGTATCTATCCATTTTACAGACAGCAGGTAAATAAACTGCACAGAGTATGATGCTGTATTCAGAAGTAAATAACTAGATGCACATACAGCAATAGGCATGAATCTTAAAAATAGTACTTAGGGAAAAAAGAAAGAAAACAAATTTAACATTATAAATTAAAATACATATATGTAAAGCAAACACTCTCACCTTATAAGATCCACAAAAAGAAATACATGAAATAAAGACTAACATGTACAACAGACTTTGGTAAATGGGAAGAAAATGTTCAAATGAGAAGGAGGAAAAAGGGAGGGGGGTGGGGGAAAGGAAAGAAGGGACCAAAAAAAAAGAGAAAATCAAAGAAAAAAAGGAAACAAAGCTTTTGTGCATGGGGAGAGGGAATGGGGAAAAAAAGAAGAAGCAAGATATATCATGCACTGGTACAAATTCCATATGATGAATGTTATCATTATGTATATCTAAAATGTGCCAATACGTGTTTTACTAAAATAATAAAACATGTAAAAGAAAAGAAAAGAAATCATTGCCAAATCAAAAAAAAAATGCACTAGAAGGAACACCTATGAGGCATGATGCAAGTGGGAACAGGGAAAGAGAATTAAAAGCTAAAGAAATCTTTTTAGGTTTTTTCCATGTTATAAAAGAATTCAAATGATCTATTTGATAAACACAAAATTAGAATTGTTTCCTTCCCCAAAATTCCCAGTTTTCCTAACAACAAAAGCTACTCTCATTGCCAACTCTGTTGATGAGTAACAGCTTTTCATCCTTTTTCAAGCAGGAAGAAAAATTCAGAGATCAGCAGAGGACGAAAGGGATCAGCAGAGAATATTTACAGAACAGTGCTTCTCTCTCATGCCCTGATTACCGAACTAAGGGCCTGATTACCTTTTGATTTGGGGATGATTTGGCTCAAGGTGGGTTGGTATCAATTTTTCAGGTCTTTTAAAGCAATCTACTTTCAGAACTTCTTCCCACGTGATCCTCTTATCTCCCTATAGAAATAATCCATATGATTTGGAATATTAAAATTCTTGAGCTAGAGGGGAATTTGGTATTCTACAGATGAGGAAACAAAAGCCCAGAGAAGAATTTTGATTTAGGGCCACACAGCTAATCTGAAAAGGAAGGTCTCCCTGGTTTTGTCCTTGTTCCCCTCTATCTATTTTCAATGCTTTCCAAATACACATCTCTGTGAGCTTCTCTGTTCAAAACCCTCTAATGGCTTCCCCCATACTATCAGTGGCAAGGCCAAAAGCCTTACAATGGCCTACACCAATGTGCCCCTTCCCACTCCCACCATCTCTCATCTGCTGCCACTTTCTGTTTGCACACCGCCTGACCACCATGACTTTGCCATCCCTTATGTGTGTCAGGGCTTGGAACTTGATCCTCTGCCTCCTGCTCATTCCCTTGATTCCTTCAGGTCTCAGATCAAAAGTCATCTCAGGAGAGGCCTCTCTGACCACATACACACACACATTTTCCTACTTATATTGCTTTAAAATTCTCCATTATGATCATTAGATCTTATATCTATTTACATATTTATTTATTATCTGCCTCCACCCCACTAGAATGTCTGTTTCATGAGGGCTTGGTCTATTTTGCTCACAACTGCATCTCCAGCACCTATGACAGTGTCTGGCTCATATGGGTGCTCAAAAATATTTGGTGAATGCATGAGTCACAACCAAAATGCATCTGTCACCCAGACTTCTGATTCTTTGTACTACTGCACTGTCAGTTCTTAGTGGTCATATCCTTCAGCCAGAAGAAAAGACCTACAAAAATCCAAAAATGAAATAACATACTATAACTACTCTATGTCTATATAACTTCCCATGATTACCTTCTTTGAGCATCAAGGATAAAGTATCTAACCAAAAGCTAACATCTTGGTGTGCTTAACAGCTCTTTCATTATACAGCTGCTGTGTGATCTGGTTTCACTGCTGCTACTTTAGACCCTTCTGCCTTTCCCACCAAGACTTTCATAATTAATTCCTGACCATAAGACAACTTTATCCAATATTATTGAAAATTAGTTTAGTCAGATATTCTTGTGGACTGAGTGTAATAATAAACTATTCTATAGTAATTGAATTGATGTAAAAATTTTCAAAGATATTCTGAGCAAATTTTAAGGATTGCTTAGCAAAAAAAAAAAAGCACAGTTGAGAATTTCAGAAGAGGTAATTTTTTGTTTTTTTGTTTTTGTTTTGTTTTTGAGACAGGGTCTTGCTCTGTAATTTAGGCTGGCCTTGAACTCACTATGTAATCCAGGCTAGATCCAGTAATCCTCTTGCCACAGCCTCCTGAGTACTAGGATTACAGGCATGTGCCACCACACCTGGCAATAGGTAATCTTATAATAATTCTAAGTTATAAGTAACAAATTAACTGACTTCAAAAGTGACAGAATAATTTAGTATAACTGTTGAAGACATAGGCATAACCAAAGGCTTTCCAAACAGAACCCTAATTGCATAAGAAATAACATCAACAATCAACAAATGGGATCATATCATATTAAAAAACTTCTTCCCAAAAATGGAAAGCACCAACAGAGTGAAGAAACAACCTTCAGAATGAGAAAAATTTTTTCCAGCTATTCCTCAGAAGACTAAGACCTAGAATGTATAAAGAACTCAAAACAACTAGACCTCTAAAATGAACAGACACTTCTCAGAAGAAATACAAGTGGCCAATAAATACATGAAAAAATGTTCAATATCTCTGGCCACTAGAAAAATGCAAATTAGGGGCAGGGATTTAGCTCAGTGGCTCTGGCCTGCCTCGAAAGCACAAGGTCACAAGTTCGATTCTCAGTACCAAAAAAAAGAAAAGAAAAATGCAAATTAAAACAACACTGAGATTTCATCTTACTCTAGAAAGAATAGCTATCATCAAGAACTCAAATAATAACAAAAGCTGACAGGGCTGCAGTAAAAAGAACCTTTCTTCATTGTTGGTGGAAATGTAAACTAGTATAACAGCTATAGAAATCAGTATGGAAATTCCCCAAAAAACTAAAACTTGAAATTGTATTTGACCAAGCTATACTCTTCTAGCTATCTTCCGAAAAGTGTTAAAGATATCACATTACAGTGATACCTGCATGGCCATATTTAGCAGCACAACTCACAATAACTAAATCATGGAAGCAAACTAAATGGCCATAAACAGATGAATAGGTAAAGAAAATATAGCATATATACACAATGGAGTACTACTCTGCCATAAAGAAGAATAACTTTGAGTCATCTGTAGGAAAATGGATGCACTTTGTGTCCATAATGCTAAGTGAAGTAAATCAGATATAGGTTAAATATCTCATGATTTCTCTTATATGAGAAATATATATTATATAAAAAATTTAAAGAGCAAAATAAAAGATAATAGGAAATAGGGAGACAGACTCTGTGGAGATAAGAAGAGGGTCTAGAAGGGGGAAATGGAAGACAGGGAAAGAGAAGGAAAGGAGACGATTAAGACATGATATATTTACATACCAATTCATCTGGATGAATATATTTATTATGTATCACAGACATATACTAACAGAAAATTTTTTTAAATGACAGAGTAATAAACCTAGAAAATAAGTCAAGCCTTATACCTGCCAGTAGGTATACAAGCCTTCATTGGGATTCTACTTTAGTTTGCTTTATCATTTTTTAAAAATCCCCCAAGGTTATAGTGGCACATTCTGTGATCCCAGCTCCCTGGGAGGCCAAGACAGGAGGACTGCAATTTAGCAAGATATCATCTCAAAATTAAAATTTTTTAAAAGGTTTGGGGGTATAGCTCAGTGGTAGAGCATTTTCCTAGCATTCATGAGGCCCTGAGTTCAATCTCCACCACACACACACACACACACACACACTCCCCAAATTTAAGACTAAAGTATCTGCAGTTTGAAATATGACTTTTCACTTATTTTAGCCCAACATAGATAAAAGTGACACAGAGAGTTAGGAATAATAATAAATTTGAACTTTCGCTGTGTACCATGCAGGCAGGGTTTTCCTTCTGTAGCAGAAGTAATGAATTTGCTGTCTCTAGAGGATTCCTATGTTGTTGTGGTTTCCAATCATAAAAAAGATAAAAATCTACACCTGGTCCACTTAACTCTTTCAGAACCAGAACCTCTTGAAGTTCGACTATGTTGTAAAAATTAACACCTATCCTTTTTAGGACATCATAAATGGCAATTCAAGAACCAAGATTTATCTTGTTCTCTGGGGAAAAGTAGTGTAAGCTCCATCAGCGCATGCAAGAAGGACGAAGGAGCTATGCAAGTAGGTCTCAGCAAGAAGAGGGGCACTTTGAAAAGGAAGGAGGCTTTTCAGAAAAAGGGCCAATATGGATGACAATAAAGGGAGGGGAGGTCCTGCTTTGCAGCTGCAAGACAAGTAATTCATACATATTTGGACAGTCTACAATTATTATCATATCTTTGTCAAAAATACACACACTATGAATGCTGTCCAAAAGTCATCTTATCACATTTTCTGAGTCACAATGTTCTTGGCTTTTTGCAAAAGTTATCTGAATACTGCACAGACCCCATGCCCAGCCAGACTTAAGCCATTCTCCTCTATACAACAAGCATGTCGCTTCAAGTCTCTGAATTCAAAAGAATTTAACACAGAAGTGCCTGTAACCTGAAAAACCATATTTCACTTATTTTTAGCCCAATACTACTAAACTGACTAGGAGAGCTGAGAATAATAAATTTGAAGATATGCTATGCATCATGCAGAATTTTAAAATTTTTTCATTCTTATAGAAAAAATGTAAACATTATGTACTGTAAACATGTACCAAAAGGGGGGGACGCAGAGAGAAGGGTCCAAGAGATGGATGGAGTAGGGAGAGAGGAAAGAGAAAGGGGATGAAAAAAGAAATTAAGGTGTATTATACGCATTTAACAACTCCCCACAAAGAATGTAAACATTATGTACTACAAACATGTACTAATAAAAAAAAAACCTTTTCTTTCTTAAAACTTTTTTTGTCACAATGAGTAATGTTACGAGTTAATGTAAAAATTAGAGAACTTTGGACTTAGAAGGTGGACTTAGAGATTCCTTAAAATTCAATGCTTTAGAGAAAATTGGGTACCGAGGACTAATTTACTCAACACCTTGAATAATTAAGCATGCTGCAAGTATTTAGACTGTTAGTACTGTACTAACTTCTAGAGATCACATGTGTCTGCTGTCAGGTACTTCAGGCTTACAAAATACTACTCACCTCCTAGCCAGTTACTTCTCATAGTAACTCAGCTATGTAAACAAGGAGAGTATAAACTATGTTCAAACCCTAATTATTAGAGTTACCGCTAGCTTGCCACATAGCACGGCATCACTATTATGAAAAGAGTGTTTCAACACTAAAATGGTCAGGTTACTGCAAAAGAACTACTGTAAAACAGACCTAAAGGCAAGTTAGCAATATTACAGAATAAATACTGTGTAAGTGAGATAGGCAGTAAAGGATGAGATTACACTGAAAGTTGATTTTGGCTTTGGAATTAAAATTTAATTCTATACCCTAAGCACTCTTCCAGCTCCTAATTTGCATCAGCTTCTGGCCAGTTTGATAATTACAACAGTCAAGTGGCAGTACTGTCATCTTTGAGATGTCCATGCTTGCCGGACGTACATCAGTACCTGTAGCAGCAAGGTAAATGTATGTGGACATCTGCAAAACTACCGTAACCAAAGCTGCATTTCCAGCTGAACAGATTCTACTCTTGCTTGGGAAACCATTCATCCCTGTCTCCCAGACACAGAATCAGGACAACCAATACCCACTGGCTGTGCATCTATAATATGAAGGGGGCTAGGCTAACCCTAAGGTTTTTTTTTTCCAGCTCCCAGATTCTGCCTCATTGCCGAGGGGCAGGGCGGTGCAATGAGAAGAGCCCTGGGCTTGACACCTCTTAAAAAGCCCAAGCCCATGCGCTCTCTGGCTGCCCCTCCAACTCCCGGGCCAGCGGCGGCCCAGCTCGGCCGTCTACCAGGAGCGCGAGGGGCTTCGGGTGGCCGAGCGCGGCGCCCGTGGGGAGAAGGGCGCAGGCCCGGCCGCGGCGCGTCCCTCTGGACCGGTCCCCGCTGCCCACCGCCCGGGACAATGACGCCAGGGCCACCCGCCCGCTCGTCCCTCCGCTCGTCCCGGCCTGGTCCGGCCCTGACCTGTTCTCTGCCCCGGCGGTGCCTCTGCGCAGCGGGCAGAGGCAGGCGTCCGACCCGGGCCCGCTGTCACCAACGCCCCCAGCCGAGCGGGCTGGCCGATCCCGGGTGACTCAGCGTCCCGCCCCGCCCCTTCCAGCCCCTTCCCGCCGCCCCGCCCAGGCTTCCGCCTCGGCCGCCCGGTCTCCCTGCTCCGCCCCGCGCCCACGCCCCCTGACGGCCGCCCATTCGCCCCCTCGCGACAACGGTTGGCGCTGCGAGCACCTGGAGCCGGGAAACTGAGGCACCGGCCTCGCCCTCCGAGTCATTGCCCCCGCCACATGCTCGGTGCGCAGTCCTACGTGTTGCCCTAACTAGGAGCAAGTTTCGCTCCCGCTCTAGGCCTTCACCCGCCTCCCGCTTCCAACCAAGAGAAAAGTCAAAATCCCCTCCAGAGAAGTCCAATTGCGTTCCGGTCCGCTTTGCTCCCCCGAGGCAGTTTCCTTTATCAGGTCACACAGTATTGTCGGTGTCCCATTTCTTTGAGGATTTGAAACCAAGGTGTGGCGGAAAGCCAAAAGGAGGCCGTGCCGAGAAAGCCCCTCTAAAACTTTTCTAAATCTTCACAGAATTCCCTGTGTTAAAGGTCACAAAACCCACTGGCTTGAATTGTTGTGTCCTGTGTTTCTGGGATCTACCTAGTGGATTCTAAGAATTCAGCGAGTGTGTCACGATGCGGGAATAGCAGAGAAAAACTTACTTTTAAGACTTCATTGAATATATTCTCTTTCCTCTGCTTTAAAAAAATTGTGATAAAATATGTAAAACATAAAATTTACCATTTTAACCATTTTTAAGTGTGTAGTTCAAAGACATCAAGTGTATTTACATTGTTGGGGAACCACCATTTATCTCCAGAATTTTTTCACCTTCCCAAACTCTGTAACCATTAAGCAGTATCTCATTCCCTAGGCCCTCATAATCACTCTTCTACTTTTCGTCTCTATGATTTCACTACTCTAGGTACCTTGTATAAGTGGAATCATAATATTTGTCCTTTTGTGACTAGATTATTTCACCTAGTATAATATCCTCACAGTTTATCCATGTTGTAGCATGTGTCAGAATATTCCGTTGTTTGCCTGTTCCACATTTTGCTTATACATATATCCTTCCATAGACATCTGGGTTGTTCTACCTTTTGGCTCCTATAAATAGTGCTGTTATGAACATGAATATACAAACACCTACTTAAAGAGGCCAGGGATTTAGCTCAGTGGTTCCACTGCCTGCCTCAAAAGGGCAACGTCCTGAGTAAGATCCCTGGTACCAAAACAAACAAACAAATACCTATTTAAATCCCTGCTTTCAATTCTTTTGGATATATATCCAGAAGTAGTATTGCTGGGTCAGATGGTAATTCTGTATATTTAATTTTTTGAGAAACTGCCATATTGTTTTTCTCCTTTACTCTTTCAAGCAAGTGAACATTATGGGGAGAAAATTTTCTATTAAAACATCTGGAGTTTGTTGACATTTTTAGCAAATGCTTCATTTGTCTGTAAAACAGTGATTGTAAGAAAAACAATTAACTAATAAGAAACTAATTAACTGTAAGAAACTAATTAACATTGCAAATCTATTGGCTTTGTTTTTAATAATATTGCTGTATTACCCAAAATAACAATAACCCATAATACTCAGCTAACTACAACTTTGTTTTCTGTGGATATACTTTCCTAATGTTATTTGGAACCAAGTATGCCATATGAAATAAAAATGAGTAAAAATCAAGTAGTTCATTTTTAAAATAAAAAAATTGGGATGTCTTAATATACATCGAACCCAATCTAAATTTTTTTCTTTCATTAAAAAAGCCTATTTTAAAATAATCTGGTTCCTGAATCTCAGTGATGAATTCTTTAGTCAGTACACTAAAGTTAAGAATAACTACCCTAGGACATTGTAAAGATTCCAAATTATCAAAGGCAAAATAATATTTTTCCACTGAATTTTAACAACAAAGACTGACTGATCAACAAAGACTGACTGTGCTTTTGTGATGCATCAGGCCTTGTGCTAGGTGTTTGGAATTCAGCCTGATCCACACAGTCAGCTGCCTGCCCTAAGTATGGAGGTCACATACTAACTGGAGTGATGTGACAAGCAATAAATAAACAATAAACCAGATAACCAAGGGTGTGGGGAGTTTGGTGAAGGAACTAAACCAAATGATATAATAGATCTGAGATAATTAAACACTAATGCCCTAGCCATCCACTGCATATAATGAATTAACTTCTCTCCTCTACAACAGGAATGGTATGTTAAAAACAGTCCTCGAGAGAATTGAGGAAATAGTTACTCAACACATTTTCTACAGTATGTGGTTCTAATGAGGAATCTAGGCTGAACATAAAGACGGTGGGGAAGTCCTTCCTGGGGATGATATATTTTCCTGAGACATGAATGATGAGAAAGAATCAGCCACATGAAGAGCTGAGATGTTTTTCTGGTAGGAGAAACTGCAGATGCAAAGCTTTAAAAAGAAAAGCAATGTGGTCAGTTTCAGAAAGAAGCCATCATGAGCAAGCAAGCCAGTACAGTATTATGAGATGAGATTCAAAACCAAACAGGAGTGAAGATCATCCCAGTCCTGTAGGGTTATGGTAGAGAGATTGAATTTATGATATGTCCACATTTTGATACATGATAAATATCCCCAGTTGAAGAGACTGAAAAGAATCAAAAGAGATCAGTATACGTGGAACTGTCTTGATAGCAATAAGAATAGTATCTGCATATGTAATATTAAAACTAAAAAGTATAGGGCCGGGGATTTAGTTCAGTGGTTCTGGCACCTGCCTCCCAAGCACAAGTTCGATCAACAAGTACAGAGTTCGATTCCTGGTACCAAAAAAACCCCCCAAAAAACCCCAAAAATAAAAACTAAAAAGTATATATTTCCCTACCTCCCAGATAATCCTCAATAAAACAAAACACAGAATGGCTCAATTCCTATCCATTTTTATTAATATTATCAATTAAACTACTTAGGTGTGTTATCTTTTGATATCATATCTGAACTGAAATCCAACCTATCAGGATGCCTTATATCTAAACTTCCACAAACTGACAGCTGGGCATGGCTTGGCCACATAGCAAAAGCACCTCCCTCAGGCCTCCTCTTAGTGTGTGTATGTATGAGCCATAAGTGGCTCTTAGCAATGGCAGGCTAATGACAGTAGGAAGCTGCTGAAGCTAATCAAAGGGGCCTTGCTTGTGGAATCAGCTAGCTGTTAATCCTGGAATAGCCAGGGGTCCAGCTCCAGAAGGGCCAGGAGCATAGATAAAATAATATCCTTTTATTCCTATTACTAAAGAAGGCCTGGTCTAACAACCTAGTGGTAAAATACAAAGACATAAGTTTGCTCCTAAAATTTCATGACATGAAAATATTATTAGTTATTCATCAAAATGGTGCCAGAACCTTACAGTACCAGAGTGGAGACTGGGAAGTGTAAGGATTTGGGATGGATGCAGGTGTGTAGGGAAGTCCTGTATTCTCGGAGAAAAATGAGGAGTCCAGGGTGGTTTTGACAGAGGAGCATCGGCTTGGTGGACTTGTGCTACAGCAAGGCCAACTCCTTGAAGAAGATAACAGAGGCTATTTGGTTCTACTTAGGAATGGACTCCAGTTGGCAAGGATGAATACAATTCCTGTTTTGTTCTTCCTGTGAGGAAGTATCTGAGTTGTGAAAAACAGTAAGACCATCATGTTCCTCTTCAGGGTTGTCCAACATATTGATAGAGTGTTGCTTAGGCATTGCTTGTGGAAGCCTGAACTGGTTTAATAGAAAACAGGAAATTCTTTCACATTCAGAATTTAAAAACAAACAGGAAAACAAATTTACCTTAATATTCAAATGCCTATAAGAATTATATTGGAAAAAAAAACCCATTCATCTATATACTTGCATCACACTATCTAGTTACATGACAAAGAAAGAAGGAAGGTATTAGGAGATCTGAAAGGATGGAAGGAAATCAGAAGGAAGGAATGGAGAAGCTGAAATACTGAAGATAATTTTATAGAAAATGTTTATTTCAACCTGCCGTTATTTAAGATCTTTTCTTTTTTAGTAGAAAAAACTATCTCCTCAGAAACAGAACCAGAATTCTCTATTTGAATACAATCAATACTGCACTTTCAAAAATAACTTAGAAGTCATCTAGTTTCTTTTCCTGGTTGTCCACATTAATGATGCAAGGTAACTGAACTCATCTTTTTCTTCTCCGAATAAGGTTGGTTGGTCATGTTTAGCATATATCATGATGACAATCCAGGAAGGTAGTCACAATTATCCTTGGCTTATAACTGAGGAATTTGAAGCTCCACAAGATTAAGAAACTTGAGCCAAGTATAGTTATGAATGTCTGTAACCCCAGCACTCAGGAGGCTGAGGCAGGAGGATCACCTGGGCTACACACTGAGCTCAAGCTCACCCTGAAGTACATAGTAAGACACTGTCTCAACAAAACAAAACGAAAGAATAAGTAACTTGCCTAGTCCATCCTAACTTTCCACTTTCCCACCTTAGTCATTTCTATACTAGTTTTTGTCATAATCTTATACTCTCAGAAAACCATCATGGCAATGCCTCTTTTTGTTTTTTATTCTAGTATTGAGGATTAAACCCAGGGCCTCGAACATGCTAGATAAGAGCTCAATCACTTTGCGACAAGACACCCTTGGCCCTTTAATTTTGAGACAGGATATAATTAAATTGGCCAGGCTGGCCTTAAACTTGAAATCCTCCTGCCTCATCCTCTCAGGTAGCTGGAATTATAGAGGTGTACCACCATGTCTGGCTTATTTTTTTGTTTGATGTGTTTACTTAAATTAATTTGCTTTGTCTTTTAAAGCAGATTTTTGTATCACATCCATAATACAAAACCAGTAGAAGATATAATTCATAGGAGGTAATTATAAAAATAAATACAATGGAGCTGGGTGAGGTGGTACATGCCTATAACCTCAGCACTCAAGAGATTGAGAAAGGAGGATTGAGACCATGCCATAAGCTTGAGACCAGCCTGGACTACACAATGAGTTCATGTCCAGCCTAAACTACATAGCAAGACCCCGCCTAAATAAATAAATAAATAATTTAAAAAATGAAAACAAGCTTGTTTTTAAACTCTAGCTGAGCTGAGGTTTACTCTTTCATTTGTCAAACAAAAAATGAAACTAGTCAGTATTAGAACATTAGGACCAAATAGAAACACTCTCCTTGATGTACTCAAACAGAAGGTGTTAGAGATTAAAAGAATAACTTTTTCATGAAGTGATACATTGTTTGGATAGCAAATCACTTAAAATTATCTCCTGCATCATGCAGGTTGTCCTCATGGACATTTTGAATGCTGATTGTACTTTTTATCCTATTTTGAGAAATAACCTGATTGGCCCAAGATAGCAAAGCAGTTAAAAGGCAAAGCTAGGATGCAGGCTACCACCTGCCAGGGCTCAAATTCTCTGTTGTGCAACTGATTAGTCTGTGAACTTTGCTCCCAATGGGCCATGTTTGCCTTCTTTGCAATACTGTATCTTGGTGCATCCATGGGGCTTAGTGATGCCAGGACCTTCCATATTCTTCCTAAAAATGTGCCAAGAGCTGACGGTCACACTCCAGAGGGAGCTGGACTCCTACAAGGCCTCATGGGGCCTATGTTTGACATGATGCTGTTCTTCCCTCACACAGTACTGGAATGCTCTACCTGTGTGAGCAGCTGGGCCCTTGATGTTTCCTGCTGAAATTGTGGCCTGTTTCATGCCTCCACCCCCATGCAATAATGACATTAGAGTACATTAGAGTACAACATTTCACAGAAATGAGTCATCTGACTTCAGACTGAATTTAGCCAAGAAACACAAGGGAACTGGATGATAGCATGAATCCTAATACTTTGGCCTCTGACAGGGCCAATCTCCACTGATTCTAGTACGCCTCTCACTCTCCTTGTAGGCGATAAGTTTGTTGAAGGCAAAACTGTTGAACTTATCTTTGTTCCCCTATTGTCTAGCAAAGTGTCTGGCACATTGGTCTCCCTAGTACATGCTTGTTGAATGACTGGGTTTGCCTTTGTTAAAAGTCACAGTAAAATTGAAATGGTCCAACCTGGGTGTGGTGGTGCATGCCTATAATTCCAGCACTGTCAGAGGCCAAGGCAGGAAGATTGCAAGTTCAGGCCCATCCTGGGCAACTTATTGAGACCTTGTCTCAAAATTTAAAAAAAAAAAGAAAAAGAAAAGAAAAAAGGACTGGGGATGTAGCTCAGTGTGAAGACCTTTGGTTCAATCCCCAGTATTGCAATAAAAAAAAAAAGTAATGTTCTCATCTTGTTTTTTCCTACAATCATCCAATAAATATTCTTCTTTATTGGGTAACAGCATTTTTATATTATTTTTAAAAATCAGATCCCTCTCTTACGTTCTTTAGTGCCACCCCCTTCTAGGAGTGGGCACATTGTCCCAGACTGACCAATCAGAGACATTATGGCAGTTTTAGGAATAGACACAATCAAATTTGGGTTTTGAGAGACCAGCCCAAGGATCAATACTTTGTTGGTAAAATATAAACTCGAAGGAGCTGTTGGTCATCTCACCCTAATGTGATAGCCTTTGTAAGAAAGAAGTTACCACAAAAAATAATGAAATTAAGAAATGGAGACATTCTAGACTACATAATGGGGACAGCTGGATGCAGCTGTGTCTGAAGTCCCTGTGGATAAATTTTTAGTAATCTGAGATGCTAAAGTTCTCATTTCTTTTTTTTTTTTTTAAGGTCTCATCTTTCAATTACTAGCTCACAAATGCTAATCTGAAATGAAACATTTAGCAAAACAAGAAAAAAGTTGATTTGTAAGATTAATGCTATTAAGCTGTCTTAATTTTTGGCATTAAAATATTTAATGTATCTGTGGTGATAGTAGATAGCAATTATATTTTTCTAGTTGTCCTTAATAGAAAATTAATGAGTCCAAAATAGACAATGAGTCCTTTATCCCTCCACTTAAAAAATAATTTATTGATCTGTGAAATAGAAGTCAGCTATAAACTACAGTATATGTAAATGTTTGAATATTTCAAAAAAGAATAGTGTGCTCATTTTAGTTCTTGGGTTATTTATGTTTTATCTGATTCTAGAAAGGGTTTGAGGAAATTCATTAATTCCTTTGATCTCATGCTCAGCATGGAGTCTTCGGTCCAGAGGCCTCCCAAGGACAACCTAAAAGGTAGTCAAAGAGGCCTTTTAACCTTCCTGCTGTGGGTGACTAGGGATCCAAGGATGATTTTATTTGCCTCCTCCCCAGGACTGAGACCTTGCTAAAAGAGGTAGGGAGGGTGTAGGGGAAAAAAAAAGCAATGGCCCTCAAGGATTTTTTCAGGCTGCTACCCACCAACCCACAGTGGCTGCAGGGCCTCTGGATCTCAAGTGAGCTATATGTACTATGTACCACATAAGGAGCAGCCAGAGCTGGGAGGGTGAAAGGGTGTAGGGAGCTTATGAGCAAAGGTAGGAGAAAAAACATCCTGGCAGGGGAAAGGGGAGGAGAAAGCGGAGGAGTGAAAGAAAGTAAAGGGGAAAAAGCTTTTCTAAATAGTGGAATTTAACTTTTAGGAGGAAAGGGAGAATTGGTATTTGCTTAGGCATCTGCCCAGGGGAGAATGTTTACTCAGGGTTTAATAGCCACAGTGAGGTTAGTGTTAAAATAGAAAGGAAGCCCTATTCTGGCCAGGAGGTGGCCGTGAAGGAGTCAGTTCAGGCTGTGTATTGGGAATATGTATATGAGACTGTATATGAGACAGATCACGGTACCAGGTGTGAGGATGGTGCAACAGACACAAAAACTTTGACTTCTCTAGTTCTGACGGTGGATTTGTGCCAAGCCGTGTAGTCCCACTTTTTAGATTCTTATTTTTGAGATGGCTGGTCTGGTGTAGGGGTGTTTTCTGTTGCCATGGAAAAAGTGAATCTCTTTGGCTCACTTATGACTAGGTTTAGTGTGATTTGTTTTCTACACTGTCTGGGACCTATGCTGAGTTAGACTTCTAGAATGTTGAGATAGTAATTCAGGAAACTGAGTACATGCATGCATACATGTACACACACCCTCAGAGCTAGGAGATGCAACTGTTAGAACCAGCCAGACTCTTCCTTGCTGTAGGGTTGTTGGGCTTTTTCCTCCTTCTGCTTAGAACTTCTTCTGTTCCTATCCTTTTAAAGTCTTCCTGTCCCTGGATAGGGACCAAAGTGCTCCTAAAGAAGAAATGGGGACTTCAGCTCACCTGGGGCAGGTTCTTGTCCTAGCAAAGAAAAACATTTCAAGATGGCTCACTGAGAGGCACAGGCAGCTCTATTAGGTAGAATCAAAGAAGTACTCAAAGAGAAAGTACATGGAGCTCAAGAGATAAGGTGCACAATAGTCTGAGACTGGGGGCATTTATGTGGTTTTGGTGTACCCTTAAGCCAGATGGGCTGGGATGTTTATTGTTTGACTTATCATTTACATAGTGTCTATTTCTTTAAGATCAGTTTTCCCATTAGTTGGCTAAGGCAAAAAAGTTTGGAGATATGGAAGTCTTTGGAATTTATGGATTTAATACAGGTAGCACAATTGGTATTGGGAGATCACTCCCCATCAATCCACCTGAATTTGGGCCAATCCTCCATTAATTGTCCTAAAAGAAGTAGAAATAAGTAAAACAAAGCCAGGCATGGTGGCACTCCTCTTAATCCCAGCACTTGGGAGGCTGAGGCAGGAGGATAACCATGAATTTGAGGCCAGCCTGGCCTACATAGTAAGTTTAAGACCAGGCTGAACTACAAAGCAAGACCTGGTCTCAAAAACAAAGAAACAAAACCCCTCAAAGAATAACAAAGACCAAGGGAATCTCTAAGGCTCCGGGCCAGAGCACATGAGTGTTAAGTTCCATGGCCTGATCTTCAGTAACATTTTCCCACTCCAACTTCATTAACAGTTCATACATAGGGACAACATGTCATGCATGTTAATAAAACAGAGTGAAAGATGATGGAGTGGTGAACAGAAGGGAAATAGCCTCTTGAAATTTGGTGGCCAGATGCTGGAATATAGCAATGAGAAGAAGAGAAGGAGGGCAGTGGGTCCTAGCAAGGATTTGAAGCAAGAACTAAAGCTCCCTGACTCTTTGCCTGGGAAGGGCAACTAGAATCTGCAGACTCACTGTGACTACTAGAGACCCCAGAGGGCTCCATGAAGAAATGCATCAGTGGAATTGAGAAGTGGATGCAGCAGACTGCGTTGGCTAGCTGTATTTCATGCTATTAATGTTGCAGTTTGTACTACATTAGCCAAGGTAACATAGCTATTCCTTTTTTTTTTTTTTGCACTTTATTAAATTCTTTTATTGGTACATTGTAGGTATACAACACAATTACATTTCTCATTGGGAATTGTAAATTT
>NW_004624737.1:11848920-11872735 GCF_000247695.1 Heterocephalus glaber
TTGAATATCAGAGTGTTCCATCTCATTTCCCTTTGGGGTTGCTGTAGGTGATCTGGAAGTCTGGTTTTGAATCTTATTTACATGTTTTCTCATTTCCACTGGGGCGGGGGGCTGTCAGTGCCTGCATGGATTACCTCCTCTGAGCTGGGTGAGGTGGGCCAGGGGCTGGGAGCAGCGGTAGGGATGGTGACCCAAAAGCCCTTTCCTGTGGGTTAATACATTTTTTAAAATATAGCAAGGGCTCGGTTAAGTCTTTCAGGAAATTACTCCACTTCCAAACTCATCTTCTACCCCACACCCTTGATGCTCTGTCAGACTCACCAGCTTGCAGGTGGCCAGCCCAAGTGAGGCACTATAGTCCTCCAAGGAGGGTGGGGACAGGAGTAGTTACTTCCCCCTTACTGATTTATGAGAATATCACTTTTAATTCTCCAAAACTCCAAGTGAGTCAGATATTATTTCCATTTTGTTTTCAGGTGAGTAACAATGACTCAGAGAAGGTGAATGAGATCAGGGTCACACAGCAAATAAGGAGCAGAGTAGAATTAAAACTCAAGTCTGTCAGAGTCCAAAACTCCTGCCCTTAACTGGGATATTCTATCCCCTTACGAAACACCAGCTGTCCAGGCTGGTATCCAGTGTGGGAGATTTCCTCTTTAAGATAAAATTCTAGATATAAGACAGAAAGGAATCAGTCAGGGAAATATTGGACTAGAAGTGAAGGGATCTTCTTTCATGTCCTTCAACTCTCCCCACTCTTGACAAACTTAATTGTGATTTAACATTTGTCTTAGTTTGTTTTGTGTTGCTATAAGAGAATTCCTGAGGCTGGCTAACTCATAAAGCATGACACCAGCATCCCAGCTGTTACAACATGGTAGAGAAGTAGAAATGGAACTAGCCACAGGCAGAAGGGGCCAAGTGCATGGATGGTCCTTCTGTGGTCTCTGCATTCCTTGAGAGCAAGAACTCAGTAAAACCCCAGAATGAATGAAAGGATGAACCAAGGAAATTCTGTGGTTGTACCAGAGGAAGCACCATGGCCACAGTTTGCAAACAGCTTTATCCAGCGACTTTCCACAAGGGAACCTGATTGATATAATACAGACAATCTGGAAAGGCCTAGAGCATATATGGCAACTTCAGGCAAAAAGTTTCACTGAACTATCAGGTGTGATGGTGCGTGTTTGTAATCCTAACTCCTGGAAGACTGAGGTAGGATGATTGCCAAGAGTTCAAGGCCAGCCTGGGCCACACAGTGAGTTCAAGGCCAGCCTGAACTAATAGCGAGATCGTGTCTCAAAAATAAATACATAAAATTAAAAAGTTTCATTGAACTGAAAAGAGCTTCCTCAATACCTGAGGTATAGCTCTATGGTTGAGTGCTTGCCTAGTATGCACAAGGCCCAGCATTGGGGGTGGGGAGAGGGAGTTAAAGAAAGGATTAATCTTTTAACTTGAGGAGAGAAATCTCGGAGTAGAAAAAGATTCATTTTCTTTTGATTGCATACAGGGAAATGGCTCAAGTACTCGAAAACTAAATTATGTGTTAATCCTAACCCTGTTGGCTGGCAGAGAAGTTTGAGGGCGTCTGATGGGTGTGGAAATATGTACCTAGAGATGTAAATCACTGAGCAGTAAGAAAGAGCTGGGCAAATTAGGGGTCCTAGTGGGGGAAGCAGAGCCTGCCCCATCTCATTGAGGCTGAGCCAGCCCTGGGGACAGCAGACCCAGGAACCCCAAAATACTCAATGAGCATTTATGAATCTGTGTGCTACAAAGTGTGTGTTGAAAGGTTACACCTCTCTTCAAAAATTTTAGTAACATCTATTTTGCTAACACATTTACTTACTTATTTATTTATTTATTTATTATTTATGCCACACTGGGGATGGAACCCAGGGCTTCATGCAAGTGCTCTACCATTGAGCTATACCTCTGTCCCACAATAATGCTTTTAGTACAAGTAGCTTCATTTTGGGGAATTCAGCAAGCTGCAAAGCACTCTGTACCACAGGGCCCAGGAGCCACACTCCAACAGCGGCACTGGCATTATACCTACACACACAGAGACTCTCTTGAAAGACGCTAAGCATTGCATGTCAAATTCTTTTCTCACTGGGAAACTACTGGTTACTGTGGAAATGGTCCTCAGGATTTCAGGAGCATTGAGTTATACCTTGGGCACACTATTCATGATGGATCACCTGAGCTTTGCAATCATCGTTCAGAAATCTTCTCAGAGCACCTGCTCTGTGCTAGACTCTGTAGACAGAGTGGCCAATCAGGCAGAACCAGTCATTTCACGCACTGTGACTGGGCCTAAGCCAGGCTTTCAGAACTGGAAACGTCCCTGAATCCTGCTGGATATATGTACAACTACACTGGTTTTCAATCCCTATTCCCTTTTTGTGGCGGTATTGAGGATTGAACCCAGGGCCTTTGCACTGAGCTACATCCACAGCCCTTTTAAAAATTTGAGACTGGGTCTCACTAAGTTGCTAAATTGCCCAGGTTAGGTTCAAACTTTTGATCCTCCTGCCTCAGCCTCTCAGGGTGCTGGGATTACAGACATCATGCCTGGCTTTCTATTCCTTTAATGACAGCCCAGACAGGGCTTTCCCTGGAACAGAATGAGACCCATTGAACAGATTCTGAATTGGTCTGAATAGGCTTATATATTTAAATATGTCCCAGATAATAAAACAGAAAGTGTGCCTAAGGGATATGAAAGCAGGAGCAGAGCCTTTGCGAAGTGCTGCCCTGGGCTCCTTGGGTTTCAGGCAGGACCTCTGTGCGGCTGCCTCATGGCTGAGTCCTTCTTTTTGGGTATCTGGGGCTGCATTTTCATTTTGCCTCCCTGTCTTCCATTGGGAGTTCTTCTCCCAGGGTTTACTTGAGTGGTGCTTCTCTGGAGATGGAAGTTAACCTGGAATGGAAAAAGCAGAAGCTGGGAGGCCGGTGTAGATTCTCTTTCACCACAGCACCAGGTTGTGAGGCAGGAGACTTGGAAGAATTATTACAGTAAGGACCCAGAGCAGCACTGTGGCATCCTGTACACTTGGCTAATACTCCTCTCAAAAGGAGTGCAAAATCACTGTCGATACATAGGGTGTGGCTGGGTGAACTAATTATACAGTTATTTGTATTAGAAAAAATATTTCTACATCTTAAGCCACGTTTTCACCAATTCTGTTGCTTAGAACAAGAGCTATGGACTGATGGTGTTCTAATATCCATCTCCTTTGTGCTGACAGTGTGAGTCACAGGGGCTCGCTCAGGCCTGCCAACAAGGGCCTCACCTGTGCCACACTGTTTGGCAACAGAGACAGGGGAGACGAAACAGATTGCCGGTATGGAGATCCTTAGACCCTAAATTTCCATGGGCATCAGTGTATCCTTTTGACAGCAATGGTGCGGCTTCCCTTCTGGCCATGCACACAGAGGAAAAGATGCTTTTGGCTGACAGATATGTGGGGAGCTGTAGAGCCCTGGCAAGCATCAGCAGGAGAGGGAGTGGCAGCGTTCTCACCACGCACCCCAGGGGTATGCCTGGGTGCCCCGCCCTTGGAACAGTTTGAGTTGCTGAAGCCAGGTGGGAGTTAAAAACAGGCCACTGACAGGAGAGGCCTCTCCTTGGTGCTATTTCCTGCCCTTTCTACAAAAATCTGCTACTTCTTTTAAGAGGGGGAATGGGGAGTTCGAGTCAACTGCATTGTAGCATTTACCATTTCCTATTTAGTAAGGCAAAAATTTAGGGAGGGATGAAGGGTAGGAAAGCGGGGCGGGGGGGCGGGGGGGGGGGGGGGGAGAAGCAAAGAAGCCACAACATCTGGAAGGCCACGGGGAAAAGCAATGAGAACACTGGACCCTGGGAGATATTTTAATGTGTCTAAAATTGGAACATAAAATCCGTTTGGTAAACAATCTCTTTTTTGTTTTTTTTTTCTTTAGCCAGATGGCTATCTGCTTTAGAATGGGGAGAGAAATAGACTACTGTGGTCAATAAACAGACTCTCAGTTGTTACTGTATCTGAGAATTATATCCCATGACCCATTTCCCCTTTCTGACTTATATTTGACAAAATGAAGGGTTATGTTTATTTATTTAAAGGATATGTGAAAAAGGAGGTGAAATATTCTGAAGGAGAGTACCTCACCTAGGAGAACATGAAGCTGTTTGTCATTGAATAGATGAGCTCATAATCTAAAGCCTGCATGAGCTGCCTGCTGGTGATTTGATTTTTGGCTGTAACAAGCAAAAAGGGAAAGAGGATGCACTGGTTGGGAAACTGGGATCAGCTAACAGTTGTCAATGGAAGAGTTACTGTTTTCTTCCTGCATCTGCAAACAGAAGTAATTTATAATGTATTAAGAGTTGATAGTACAGGGGCTGAGGTCGGGGGTTATCTAGAAATTTCAGAAAAGATTTCAAATGACTTAATAACTTTTTGCCACGATCTTATGTTAAAAATAAGGATTAAGAATACTGACCATGGCTCTGTGATGCATTCGCTTAAGGGACAGCCCAAAGAGCCTGTCCTAAGTTTTAATTCCCGGCCCCCACCACTTTATCAGTAAGTGATATTGTACAACTGTCTTATTTTCTCTAACTTTAAGGTCCCTTGGGCACAAATGGGAATACTTGTTTACCTTATAGGGTTGTTGTGAAAGTTCAGTGAGGTAATCCTGGAAAGCTCTGACAGTGACTGACACACAGCACCTATTCAATAAATAGTTCCTATTGCTGTATTTAAAAAGATGAGCTGCTTGACTTCACTGTGTAGATAAAGAAAGGGAGAGGCAGGGCCAGCTAGAGCTGTTAGAGATGGAAGAGGACAGAATGAGGAGGCCCTAGGAAAGCACTCGCTTAGGACACAAGGTCCGTAGACGCTCATTAAATAGGTTACTTCAGGGCCGGGGATTTAGCTCAGTGGTTTCGCCGCCTGTTGTGCAAGCGGAAGGATCCGAGTTCGATCCCCGGCACCAAAAAAACCTAAGGATTAGTGTACATGACTTCTGAGCCCTTTATTCTCTGAGATTCGACTCTACCCTAAAGTGAAAAGTTCAGGCTATGTATCAAAGAAAGAGGTTCTTTGCTTCTTATCCTTTCTATACAGAGCCACAGAGAACTGGGCGCGGAGCACTTGACTTGCCGCAGCAGCAAGCGAAAACCTGTACTGCGCGCGCGCACCCCGTGCGCCTGAAGGCTGTAGAACGCCATCTGCTGACAGTCCTTTCTGATGGCAACAAGGAATACAACCAGAGAATCCGGGCGCGAGAATCTGAGCCAGGGTTCCAGGATTTACAAACTAACCTTTGTTGCGTGCTTGCTCTGTGTCAGTTACTACTAAATGCTGGATGTGCACTTTCTCTTTTCAAACTCTTGTAAAAGAGGCTCTATTAGCACCAGGTTGCTGAGAAAGAAACCGAGGATAAGAGATTAGGCAGTGTATTCAAGTTCTGTGAGCAAATGTGCTGGGTTTAAAACAAGACAGTACTTTGAATCGCAACAGTATATTAAACAAGAACTGGGGAAAGCCAAAAGGATACAGGGATAACAGGAGAATGACCAAAGAAAATTGAGGATAGGAGAGAATGGATTTTAATGGTGAACAAAGGAAGCTCGGCAAAGATTACAACTATGCAACTGATTGTTGAAGACATGGTATAAGTGACATCTAAAGGGTTGCGTAAGACTCAGCCGAACTCACCAGTGTTGGTTCTGCAGGACCCACGATTGCAGTTACTGTCTTTGGGTCAAACCCAGGGGCTGTGGCTGTGACAGAGTAGGTACCCGGAAGCAGCAGCCGGAAGTAGTCGCCGTGTTCACCTAAAAGTTAGAAGGACACAACTCGGTCTGCTGACTAAAAACCTGCCCCAAATGGAAATTTGATTTGAAAAGCGATCAGTGGTAGAGCACATGCTTTGCATGTATGAGGCCCCGGGTTCGATCCCTAACATCTCCATTTTATGAGCCCTGAAGGTGTTTTTGGGCTGGGGATGGATTAGCTCAGTCGCGCCGCGCCTGCCTCAAAAGCGCAAGGTCCCGAGTTTGATCCCCAATACCGAAAAGGAAAAAAAAAAAAAAAAAAAAAAAAAAGCGATCTGGATATTTCAGCTGATCACAAGCGTGTTTTTTCTTAACAGCGTGATGAAACCGACAAAGAGCTAAATTTAGGTATAAGAATAGTCCTTAACGGGAGCAGCTGCTAGAAAGAAGTCTGACTGTGCTCTACACTGAAAGAATTGTGCCCTATTCCAGACCCTATATTTTGATACAAACTCATTTCCAGTAGAGGTTCTCTAGGAGAGAGGAAAGGTTAAAGTTAATACTTTGCCTGATGAAGGAAAACATTTGAGACCTTTATTTTGATATTTGAAAAGCCACTCTGAAGAAATGGTGTCTACCTAAAGAAGTAAGAATGAGAACGATGGGTTTAACTTATAGGGAGACAGATTTTGCTAGACAGAGAAGAAACTAATGTACTAAACAGAGTTAATAGAGAAGAGGAATGCTTTATGAAATTGGGAGCACTCACTGAGAGGCTGATCAGAAGCCCTAGAAAAGCTGCTTAGTTGAGCAGTGCACAACCTGCACTAACAGCCATGGCAACCTTGGGATGGATAACCACTGGTCAGTGGTGTTGTATGCATGTAACTTTATATTCAGCGGGAGGGCAGGACTAAATGATTACTAAAAGTCTGATTTGGAGAATCATATTTTAAATATTTCTTCCATTACCTTCAAAAGTATGCTAAAGGGAAAATAAAATCAAAAGCCTATTTCTCTGTGGCAGGGTTATAGCATTTTGGCTAAAGACTTTCTGTTCTTGTGGAACCATGATGATATCTTTAACATTTCCTTTAAGTGTTCAGTAATAAATAATTGCAATAATAAATACAATAATTATTGATGCAGGCAATAATGAGTAAGTCCTTTTTTCTACCACCTATTAAAGGTCTAGAGTAATTTACTTAAAAATTCTTTAGCAAAGGCAGTGTGTTATTATGTATATGTTAAATTGTTTAAGTTATACCCCAGGGGCTGTTATTTTCTTAATTGGGGGCTTACACTCTGGAGTAGTCAGCAGTTGTATCAGAAAGGCCCCATTCCAGGGCTGGGGACTTAGCTCAGTGGCACCTTGACTGCTTGGCAAGCACAAGGTCCTGGATTTGATCCCCAGTACTGAAAAAAAAAAATGTACTGCCCAGAAAAGTCTCATTCCAGATGCATCTAGGAAGAGGGCTCAACAGCTATCTTGATCTCACATCAACACTAAATGCTTCACTAAGTAGCATAATGAATGTGAACTTGTTAATTTAGCACAATGAGTGTTTGGAAGTGAGCATTTATTGGTGAGATTAGTGGCATTCACTGATGGCTAAAAAAATTTGAGAGACATTCTAAATGTTTACTGAATTCTTATGTCCTTGCTTAACTAGAGTACGAGAATCTAACAAGCCTAGCAGCCTGTGCATTTCATCATGGTGCCTGAAGTTTGATCCCTAAACAGTCACAGATCCAGCTACTGGACTGCAGGGTTCTGGTTGTCTGATGCCTATAGGCTAGTGATGGCGAACCTTTTAGAACTTTCAAACAGCCTGCTGTGGTACATGTGCTATAGGCTTGCCACCACTGCTATAGGGTATAGAATTCTGCTTTTAAAATATTTTCTTTCCCTTAAAGAATGTAAAGAAGAGGTTCCATCTAGCTTAAACAGACTGCACAAACAGATGCCTGCTTTGTAATAAATATTTGACTGGTAAAAATATGGCTGAATCTTGCTGGAGTTGGGGTGTGGGGTTACGCAAATTTCACCTACCCCTAACTGCTAGTAGCTACTGCTATCCATTAAAAACAAACAAGCAGAGGCCTTAAGAGTTGTGCAAGATCAGTTTGGGCTGGGTCAGTCAACAGCACCATTCTTCTGTGAGACAGTTTGGGGGGCTTTGTCATAGGTGAGGCTTTTCAGAAGTGGTTGGACTAGGGTGTGTGCTGCTGGGATCAAGGATGTGATGCTGGGATTGATTCAAATGGTAGGATTAAGGCTGTCCCACTCTGGGTGTGAGTGTGGATAGCCTGGATAAGATATAAGGAACAGAAAGAGAATCTCTACTTGTTGCTTGTAGCTTGCTGCTTCTGTCTTCTGCCTTCTGCCTGCTATGAACTGCTTCTCCTCAGCAATGCCACTCTACCACGCCACCCTGAGTTGGAGCCATCCCACTGTGAACTGAAATCTCTACAAACTACGAGACAAATAAACCTTTCTTCTTTAAATTTGTGTGTCAGGTATTTTGTCTCAGCAACGAGAAAAGTAACTAAGACAAAATTTTGTACTCTTCTAGGAGGTTCCAGGTAACTCCAAGATCTGTCTCCACCATCAATCTTGCCCTGCAGCAAGTCCATTAAAACCAATCTTTCTAATTTTTCCTGAATAGACATGTAGTAAAATTCCTGAGTCAGGGACAAAGCCAAACTCAAGTTTTACAGTCCTTCTCTTTTCTACTCCATGTCACACCAGCATCTGAGCCTCTAATAGCTTCCAGCCTGGAAACACTTCTAACAAAGTTGTACACAGCAGTGACTCCTGGACTCTAATGAGGAATTACATTTACATTTTCTTCCCTGATCCTTGCCTTTCGGGGATTTCTTGCTTCACAAGCAAACGTTTTTTTGTTTGTTTGTTTTTCTTTTTTTCATTTAAACATCTTGGTTGCTTGATCTAGCCCCTTAATTACAGTCCGTATGTCTAGGAAACCCTTCCTTCCTTTGAGCCCTATCCTAGTATCTTTGTCTTTGCTAGTCTCACCAGCTTACGAACTGGCCCATGAGTTCTGCTGAAGAAGATAAGGATCAAGAACTCCCTTCACACCCCAAGCCATGGCCACCTACCTGATGTGACATCATGATTAATCCCACTGACAGAAATGACAGCCCCTGTGAGATTATTATTGTTATCATCAAGCACCATTCCCTTGATGCCCTGGTGAACCTGTAGGGAAAAGTGAACAGTAAAGATCATAAAACTTGTGCAGTGTTTAGGGTCTCAAAGCCATTTCTTATGTGTTCACATTCGATCTTCAAAAGGTAAAGATGGTCTATGCTCCTTCACCCCAATAATCTCTTCTCAACAGAAAAGACAGAGCAATCCTACAAATATAAGTCAAATCATGTCACTGTTTCACTCAAGACCCGACTCACTCAGGGCAAAAGCTACAATTCTTATGATGGTTTGTAAGGCTGAGGTGCCTGTTAGCAACCTGATCCTGGAGGTCCACACTAATTCCAGCCACAATGCTGCCCTTATCTTGACATTTTTTTAACTTAAAAAATTTAATTATGACAAATATATATCAAACAGAAAATGTACCACTTTAGCCATTTTAAGTATACAGTTCAATGTTATTAAATATATTCATAATGTACAGCCAGCACTACCACCTACCTCTTTCCACCAGGACTCTTTCCATCTTGTAAAACTGAAAGTCTGTACTCACGAAACAGTAATTCTCCATTTCCCCTTTCCCCAGCCCTGGAAACCTCCATTCTACTTTCTGTCTTGATGATTTTGATTATTCTAAATATCTCATGTAAGTGGAATCATATAGTATTTGTCTTTTTGGGACTAGCTTATTTCACTTAGCCTTAGCCTAATGGCTTCAAGATTCATCCATGTTGAGACATGTATGAGAACTTATTTCATTGTTTGTATACGCTACATTTTTATAAGTTCACCCACCAATAGGCACTTGGGTTACTTCTACTTTTTGGCTGTTGTGAAAAATACTGCTATAAACAAAAGTGTACAAATAGTTCTTTGACACCCTGCTTTCAGTTTTTTTGGATATATACCCCAAGGTGGTATTGGTGAGTCCTATGGTAGTTCTATTTTAAAATTTTCTGATGGATTACCATACTGTTTTCTATAGCAGCTGCACCATTTTACATACCCACCAACAGTGCACAAGTATTCCAATTTGCCCATATCTTTGCCCACACTTGGTAATTTCTATCTTGTTGCTGTTATTGTTGTTTTTCATAGCAGCCATCCTAATGGGTATGAGGTGGTATTCCACTGTTTTTGATTTGCATTTCCCTAGTGATTAGAGTTAAGAATCTTTTCATATGCTTGTTGTTGGCTTTACATTTGTTGTTGTATCCATTTCAAAGGACTGTTTTTCCCTGGATATCTGCATGGTTCTCTCTTTCAACTCCTTGAAATCTCTTTTTAAATGTCACCTTTTCTGAAAGGCTTTCTTTCTAGCATTTCTCCCTTAAAACTTACTTTCTTATTTTGTTTATTTGGGGTTTTTGTTTGTTTGAGACAGAGTCTTGCTATGTAACTCAGGCTGGCCTTGAACTCTCGGTGATCCCACTGCCTCAGCCTCCCAAGTGCTCAGGAGTGTGCCACCACTCTTGGCATTTTGTTTATTGTGTGTTTATTGTCTGTCATCAATAGAATGTTAGTTCCATATGGGTAAGGATGCTTGTTTAATCAATTCCCACTTTATAGTAAAATTTCTGACAGTTCTGATAGTTGTGCTCAATCATATTAAATGACTGAATCTCACTGGTAGAAGCAATTCAAACATATTGAGTCAGAGCAAACTTAGATGAGCTACACAAAAAACCTAACCTGCCACTAAAGGACATTTCTCTTTTTGTAACCATGAAAGATGATAGATGAGATTTTACCTGTTCCAAGAATTGGATTAGGGCTTCCCGATTACCCAGCCATTCCCGTTCTAATTCCTCTTGGTGGGGAAACTTATTGCAACTGAGTTCCAATGTGATATCAAAGCAGTTGGTGTGGAGATAATTAAAATCTTGCATTCCTAGGGGAAAAAGGGAGTGGCAGATTTGTACAAATAGGTTCTCACCCAATCCCCATCTCATCTCTTTTTAATCATAATGTCTTCACCATGACCTTAATCATCTTCTATTCTACCTCTTTTTTTTTTTTTTCTTAGACAAGGTCTCAATATGTAGCCCAGGCTGGCCTCAAACTTGTGGCAATCCTCCTGCTTCTGCCTCCTGAGTGCTGGGAATATCTATTCTACCTCTTGATGCCTGTTTCCTCTTCTTTTCTATAACTCTTTCCCAAGGTTCTGAGCTCACATGTAATTTCTCTCTTTCCAGTTTACTTTCTTCATTAATGCCCATTTCATCATCTACATTTTCTGCTTTTTCCACTTCATGATTTAATTTTCCAAAGTCACCTTACTAGCTGGACCTGATAATGAAGAATATGCATGTGCACATTACTTTTAGGAGAACAGATTTTTCTCTTTAAACTGTGATATTCTTCAGACCTGGAGAGGAGGGGTTACAGATGAGATTAATATTTTGCTTTCATATCCCTCATCCCAACTGAGAACACAGCACTAACATAAAAATAGTTCTCACAGAGAAACTGACTCATGAAAAAGCATAAGGCAGCTGTATTTTGTTTTTTCTCTACCAAATGCTTACTGCTCTGATCTTCTGTATTATTCAATTGAATATTATTTGTAATGTTTCTGATTATTAAGATGGGATTTACAAATGAAGAATTGGATATTGAAATTTAAAAGTTATGTAGGAGTACAAAGGACCTAGAAAAGTTAAAACAATAACAACAACAACAACAACAACAACAAAAACCCAAAAAACCCCAAAATAGTGTTGGAAGACATTTAGTACCTAATTTTAAGACTTCTTCTTAAGCTACAGTAATCAAGGCAGTGTTGGTGTAAGGAAAGACAATGATGACTTTTGGGGGTGGATCTTCCAATGCTGCACCAACACTGCCATCCCTATAACAAAACCGCTTTCTACATACTGCCAGATCTGACTTCTAATAGTTTGTTTTGTTAAACAAATTTCTATCTATGTTCATACTCTTTTCTTCTATTATCTTTATCCAGTTTTAGGATTAACACAATGTTGAGTTCCTAAAATGAGAGGAGAAGTGTTCCTTCTTTTTTCTGCTTTAATTGTTTGATATAATTTATCAGTTAAAATGTATATGAGCCTGCTGTTGTCATATAGGTAGGTTTTCAAGCTAGAAAATATACTTTCTTTAATAGGTGTTATTCAAATTTTATATTTCCTCCAGTGTTAGTTTCATTAATTTGTCTTCCAAGGTACTTCTTAGAAGTTGTCAAATTTATTTCAAAAAAGATTTTTGTAGTATGCTTTCTATATCCTTTTAAAATCTGTAAAATCTGTGGTAATGTCTCCTAGATCTTGATATTGTAATTTTAAAAATGTATAATTGATATTGTGTAACAGGAAGAAAAGTTCTAAAGGAGCAGGGGAAGTGGGAGGGGTAGGGGAAAGGAAAAAAGGGAAAAGAAAAAATATGAGAAAAGGAAAAAAATGGAAACAAGGTCTTTGCAAATAGGGAAGGGTGGAGGATGTGAAGGGAGGGCAAGGGAAGGAGAAAAAAAATAAGAACCAAGATACTCATGTAAAGGTACAAGATCCCAATGATGAATGTAACTGTACTGTATCCTAAAATGTACCAATAAACTTAATGGGGGGTGGGGGGAAAGATGGGATTTACATAACAAAATTCATTTGTACTTAAAATTATCCATTTATTTATTTATTTATTTATTTATTTATTATTTTTTCCTGTACCAGGGATCAAATTCAGGACCTTGAGTTTTTGAGGCAGGCATGGCATCATTGAGCTAAATCCCCAGCCCTAAAAATTATCCATTTAAAGATGTCTATATTTCCCAAAGTGATCTGCAGATTCAATGCAATCCTTATGATTATTTTTACAGAAATAGAAAAATCCTAAAATTTATATGGAATTTTAAAGGAACCCCAAATAGCCAAAATAATCTTGAAAAGGAACAAAGATAGAAGACTCACTTTCTGGGCATTACGAATCTATAATAATCAAAAGAGCATGGTAAGGACATAAAGATAGACAAATACAATGGTATCTTGATTTATGAAGTTAATTTGTTTTATGATTTTGGGGAAGATGCATTTGTATTTGAGTGAGGAAGATGGCTGTGGTTGTGTTTGTCACCCAATGTGGAGTTTATGAATGGAAGCAAAATTTTATCATATGTTTTTGTTTGTAAACCAAATTGTTTGCAAATACACATTCCTGAATCAAGGTCTTATTGTAGACCAATGGAATAGAACAGAAACTCTCTGTCTATTTTTTTAGAATAGAAACTCTTGCAAACATGGTCAAATTATTTTTGACAAGGGTGCCAAGACCACTCAATTGGGAAAGAATAGTCTTCAGCAAATGGTGCTGAGAAAACTGGATATCCACAAACAAACAAACAAATGGAGTTGGACCCTGAGCTAACACCATATACAAACATTTATAAAAATGGATTCAGGTCTATAGACCTAAATATAAGAACCAAGATTATAAAACCTTCAGAAGAAAATATAGGTCAAAACTTCATGACACTGGATTTGTCAGTGACTTCTAGGTTCTGACATCAAAGGCACAGGCAACAAAAAACAAAAGGCAAATTGGATTTCAGGAAAATTGGAACACTTTGTATATCAAAAAACTGTTAACAGAGTAAAAAGGCAACCTTTAGAATGGGAGAAAATATTTGTAAATAAAGTATCTGATAATGGCTTAATACCCCAAATACATAGATCTCCTTAAACTCAACAATAAAAACCAAAAACTTTATTTAAAAATGAACAAAGACTTGAATAGGTATTTCTCCAAAGAAGATATACAAATGGCCAAAAAGCACATGAAAAGATGCTTGACAGAACTAATCACTGGGGATAAGCAATTCAAACTACCATGAGATACAACTTTGCACCTATGAGGGTGGTGACTATAAACCCACAAACAAAAAATAGTGGTGGAGAGTACTGGAGCCTGTGCACACTGAATGTACACTTGATCTTAGCCAAAAGGCTGAGAAGCAATGTGTGCACTGAATTTAAAATGGTGCAGCTGCTATGGAAAACAGTTTGGTAATTTCTTTAAAAAAATACAAATAGAATTATCTTATGACTCAACAATTCCACTTCTGGAAATATGTCCAAAAGCACTGAGAGCAAGGTTTCAAAGACATATGTGCACACCCATGTTCACAGCAGCATTATTCACAACAGCCAAAAAGTAGAAGCAACCCAGGTGTTCACTGAAAGGTGAATGCACAAGCAAAATGTAACAAATACACACAATGGAATGTTACCCAGACTTCGAAAGGAGAGAAGTTTTGACAGATGCTGCCACATGCATAAACCTTGAGACTATTATGCTAAGTGAAATAAGCCAGTCACAGAAAGACGAAGAGTGAGTGATTCCACTTCTCTGAGGAACTCAGAGTGGTCAAAATCATAACCATGAAAAATGGAATGGTGGCTGTCAGGGACTGGGGCCAAGATGAAGAGTGATGGAGATGGGTGGTGGTGGGTGCACAACATTATGAATGGAGTAACACTGAAATGCGTACTTAAATTAAGATAGAAGATTTTGTATTATGTGTATTTTACCACAATAAAAACTGAAAAATAATTTTCCATTTAACCAATTTTCACTTGCTCTTTAAACAGACAAGGGGAAGCAACCGTTACAGAAAGAGAGGGGAAAGTTGGAGAACAGTGATTGTGGTCCATTACATTTAGAATCACCTGAAGTTTGAGCCTTCAGGCAGAAAGGATTGCTGGGCCTTACCCCAGAGTTTCTGATAGGATAGGAGTGGGGTCCCAAAACTTATATTTCCAACAAATTCTCAGGTGATGCTGATGCTGTGTAGCCAAAGACCACTCTTGGAACAATTATTTTTGATTAACTGAATCTTCTTGGAATTGTGCCTGCTAATTTAGAGTGCCCATTCTTACAGGTATGGGTCATGCTTTCTCAGAGGAGAAGGGGAGAAGGGGGAGAGAGAGAAAACAAAGAACAAGTGTAATTTGAAAAAAATAATTGATGTTTTCAATATAGAGGTTATATATGTTGCTTTCCTAATAAAAACTAAAGAAATCAGTGCATAATAAAATCTTCTTTTGTGTTAAAGTGAGCTTTAGGCCACAAGAAATCTCAAGAAATCTCACTTCTCAAGACATGGTGACTCCTTAACTTCCTTCCCATTTTTCACAGGTCTGACCATCAGCTCAGCTTTCGCCAATATGCTACTTGGACTGAGGCCAGTTTAGATTTTAGAGGATGGGGAAAAGACAGACACTAAAAGATGATTTCTGAAAAATCCTGGCTTTCTGCATGAGCCTCTTGTCTATGCTTAGGTTCTCTAGCTGTTAAAAGTTCATAATCAATGGTCTATTTTTACCTTGTTCATGGGCAAGGCCCAGGGAATAGAGAGAGACACCCTTTGCTAGAGCTTTCTTCTCTTTGAGGCTTTGATATCAGGGGCCAATGCCTATGGCAAACTCCTGCTAATGAGGTGGGCAGTTAGGATACAGAGGGGAGAGATGGGGGAACTGGTCTTTCCCAGGCCAGCTCCTTTGCTCATCTGTTGCTGTATAGAGCATACTCTTGCTACTTTTTAAAATCTGACATTGAGTCGGGGATTTAGCCCATTGGTTCCGCTGCCTACCTCACAAGCACAAGGTCCCGTGTTTGATCCCCGGTACCAAAACAAAACAAAACAAAAAAACCCCTAACACTTATAATCCAGGTATTTCCCAAAGCTTTACATGAGCTAGTTTATTTAAACCATCAAAATTATGAGGCAAAAAAATAAATAAATAAACAAATAAATAAATAAAATTTTTAAAAATTATGAGGCAAATATTGTTATTCTAAATTACAGGTAAGGAAAACAAAGCACAAGGAGCTTAAACAATTAGTCCAAAGCCACATAATTGGTAAACAGGCAAGCTGGGGTTTAACCCAATTTACTTTCTTTTTTTTTTTTGAGACAGGGTCTTGGTATGTTTAGCCTGGCCTTGAATTCACTATGTAGCTCAGGCTGGCCTCGAACTTATGGCAATCCTCCTGCCTCAGCCTCTCAAGTGCTAGGATTACAGGCATGCACCACCACATCTGGCTCCAGTTTACTCTTAATACCCTTCACCAATTGGCCCCATTATGTATTTTCCCCCTATGCCCAAATCTGTTATGTAAACAACCAGTTCTGTAGGACTACAAGGTGTCTCTATCTATTTTAAAGAGTCTCAAGACAACACCAAATGCCAGCCTGAGACTTCTACATGTTTTCAGGTCTCTACTGGAGTACAAAATTCTGCAGTATTCCCACTGTTTCCTTAAGAAAACTGGTCATTCAAAAGGAGAAATGGTCACTGGTCTACCTAAACTTGAACAGTTCCCAGGACTTTCCTTACCCTTGCTGAGAGAGTACCAGGAAGCCCCATTGGTGATGCCATCTGGAAAGTAATCCCCACAGTTCCAGCCCTGGTGCATCCAGCCATGTGCATAGGAGTAGACCTTGGCCAGCTAGAAGGAAAACAGGCAGAAAATGACCTTGAATATTCCTAACTCAGATGGCAATGCTTATACTCAGAGTGAGAGCAAAGCCAAGGAGCTCTACTATGTATAAACAACAGATTATATGCTATAGTGAAAGGTAAATGATCAGGGATGGAGAGACGGTGTATGCATATGTGTGTAAGGGTGTGTGTGGGTCAGTGTGTGTGTGAATGGAGTAAGCTGTTGTTGTGTATATATACATATGGGTGTGTAGGTGGACTGGATTTAAGAGATCTGTATTCTGATTTTTCCACTTACCCAGGGCTGATTCCTCATGTACAAAGGGAGGGGTGCACTAGAAAATACAGAAGCTGCCTTCTTATTGTACCATTTTCTAGGTGAATTTTATAAAAGAAATCAAGGAGCAAGTAAAGGAGTAGTACTGTTTGTTGGCTGGCAAGAGAAATGTGTTGGAAGAACATTTTAAGATTCTCTCTATAATTCTCTTTCATTACTTATTTTGTTTTGTTTTTTTTGAGACAGGGTCTCACTACGTAGTCCAGGTGTGACTTGAACTTGCTCTGAGGCCCAGGCTGGCCTTGACCTGGTGATCCTCCTGCCTCAGCCTCCTGAATGCTAGGATTACAGGTGTGTGCCACCACACCCAGATTACTTTTTTTTTGGTACCAGGGATGAACTCCGGACCTTGACCCTCCGAGGAAGGCAACAGAAACACTGAGCTAAATCCCTGGCCCAGATTACTTTTTTATAGTAGTGGATGAAATGAGATTACTGGAGAAAAATATAATAATACATTTGCTTAGTAAAATAATTGGTATTATTCTCAATAAAATTCATTTATTAGTTCATTTATTACTCATGCTATATATACTTAATTCATTTATTATGTTATATATAAAAGTATTTTATATATCAATATATAATTATATATTAATATATTCACATATCATGATATATCCTTTTATAATTTAGTTGATACATTTTATTGTAAAATAATTATAAATTTATTATATTATTAAATATATTTAATACATTATGAATGTAAAAATTCATATATATTAATTTTATTGTATTGTTTTGAATTATTATTTAAACCTTTTTCATGTGCATGGTCTCTTTTTCATTAACATAGGCATATTAATATAAAAGTGTAAATCAGATCCCCTGAAGTTCACATTTAGAAGTCATGAGCTTAAGGGGCCGGGGATTTGGCTCAGTGGTTTCACCGCCTGCTGTGCAAGCGCAAGGACCAGAGTTCGATCCCCGATACCAAAAATAAATAAATAAATAAATAAATAAGAACTCATTAGCTTACCACCAGCACTATTGGCATATTTCTTGTTTGCCATTAGCTTAAGTTTGTTTTGCATGGTGGTAATTACAGTATAAAACTTTCCTTTTAATTTACTTTTTTATGAATTTATGGCTTATCACTTAAAGCAAATTGTAATTTACTGGACTATAAGACTCCAATGAGCAAGTTGTATTTTTTATTTTTGTAGTCTTATTCCTAAGGAGGTCCTGTGTCACTGATTTGAAGCTTGTTGCCTGAGCCCCGAGTTCCCCTGGCAGGGCAAACTGCCATTCTGCATACCTTCTGGAAAAGCTTATCGTCAGGTGTGGGGGTAGTGGTAGTGCCATGAGAACTTCGGAGCCGATGTCTGAGGGACTTGTCATATGGGTAATTGGCCACGACTGCTCCTCCATGGAGATTGGCTGAGAGAACAAAGTTAATGGAGTGCATCCACCGGATCACAGCCCGGGTCTCAGGCTCCACCTGTGGCAAGAGGACAAGCTGGTGGGAAGTTGCAACGGGAGCTGCCCTATGACTGCTGGGATAATTCTGTCGGGAAGAGGAGGCAGCTGGTCTCAATAAGAGTCCTACAGGCAGGAGAAGTGTGACTGGGGAAATTTTGACCTTTGGAATTCTGGTTACAAAAATTAAGTTCACAGAACCCTATTTCAGAAGGAAACTTTATGTGGAATTAGTAGAATTTTAGAAAAAGTTATTCTAAAGAAAGCCCTGAATCCACTTGGACTTGCAGTATATAGAAATAATTTATAGTCCTCAGTGATTTTTTTCTCCTTTCAGGATGTACATTTAGAGATTATGTCGTGCTAATGTGTTAATTGTTCCTTCTGGACCCAGGGTCAGCTCTGAAGGCCTCATCTTCCTATTCCAAAGGGGATTGCAGGGATGGTTTCAAGTGTATCAAGAGTCATATAGTTGGGGAAGAGGAAAAACTATAAGGGTAAAAAAAACCCCATAAGGGTTAGACTTCCTGAACGTCTTTCTAGAGCTAATTGTCTATGGACATATCAAGTTTACCATATGTAAGACAAACTTCTCTATAGACTGCTAGAGTTCTCTGTCAATAGCCTAGTATAATATAATGTTGGATTAAGAGTTGGAAAGCCCAGGTTTTAACCCTGATTCCAGCAATTATCAGCTATGTGTATTTAAATTACAGTGGTGCCTCGGTTCATGAATGCTTCTGTTCACAAACAATCTGGTTCTCAAACAAAAGCATTTGACAAAAGTTTGCTTCCATTCACAAACTCCATATTCGGTGACAAACAGCGATCTGCCCCAAAATTATAAAACAAATCAAGTTCATGAACTGATACACCACTGTAATTTATGTATAAAGCAAAGATAGATAGCACTAATTGATGTATTTACCAAACTGATGATCTACTGAAACACTGGGCATGAAAAAACTTTGTGCAGCAGGCATGGTGATGCACACCTGTAATCCCAACACTCTGAGAGGCAGGAAGAACACAAGTATGAACCCCATTTGGGCAACTTATCAAGACCTTGTCTCAAAATAAGAAAAAAAATTTAAGTGTTGGGGATGTAACTCAGTATGAAGGCATTGAGTTCAATAAGTAACTGACAATGAGAGAGACGGAGAGATAGATGAGAGAGAGAGAGAGAGGGAGAGAGAAACTTTGTGAAACTGCTAAGTAACATGTAATGGTATGATATTGTTTTCACCTCCTTCACCACCATCACCACTAACATCAAACATTTAGTGAGCATGAGCATGTGATTCTCGAAGGGCTCTACGTTGGGGAAGGGAATAAATACAACACAGCATAAGACACTTTTGTGGCTTGTATCTAGTTGTCCCCCTAAAGTGTCATGCAGTCATAGATGGGGAGTTTCAAAGGTGGCTGGATTAGGGTGTGTGAATGTGGATTAAGGGTGTGATACTGGGGTTACAGGTATGGATAATGGAAACTCCACCCTGGGTATGAGTGGCACCAATCAATAGGCTTGTAGTCTGGATGGAATACAAAGGAACAGAAAGAAGGCAGGCTCCTGTTTCTGCTGCTGCTTGCTACTTTTTCTGCTTGCTGCTGCTTTCTTCTGCCTGCCATGCCATGAACTACTTCTCCTCTTTGATGCCATTCTGCCATGCTACCCTGCCTTGGAACCAGCTGACTATGGACTGAAACCTCTAGAAACTGTGAGCCAAAATAAACCTTTTCTCTTTTAACTTTTTTTGTTGGGTATTTTTGTCTCAGCATCAAGAAAAGTAAGACAGATACAATTATTATTGCTTTAGATAAATTCATGAGCGGAGTTGATGTTTAATTCTTGCTTGTTTGGTTAATGTGAATACTACTTGGCAGCCTTTCTGCAAGAATTTTCAGATGCTGGTTTACCTGCTTCTGTTTGCAAAATTTAATCACCTACCTGGTTTTTCCAGTTGTCTGGAAGGGGTAAATGATGGTTGGGGCCTCCGTACTTCTCATTATAGTAGAAATAAGTATTGAGATCAGGGAAGTTGCGGTTCAGATCCACTCCATTTGCATTGTTCCTGCCAATCAGATATCCAGATGTGTTCAGGCCCTAGGAGAAAGTTGAAGAGATGAACAATGAAGGTTTCAGATGGAATCTTATATTCAGAGAACACTATGTAACTCTTTTTGATATTTGTTTAACCTATCAGATGATGTAGCATTTTCTTCTTTTACTTATCCAAAGATGCAGTGGTATGCCTCAAATTTTCCTGAAAGCCCAATGCTGGAGGTAGAGATCCCAGGAAAAGCTCTAAAAAATGTGAGGTATTTCAATAGTCTTTGTTTTGTTGTTGTTGTTTACTTGATTTTTTGTTTTGTTTTTTTGAGACAGGATGTTGCTATGTAGTTCTGGCTGGCCTTGAACTCACTATGTAGCTCAGGCTGACTTCAAACTCCCAGTGATCCTCTTGCCTTAGCCTACAAGTGCTGGGATTACAGGCATGCACCGCCATGGCTGTCTGGAACCTTTGTTTTTTAAAAATAACTTTATCAAGATATTATTTATATACTATAAAATTCACTTGCTTTTAATGTACAATTCAATGGATTTTAATATGCCTACAAAGTTGTACAACCATCAGCACAATCTAATTTATTTATTTTTAATGGTTTTATCCTCTTCTCTTTATTACAAGAAGGAACAATAAAATAGAAACATTTGCATGGAAAATGCGGTGAGGAGTGAGAGGGAGGTGTGAGGAGGGTATGGGGCATGGTAACTCCCTAGTTCAGGGAGGGAAGGGGAGGGAGCAGGCTGGCCCCAAGCCTCCCCGGAAGGAAAACCTGACACTAGACCAGGACCCTGGAGCTGGGGTGGGAGCGTGGGCGACAGCTCTAGGCCTGACTTCACACAGCTCTCTCCGCAGCAGCAGCCAGCCGCCGGCCCCCCAGCTGTGGGCATCAGAATCTCGCCGGCTGCCCCTGCCCCTCCTGGCTGGTGCCCAGCTGCAGCTTCTGGATCTGCCGCACCACAGCAGTAGCACTGAAGGCTTGCTTTCACCTGCTCTTGGCAAAGTTCTTGATCTGCTCACTCATGGACTGGTGAGAGCCGTATCTCCTGCGATCCATGGGTGCTGCAAGGCCTGCTCACATGGGAACCTCTTCTCCGGATCCTTCTCCATCAAGTGCCAGGTGAAATCTTTGGCAGTCAGAGATGTCGTCCCAGTAAGGAGAGTCAAACTCATACTTGGCCTTCAAAATCTGTTCAAAGAGTTTGGCATCATTCTTGTCAAGGGGGGTGGGAGGGTGGTAACCGCAGAGCAGGATGTAGGTGATGACTCCAATGAACCAGCAGTCCACAGCCTTGCTGTAGGGTTTCTGGGCCAGGACCTCAGGGGCTACGTAGCCTGGGGTCCCACAGGCTGTGGAGAGCACATTGCCCGAATCTTCCATCTTGGAGAGGTCAAAGTCAGAGATCATGATCTTGGAGTCTTTGTCCAGGCTGTAGTAGAGCAGATTTTCTGGCTTGAGACCCCTGTGTAAGATGCACGGGTTGTGCAGGTAATTGACAGCGCCTGGCGTCTGGAAGATGAGGCGGTTGGCGTCCTGCTCTGTGTAGAAGCCTTTTTCCACAATGTGATCGAACAGCTCCCCTCCTGACACCAGCTGCATGATTAAGGTAGAGGTGGCGGCCACTCTCGTAGATGTCATCCAGGGCTAAAATGTTGGGGTGCTTGATCTTGTGCAGGACAGCGATCTCGTTTTTCATGCCTTCTTTGCCCTCCAGGGCTTTCTTGGCGATGCACTTGATGGCCACCAGCTTCCGAGTCCTCTTATCTTCTGGCAGAATGACCTCTGAGAAGGCCCCCCTGCAGTGCCCCGGGCTGAGCCAGGCCGAGCTGCTGCTGGCGCCGCTGCCTCCTCCTCCCGCTGGCTCCTTCTCCCGCTGGGGCTCGGTGCTTAGCTCAATCTAATTTTAAAACATTTCTACCACCCTAAAAAGAAATCTTACTCCTACTTAGTCAGTCCTCATTTTCACCTCAGCCCTTAGTTATCACTTTCTATCTCACTACATTTTTCTCCTCTGGACATGTCACATAAGTGGGATTATATATTAGGTGTATGTAATACACTGTGCCTAATGTTTTTAAAATTTGGCCATGTTGTAGCATGTGTTAGCATTCACTCCTTTTGTTGCTAAATAGTTCCATTATAGAATTTATCACATTTTATTTTCACTAGCTGACGGGCTGTATTCATTTTCCAGGACTGCTATACAAATTACTACAAAATGAGAGGCTGTAATAAAGATATTTGTCCTCTCACAGATCTAGAGGCTTGGGATTCAGGTGTCAGCAAAGGGAGACTTTCTGAAGTCTCCCTCTGTGTCTTCTTGTTTCTGGTGGTTTCAGAAAATCCCTGATATTCCTTGGGTTGTAAATACATCCCTCTAATTTCTGTTCCCATCTTTACCAGGCCTTCTCCCCAGTGTGTCTGTGTCTTTATAAGTTTCTCTCTTATAAAGGCCTCAATCACGCTGGATTTAGAGTTTACCCTACTTCAGAGTGACTTAAACTAACGACATCTGCAAGGGCTCTATTTCCAAATAAGATCACAGTCACAGGTTCCAGATGAGCAGGAATGGGGAGGGGAGGTTACTATTTAACCCAGTTCAAGGACATTTGGGTTATTTTCACTTTTTTGGCTAATATGAACAATGTTTCTATGAGCATTCATATACAAGTCTCTTTGTGGATTTATGTTTTTCCCCCCTTTGGTATGTATCTAGGAGAACTGCTGGGATATGAGTCTGTGTTAACTTTTTGAGAAATTGGAGAGCTGTTTTCCAAAGTGATTGCACCGTAGTAACCTACTGTCCTCATTTTTAAAGAATTTAGGATCCTTACTTTTATTCTGAAAAGTATCAACTTTCTGAATCCCTAAATTTCTCTGCTCATACTCCAGATTTTATCTTTATTTGCTCATGTATTCATTCATTTGTTCAGTCAGCCATGAGTTAACCAACATTTACTTGTCTTTCTCAATTCAAAGATAACTGATAGACATTAGGGAAAGAATTAAATGGGACGTTATTTTAGTTTTCTAGGAATTCACAGTATGCATGGAGAGTTAAATATAGATGTAAATAATTAAATATATAAAGTGGTAGAAAGGAAGCCTACTTAAAACTGAAATGTCATTTAATGTTTTGTGTGGCATTGGAGAAGAACACTAGAGCCCATGTGGCCCTGTGGACTGAGAGGGCAGAGCCCAACTGTTGGCTATTCCTGCAAGTGGGTAATGAATCAATGCCGGGCAGCTGAAAACTCAGATGTACTACCACTCAAATTTTCTTTAAGAAGTCTTTATTATTCATAGATTTTTCCTTTTATCATGGCATTTTGCTTGTATTTTATTCTTAGATCAGACTGAGAAGGTAACTTTTAAAAACATTCTTTTAAGCTTCCTACATCAGTTCTGTTCCAGTGGAACCATTTATCGGCCTTTTCAGTTTGGCGTACACTTCTATGACCTAAGGAGTTTTCGCTGCTTGTTCATTCTTTTTTTTTTTTTTTTTGGTACAGGGGATCAAACTCAGGACCTTGCGCTGGTGAGGCAGGTGGTGGCACCACCATGCACATCGGCGCCAAATAACCTCTTTG
>NW_004624737.1:11872835-11895654 GCF_000247695.1 Heterocephalus glaber
TTTTTTGGTACAGGGGATCAAACTCAGGACCTTGCGCTTGTGAGGCAGGTGGTGGCACCACTGAGCTAAATTCCCAGCCCATTCATATCAGTGTAGCTCTTACTTGTCAGTATTAACAGCTATGGGCTTTATCAGTTGATCTGTCACACACACTAGTCTTCAGACTGGAAATAAGGGGCTTCCTGGACTGGGGGTGTAGCTAAGTGGTAGAGCACTTATCTAGATGTGTAAGGTTCTGGATTCCATTCTCAGCACTGCCAACATGGTGGTGGTGCGGCTTCCCCCTAAAACAAGTTTCCCATAACACATTTCCCATAAGCAGGAGGGTGACATAGTGGTTTCCTATTACTACTGTAACAAATTGCCACAAATTTAGTGACTTTGAATAGCACAAATATATTATCTTAACAGTTGTGGAGAGCAAAAGACTGAAATGGGTCTCACAGAACTAACAGCAAGGTGTTAGCAGGGCTGTGTTTCTTCTGAGGCCTCGAGGGGATTCTGTGTCCTGACATTTCCAGTTTCTACAAGCCATCCACATACCTGGGTTTATGATCCCTTCTTCTATCTTCAAAGCTAGCAACATAACATCCTCAAATCTCCCTCTGATTCTGACCATCAGCCTCCTTTCACAAGGAAAGGACACTTATGGTTGATTACATTGAGTCCACTCATGTAATCTAGGATATTTTAGGTCAAACGGTTAGTAATCTTAGTTTCATCTGAAAACTTAATCTTTATTGCCAAGTAACATAAAAAATTCATAGGTTCTGCGGATTAGGATGTGGACATATTTGGGGGGTGCTTATTCTGCTTTCCTGCTTATGACTTTAAAGTCTGGTAGCTAGGAAAATCTTCCCTGTATAATCATACAGACAAGTTTCCTATGGGCATAGCAGGCAGCAGAGGTGTCTGAGAACCTGATGAGTCCTCTCAGGTTTAATTTCAAGGTGTGTGCTCTCTGAACAAGAACATGCCAGATGAGCAGAGAAGACTGGCTTCCCAGACATGGCTCTAGGATCTGGTGGGCTGGTAGGGAGTTTCCCCACTTCTTCCACTCTTTGTATTGCAAAGGATGTGGACAAGGATGAGTTGCTTCTCCAGTTTCCCCAGTACAATACAGGGGAAGCTAATGAAGAAAAATATCCAGGCTGGGGTCTTCCCCAACATCCCTCTCCAATTTTCCTGCTCTTTGGAAAACTCAAGTATTGAGGCATATTAGTGGGCACTTCTCTGGTTTCCAGCAGTGGGTAAAGTTCTCTTTTTCCATTTGTTGAGTCATTTCACCAGGAAGTTGTGAGATTGCAAGAGTGAAATTTGTGTTTGATTCAACATTCTGGCTCTATTTCCCTATCTGCCTCCACTCATCCACAGTCATATTCTCAAGAAGCTTTAAAATATACTTTAACTTAATCCCCTCTAGTTCCCCCTCCCTTATTTAAATATAGATTTAAAAAGAAACATACCTATTGTGCAAAGCAGATAGATGCCTGGCCTTACCCTTGAGTATTCTAATTTGGTAAGTCTAAGCCGGGACCTGGGAATCTATATTTCAAAAATCTTCACCTATTATTCTGATGCACAGTCACGAGGAAATCCATTGATTTAAAGTAAGGCACACTGACATTTTGAATTTATGTTAGGAAGTAAGTAAAAAAAAAAGCCATAGACATGTTTTCTTATCTGTCTCACTGGAGATATAACTACAAAATGAAAATCTGAAAACCTGATTACTATTTAGTAGAGAAATAAACCCTCCAGAATTATAATAAAGAATCTACAATTAATTCCCCACCCTCAAATCTGGGAAAAGTGTGCTCTCCTTGGTATTTTCCCCACATACACAATGGACACCTAGTGTGGGAAGGAGAAGAGTATTTAGGGTTCAAATGTAAAAGTTCAGGAAAGGGGGTATATTTTTGCAATATCCCTTCACATCTGGATAGTATTCTGCAGTTTATGAAGTAAACTGTATATTGCTTCACTGATCCTCACAATATAACCTTGAGGTCAAGTGGTATAGGAGAAACCGAGGCTCAGAGCAGCCCACTGTCATTGCCTAAGGTGCTACAGGAGGGAGCCAAAGTCTTCATCCTTCATTATATTTGTTGGTTCCACTCTGCCCTCCCCTGACATCTTATTTTTGAGTGGCATTTACAGTGTGACAGGGAGCATACTGTCTCCTGGGGTTTACTTTTCTTTCATGGGATGGCTTTAGTCTTTCTCATACCTGGGCAGCAGCCATCTCGTAGCCATCTGGGTTCATGGATGGCAGGATGTGAATTCGTGTGCTGTGAATGAGCTGCATGATCCTTGGGTTCCAGTTCCGGAACTCCTCACACAGGAACTCCGACATCTGCAGCAGTAGCTCTCGGCCCAGCACCTCATCACCATGCATATTCCCCACATACTTGACTTCCGGCTCCACTACAAGTGAAGAAATGCACAGGCAGAAAAAGAAAAGATGGAGAAAGTTTGGATGTGCCATTGATCCCTCACCCTGCAAAGAATCTTTTGAGATCCATTCAATAATGAATGAAGGAAAATCTCAGGCTTTAATTGGGTCTTTGCCAATAGTTCTTGAGCCCCTTCCTAGCCAGTTGCAATTGCCAAAGTTCCAAGAATTTATGGCAGAGCTCATTAATTCAACTTCCATTACGCATTTGTTTATTATTCCTAATCTTCACAGAAAACCCTTGAAGAAGGCACTTTTAACTGCAGAGTGAAGAAGAATTGGGGATAGAAGAGGTTAAGTGACATGTCTGAGGACTTTAGCTAATGAATGTAATAGAAGTCAAAGCCCAGTTAGCATCTGCTGTGCCATTTACCTCAGTGCACTGCTTCTCAGAGACAAATCTTTTGGATGACGGTGGTGTTTTCCCAATACCTCTCTCACAAAGTAGTCTTGGTGATAGCATAACAATTGCTGATCATTCCAGTTGAAAATTTAATTTTCCTGGCATGTAGGAAACTAAAATCACTCCTTCATATCTGAGAAGGCCATGTCCTGAGGCACTGAATAAGGAGTTTATTTATTTATTTATTTGGATCTGGGGAAGGTGTTTATTTTTTATCTCAATACTTACTCTCCTCTTTGATCATCTTACCTGTTTAACTGAAAGATCATTCTTGTTCCCTTTCATTTTCATTTATTTAATTATTTTTTTTTTTTGAGACAGGGTCTCACTATGTAGTTCAGGCTGGCTTGAAACTACTATGTATCCAAGGGTGGCCTCAAACTTGCAGTGATCCTCCTGCTCAGCCTACCGAATACTGGGATTACAGGTTTGGGACACCACATCCAGCTTTCTTGCTCCCCTTTAAAAGAAAGAAGAAAAGCTCCTGCCAAGTGACTTCTTTTCCACTCAATACTTTTCTGCCTCCATATCTTTTTTTCTTTTCTTTCTTTCTTTTTTTTTTTGGTACCGGGAATTGAACTCAGGACCTTGAGCTTGTGAGGCAGGCATGGTGCCACCGAGCTAAGATATGACTTCTAATAGTTTGTTTTGTTAAACAAATTTCTATCTATGTTCATACTTTTTTCTTCTATTATCTTTACCCAGTTTTAGGATTAGCACAATGTTGAGTTCCTAAAATGAGGGGAGAAGTGTTTCTTTTTTTTTCTGCTTTAAATGTTTGATATAATTTATCAGTTAAAATGTATACAAGCCTGTTGTTGTCATATAGGTAGGTTTTCAAGCTAGGAATATACTTTCTTTAATAGGTGCTATTCAAATTTTATATTTCTTCCAGAGTTAGTTTCATTAATTTGTCTTCCAAGGTACTTCTTAGAAGTTGTCAAATTTATTTCAAAACAGATTTTTGAAATATGCTTCCTATATCCTTTTAAATTCTGTAAAATCTGTGGTAATGTCTCCTAGGTCTTGATATTTTAATTTTAAAAATGTGTGATTGATACTGTGTAATAGGAAATAAAGTTCTAGGGGGGGGGGGGGGGTGGGGGGAGGGAAAAGGGGAAAAATATGAGAAAGGGAAAAAAATGGAAAGGGGATCTTTGCAAGTGGGGAGGGGTGGAGGGGGTGAGGGGAGGGCAGGGGAAGGGGGAAAAAAATAAGAACCAAGATACTCATGTACAAGATCCCAATGATGTATGTAAATGTATTTTATACCTAAAATGTACCAATAAACTTAATGGTGGAAAAAAAATCCCTGGCTATATCTTTTTTGATTCTATACTCTTCATCTCATTTCCAAATCCTTCTCCTAATCCTGTAGTGCAAATTCAAATGTTTCTTACTCTGTGACACCACCTGGGCTCTCCTTGTTGGGAGTGAGCTCTCTGTTGACTTCCCTTTTATGGAACTCACTACTTTCTGCTTTTGGTTTTAACTATTTTTGACATGCCTTATTTCTTGTACTGGACCCGGCCTTAGAAATGTATATATTTCTTAATTTTCTTTAGAACACAGTGCATTATTATTTATCTCAGTATTCTTACAGTAGCCTTCTCCAAAGAAATGCTTGAAAGGCTCACAGGGGTCATCTGATAGATTTTCCACAGTGTGTATTCTTTAATGTTAGGATATTTCTTTAATCTTAGAGTATGTCAGTGATGCTGAACCTTTTAGAGCGTTCAGTGATAACAAACAGCCGGCTGTGGCACACGTGCCATAGGTTCGCCTCCACTGGATTATGTCCTTCTTACTTTTCTTAGTGTTCAAATGTCTTCCTTTTAGGAAAGGCTGGTGATAGTAGATGACTGATAGTTTTCTTCATATCTTTTTTCAGTAAAACAAAATTTGGAAAAGCTATTTTAGACTCCTTCAATCTCTCTCAATTTAAATTCTTTTTATTTTATTAGTACATGTTTGCAGTACATAATTATTACATTTATTGTGAGGAGTTAGCACTATACATTCCACATTTTAATTATTTTTATGTTCCCTGTCCCTCTACATCCCCTTCTGCTTCTTTCTATTCTTGGTTCCCTTCTCATTTGCAAAAGCTCTATCTCCATTTTATTCCCAATTCTTTCCTTTTCACCCATTTGAAAAAAATCTGCTATTTCTTATTATACATCTTTATTTTGCTCTTTATTTATATTTTGGGTTTTTCATATAAGAGAAACCATGCAATATTTAAGCTTGTGTGTTTAACATCATAGTCTCAAGGTGCATCCATTTTCATACAAATGCCTCAAGTTTTTCTTATTTATGGCAGAGCAGTACACTGCTGTGTGTCCGTACCACATTTTCTTTATCCATTCATCTATTAATGGACATTTTGGTTCAATTCCCCTTGCTCCCTCCCCTGGATCATGGTAATAAATCTCCCACTTGGTCTCCCTGGGTCTGTCCAGCCCTATTAGTCTATTCTCTGAATCAAGGTTTATAAAAATTTTTCTGTAAAGGGCCAGATAGTAATCTTTTAAGCTTTGTGAGTAATACTGTATCGCCCACAGATATTCAACTCTTTCAGTAGACGCAGCCACAGACAATACGAAAACAAATGGGTGTGACTGTGTTCCAATAAAACATTCACCAAATCAGGTGGCTGGCCTTGGGCTGCAGCTTCCTGATGTCTGTTCGAAGTGATCTTTAAAAAATTTAATTCAGATCATATAAGTCTTTTGCTTCAAACTCTCAGTGGGTTCTCACTTTACTCAAAGTAAAAGCCAAAATCTTTACAAGTCCTACCAGGCCCTGTGTGAGCTTCTGTTGCCTGGCGTCCTCAACCACCTGGCTCAACCTCTCCTCTTCCTCACCCCCCAGTCACTCTGTTTGAGATAGTGTCCCCCTCACTGTTCCTCATGTGTGCCAAGCATGCTCTGGCTCCTGGAGCATTGCATTTGCTCTTCTTTCTGCCTGTTGCACCCTGCCTCTCTCCCTCATCAGTATGGCATGCTCCTGTCAGATCTCTGTTCAAAACCACCCCAGAGGAGAAGTCTTTCCTGAGCATCAACAGCATTCCTAGCCCCTCCTCCAACTCCATGGGACTCCATCACTCCTGATTTAGTTTTTGCTATAGCACTTATTTCTATTTGACATAATGTGTGTTTAACCACCCATTTATTGCAATTTTAGCCCACTAGAATTCAGGCCCATGAGGTCAGAGTCTTTATCGTTCTTGGCTGTACTTCTGGAGTCTACAAAAGTTCTTGCATATGTTAGGTGATTAGTAAATATTTGTACTGACTGAATGAAAGGAATGTATGGATGAACAGTAAAAGTTACAGGACTTCAGAGAAATGAGGGATTGATGACAGCTAGTGTATGAAAAAGCTTCAGGGAAGGCCTTGGATGCTAGAAAGAACAAAGGCAACAAAATGAGGATACAAAGAGGAGGACTAACCCCATGTTCATTTACAGCCACAATGAACATGTGATCTGAGTAAAAGCATGTGTCTGCTCTGTAAGTGCAGCTTCTAAACAAGACTCTTATCCCCGTGTAGCAACATAACCCTCCATAGACCTTTCCTCTGTAGTATTTTGAGGCTCTCACAGCCAGAATACCTTGAGTTTTTAAAGCAGAGAGTGAGAACATTATATCAGTGTTCAGGGAAATTATCCTGGCATCTGTGTGCCAAATGGAAGGTTCAGAGAGTGCCAACAGTTATGAGTTAGGAGACACTTTAGGAGTTTAGTGCAGTAATTTAGGCACATTGTGATGGAGACTGGGTTAGTGTGGAGGTGTGGAGGTGGAATGAAAAGAGTGATTTGGGGTTGACCATTAGAAGGAAGAACTGATATAACTTGAATGTCACAATTGCTGTAAATAAAGCAGTGAGTAGTAATTAGAAACAACTTAAATGATCATTAATATGAACAGTTAAAGACAACCATGGAATAGAATGTTAGGCAGCTAAAAAATGACATTGAATCTATATTATAGACATTGGTGTTATACACAACAGAGTATGAGATGAGAAAAACAGTTATAGTATAATTCCATTTTTATGAAAAAATATGCCTATGAGAGAGGTAAGTTTAGTATGCATTTAAAAAGTCTGAAAGGACATAACTCAATATGTTAACAATGGTTACCTGTGAATGGTGAGATCATAGAGGAATTTTTTCCTGTCTAATTTTTAATTTTTAACCCAGACATTGAGTGTTTTAATAATAGAAGTAAACTAACAACAATAACAACAAAAATAATTCAATAATTCAATAACTATAGCTAATAACCATCTCTCAAGTTCTGTCTAGGATACCATGGTCTATCATACTGGCATTCCCAGGAGAGCTATTTCTAAATCCTTCTTTCCTGGCAGAACTAGGAGGGCTAATGATTTCTGCTATGCTTCAGAGCCATTGGATAATGAAAAGTGACTAATAAGAGAAAAAGAACGGGAATGGGAGGGAAAGAGGGGGGCTGGGAAGGGGGCAAGAAAGATTCACTTTTTACCATTTAGGTATTAAGGAAACAGAGCCCAAGAAAGAGGAAAAGATTTAACACAGGTAAAGGAAGAAGTCATATTTACAAGGTGGAGGGTTCCATAAACCTTCCTAGAAACAATTCCATTACTGGATTTGTAAGGGAAGGGTCTTTCTCCAGACACTCCAAGAACCACTCAGGACTTACAGAGCTCATGAGTTCCAGGGTAATCACTGAATTCCAGCACATAGAGATGTCTCCCCTTCACACTGCGCCCGATACTGTAGATCCGTGTGATGTGGGGGCATTGGTTGTGCACCTTGTACAGTGTCCGCACAAGGTCATCATAGTGGTGGTGATGAAAGGTCACGGGGGCAACCAGCTTGAAGAGAAGGAGAAGGTGCAGGAAAACTGAGAGCAGGTCTGACATCTTGCTGGGTTTCTTCAAAGAGAGCCACGGAAATGTGTACCTACTCTCCAAATAAGCCTCTTCACTGGTCAGAAACTAAGGGGCCAAGAACTAGTTTGCCCAGTTTCCCTCCAGTAAGCTCAGTGTGACAGGACCTGGAAAGAGATTCAGGATTGTCCGTCTCAATGCTGAAAATTATTTATGTAGCTCTTGAATAGCCACTCAGCTCTTCACACTTATTTCTCCTCCTCTCTGAATCCTGCAAAACCTCTTGAAAGGTTTACTGATTAACTGGACTGTAAACAGACTTCAATAAAGAGCGGTTTATAACCCTTTGATTCCCAGAGAATTTTAAGAAACTTGGTTGAGCCTATTCCCTTTGTTACAACTGACAAAAAGACCTCTTGGTCCGCTTTGATCTACCCCACTACTGCTGCCATGCATCTCCCTGAAGCACACTTTTTCTTGTCCCTTTTTTTCTCCCTCAAAAATCTTTCAACAGATACCATCAAGAAAACTAAAATAGCCCTGAATGTGGTGGTAAACACCTATAATCCCAGCACTTGGGAGGCAAAGGCAGGGGGCTGTGAGCTTGAGGCCATCCTGGGCTGCATAATGAGTTCAAGGCCAGTCTGAACTGCATAACAAGACCCTGTCTCAAAAAAACCAAATCAAAACAAAAAAACAAAAAACAAACAAACAAAAAAAGAAAATGAAAATATTAGCTACTGACCTGGAGCAAATAATTGTAAATCACATATCTGATAATATATTTATATTATATAAAGAACCCTCCTCATCCTAATAGGAAGATAACCCAATTAAAAATTAGCAAAAGATTTGAATAGATATAGTGCTTCACAAAAATAAAATATGAATGTCTAATAAGCATATTTAAAGATGTTCAACATCACTAGTTATTAAATAAGTGCAAATTAAACAATGTGAGATTCATTCACCTCCACTAGAGTGGCTATAATTAAAAAATAATAATATTTTTGGAGGAAACAAGAAAACAATAGAACCTTCATATAATGCTGATAAGAATGCAAAATAGTGCAGCCATTCTGGAAAAGTTTTGCAGGTTCTTAAAAGATTAAATATGTTCTTACTATATAACTCAGAATTTCACTTCCAGGTGTCAACACAAGAGAAATGATATGTATGTGTATGAATGTATTCACACAAAAAATTGTACATGAATATCCACAGCAGTATTATTCACAATACATAAAAAGTGGAAACACCCCAAATACCCATTTACTGCTGAGTAGATAAACACAATATAACATATTCATACAACAGAATATTATCTGACAATAAAAAGAAGTGAATTACTGAACATTGTACAACAGGAGAGAATCTTAAATATATTGTCCACTTAAATATATTGTGTCCAGACATAACAGACTACATTTTGTATGATCCATGTCATATGAAATACTTAAAAAGGCAAAAATATAGAAAATAAATGTAGATTAGAGGTTGCTACATTCTCTATTCTCTTCCATTGATCCACTTGTCTGTTTTGTACCAGTACCAAGCTGTTTTTACCACTGTAGCTTTGTAATATAACTTGAAATCTCAGATTGTGATGCCTCCCATAGCAGCATTATTCATAAATTCAAACTGGAAACTATTCAAATGTACTAACTGGAAAATAGAAAAGTAAAATGTGGTATATCCATACAATTGAACACTATTCATCAATGAAAAGGAATAAAATGCTAATACCATGCTGCAACATGGAGGGACTTAAAAAACACTATGCTAAGTGAAAAAGGCAGAAATTATAAACTATATATTGTATGATTCTCTTTATATGAAATGTGTCACAAAGGTAAACTAGTAGAAGTGGAAAGTGAAATTGTTTGGCTGTGGTGGGAGATGGGAATGGGGATTAGCTGTAAATGGCCAGAAGGAATCTTACTAGAGTGAGGGAAATGTTCTAAAATTGGCTGATGATGTTGATAGTTGCATAACCTGGTAAATTTACTAAAAATCACTTAATTATACACTTAAGAAGTGTGAATTTTGTGGTATGTAAATTATACCTCAGTAATTAAAAAGAAAAGTTTCAATGGATCTCAATGCACTATTATGTAAAAATCCAAATCCAAAGCCTGGGTTTCAAGTCCTTTCTACCAGTTCTATTTACCTATGCCTTATCATCCTGTCCTCACTCCAGTCACTTCACCTACTGTCTCCTGTGCATGCTTTCATTGCTAACTTTCCTATTTTCTTACATGTTGTTTCCCTAAGAAGATAACCTAGCTCTGAATCCTGAGTCTCTCTCCTCCCCTTGTAATTGCTGCTATAATCTTTGTTTCTCCAAAGCTATGGCTTTGCCTGTTTTGCATTTAACTCACTTCCCTAGTCTGGTGTTACAGCAGAATGCAGTTATACTGAACCACTGTTTCTTCCCTGAAGCCTGATCATCAGCCTCTAGCTAGGAAGCTGGCACAAGTGTCAATGTTTGTTGAGTGCATGAATGACCAAAGCCATTATTGACTTTTCCCCCTTGGATCCAGTAGTTCTGTCTTTAGTTAATTTGCTGAAGGAAAACCCATGCTTTTATAATTGGTCAGTAAAAGCAGCTATTTCCTCTTGCATATTTTAGGTAAGCACACAATATAGCCTGGTCAGTGTAACTCATATTGGGCCCAGAGTGTTGGCCCAAGATTAATACTAAATTGTAGTACCACAGGGTTTGTGCCTTACACATACTGCTAAAGTTCCATCATTTTCACATGAAATCTTGCCACCCTTAGGTGGTTAAGGCAGGGGTCAAGAGAGAATGCTGAGAGGGTATCACCAAGTCCTTGATCTAGGTAGGATAACTACTGTCACTATTGAGGACTTGGCTTAGTGGCCCCTAGGTAACCCTAAATTGTTCTTGTCTAGGAATAATTCCCATATATCTGGTAAATATGCCTATAGTTCTTATGGAGACCTTGCCCACACTAAATAAATGACTCCCATTCTTTAGTAGAAGGAGGCACCTCCCTGCCTGCTTGTACTAGGGGTTGTTGCACTGTTATCAGGGCTAAGGTTGGGATACATTCCATGGAATTCCATAGAGTACTGGAGTGTGTGCCCTGAAGTCAGAGGGCCTTCAACACCTCTCAGAGAAATTGGAAATAAAAGAAACATGGGCTTGAGTATCAGAAGGACATGATTTTAAATCTAAGTTCAGCTTCCTCTTAGGCCATTTGATTTTGGGAAAATGACAACTTCTTTAAACCTCGGGGTTTTGTTTTGTTTTTGGTATAACGATAGTGAAATACAGCTCCTCCCTCATGGGTTGTTGTGTGGATCAAATAAAATGATCTATGTAAAGTCCCTCATAGTGCCTGGTACATAGTAAGAGTGCCATAATAATAGTAGTAGTAGTAATGATAGTAGCAGCAACATAAGTGTTTACTTAATTGTCTTGCTAGGTGATGGAGTAATTCACAATTCATTCATTCAACAAATATACATGAACGCTCACTACTAAAAGCCAATGCCTTTAAATATAGTACAATTTTCAGTCTAGAAAAAAACCAACAAAGATCCTGATCCATGTGGTGCTTATATTCTAATGAAGAGACAGACACAATCAAGAATGGAAAAGTCAGTCTCTCTCCTTGTAGACAAAGAAAGAGGCACAACACTGAGGTGAGAGTGATAGATGTGACCACATAGCAGGCTACTAAGCAGGTTCACTCACCTCATTCTTTTGGGAGTGGGAGAGTTCAGGAAGGGCTTTCTGGGGGATATGTGGGAGGTGAACTCTATTGTTTCTAGACTCCTGCCTCTCCCAAAATGAGCATGTCTTAATTTCAGGAACCTGTGACAATGTTATGTTATACTGCGAGGGGAAATGGAATTTGCCGATGAAATTGAGGTTGCTAATCAGCTGTAATGAAATGAGGAGTGTCTGGGTGGGCCCTGTGTAACTGCAAGTGTCTTTATAAGTGGAAGAGGGAGATAGGAGGGGCAGAGGCAGGGCTAGGAGATGTGAGACGAAGTACCTGCTTGCAGGCTTTGGAGGTGGAGGAAAGGGGCCATGAGCCAAGGAATGTGAATATCCTCTAGAACTGTAAGATTCTATAAGGTAAGATGAACTATAAGCTTAACTCTAAGGTACGATTCTTTCCTAGGGCCTCCAGAAAGGAACATAGCTTGATTTTAGATTGGTGAGGCTCAATTCAGACTTCTGATATCTAGAATTGTAAGTTATATATTTGTGTTATTTTAAGCCACTATCTTTGTGGTCATTTTTTACCATAGCAATAGGAAATTATATATTCCCCAACTAACTTAAGTCTGTGACAGAATTTGGACTCTTCAAGGGAGGCCGAAGAGAGAATTTAATCATTATCTCCCCAGGATCTTGACTCAGACCTTGGGGAGCCAGCCCTACAAATGTCTGTGTAGACCCAGACCAAATGATGTCTTTAGAGTTCTCTCTGTTTCTTCTCCTCATTCTAATTTTAGGCATTTCTTTCTTTCTAGGTTCACAGTGTTCTCAAGCTGTCTCTGTCTGGATCATCAAGTCTCCAGTCTGCTCTAGGCAAATGTTAATAATGCTTCATAATTCTACATTGCCTTACAAGTTACCAACAACTTCCTTATGTATTCTTCACAAAAGCCTGGGAAGGAAGGTACTCTAATCTGATTTTAAAGGAGAAATTTCCCAAAGTTGCATAACAAAAAGTAGTGGAGGTGGGCCTGAATTTCCCCCTGGCACAGTTGGCCCAATATTCTACTCAACTCACTTCAGTGAATACAGCTATGGAACATGGGTGGAAACCCACCAGAGAAATGTAAGCAGAGAAGGCTTTGTTAAAATTGGAAAGGGCTGGGAGGAGATAGAAGGATATTTACGCATCAGGGAGGGCATCTTCTCTCATCCTTCCCTAGAGCCTAGAAAAAGGACAGAGAAGGTAGTGGAAGGGGGAGAGTGACAGGGAAATCAAGAAAGAGAGAGTCACCCTTGTGTAGGCAAATGAACCAATTTTCCCAACCCAGACACCAGTTACAATAGTTATAAAATTTTTTCTTTACATCTTTTAGCAGTTACTTGCAGAGAAGTCTCAATACAACTTAACCCTGTTTAATAAATGTTAGCTCAATTTTAGCTCTATAAATGAATCAAGAGTCCAGCTCGATTTCAAATCACCAGGCACTCTTCAAGAGTGCCAAGTGTTACAAGAGAGTAGAGCAAAGGGAACCCGGATGACTCCCAGGAGTAGGGAAGATTAGTCTTTGACACAAACGACACCCTTTCCAATTCTCTTTGCCTGGAATGTTCCTCTCTCACTGGATCTCCTATTTCTGATATTAGCACAGTGGTCAGCTATACAGTGAAAACTTCCCTTACCATCTAAAGAAAACCCCAAGTGATGCTCAGTTTTATCATCCTGGTTGTCTCAGTCAGTGTTTGGCTTCAGTCTGTAACTACCTTCTTTATGTGTTTACTTACCTAGTTATTTGTTGGCTGTCTCTGTGAGTGAAAAATAATCTTAATGAAGGCCAAGACTAATTTATCCTATTATTCACCAAATAAGCTTAGTAGAGTGTGATGAATTTAAAAATAAATGAAGTTATGTATGACCTGAGATCTTAAGTTATGTATGGAATGAGTAGATGTTAACCAGATAAAAGAGGTGGAGAACTTTGGGGTGGAATGGGGAGAATTTTTGAGATAAAAGAGCTTATTGGTTCTTCTTTATTACCCTGGTCTGTTGAAGTCAGCCAGGGTTCTGCCTTAAATTTTTTTCTTTTCTTGTATCCAGTCCCAGATGATTTATTTACAAATCCCACTATAAGCTTACTCTCTAGTTCGTTTCTCTTGCTTCTACTTCTCTGAACTCCAGATTGCATTTCTAATTGCCTACCCTCACACCTCCATTAGAATTTCTAATAGGCACCCATGCCTAGTGCCTCTGCTCCAATCCCTGGAGTCAGAACACAGCTACGCAGATACAAACTATGCCACTCTTTATTGAGAGATCATTATATCCTATTTACATATGAGAGAACTGCTAAAATGTAAATAACTTACTTAGAACACATTATTTTTAAGCAAATCTGAAGTTTAATTGGCTTTCTGATCCTAAAATACAAGAACTTTCTACAGTATCATAACCCCTCCACCTCAGCCTAAATACATTTAGCAAACTGCATTTAATCTGGCTATTATTCTTTAGGCCACCTGAAAAATAATACTTTTACAGAAATGACTTCACATGCTTATGTAAAAATGAAATGTCTTTGTTGTAAAAATGCAGATAACACAGAAAAGTACAAAGACAAAAAAACCCAACAAAACATTACCCTCACATTGTCATCCAGGAATGGCTACTGTTATCAATTGGTGACCATTAATTTTATAAGGATTACTCTTAAATTTTTCTCCTTTTTACCTCTGTTTTCCCAATTTGGTAAACACAAACATGATTAACCCAGTTGTTAGACAAGTATCTAGGACTAATCCATAATCTCTCTCTTTATCTCACTCCCCATATCAGCAAGTTATACTAATTCTGCTTGGAAATATGTCAGAATTTGGCAACTTCTCCCAGCTTGACCACTGTCTTTATAGGTCAGGTCACCATGTATTCCCTGATTAGATAATGACAACAGCTTCCTGGGTAGTCTCCCTGCTTCCATTTTGATCAGTTTATTTTCCACACAGTAGCCAGAGTGTTGTTAAAAAAAAAAAAAGTATAAAATCAAATTACTTTCCCACACAAAATATTTCAATGATCCATAAAGTTCCAGTAAACAGCAGCTGAAATGACCTTGTTTCTATTCCTTGAACATACAAAACTCATTTCTGCCCCCGGGCACTTACACTTGCTATTTTCCCTGCCAGGTATCCTCTTGTAAATTTTTCATAGCTTTTTCCTTCCCATTATTGAAGTCCATTCTCAAATACCACTCCTTTAGAAAAGCTTGTCCTGACTTTCTTACCAAAACTTGTTCCTGTCTTCCCTTATCATTCTCTACCCTTTGATCTGATACTTCATCATATACATCATTATCTGAAGATTTCTATATATTTATTTGTTTCTTTTAATTTTTTGTTTATATCTTCCATTAAAATATAAATTGGATGTCAGGTTTTTTTTCCACCACTCTTTCCAAAATGCTTAAAACAATGAGTCCATACTAAGTGTTCAGTGAATGTTTGTTGAATGAATGACTTACCTTCCTCAGGACTAGAGGGCTGGTGAGTGTGGAGTGTGGAGACTAAAGAGGCCATGTGCAAGACAGAAATGGAGAGGTGAGCACACATCTCATTCTCTTGGCAAAGAATTCAGATTTTATTCCAAGAGTCATGCATGGGGAGGCCACTTGGGAGCTTTAAACAGGGTAATGATGTGAAATTAATTATCTTTCTCTTCTCTTAAGACCTCCTTTGCATTCTGATGACTCTGGATTTATGTTCGTTACTTATTTTAGCATATTCATTATTCTAACATTTACATTCAGTTCTATGTCCATAATTCTTACAGCTATTTAGGTCTTATTTTTAATATGACATAAGGTTTATCATCAGTTTTCAAAAATTGGCTTTCCTTCTCTCTCTGTTTTCTTTCAGAAGAGAAACAAATATTACAGTTTCCCATCATCATAGGTTAAACAGAAAATTTGTAGAGAAGAAAAAAGAGCTCCACAGAATATAATTTAAATACAAAAGAAAATTATTTCATGATATTAGGTTGATATCTTTTCAAAATTCATTTGGTCTTCAGAATAAGTTTAGATAACTGGACAAAGTCATAAAAATCAAACATATCAGTGTCTCTGTTGTATTGGTCTTCACAGTACTTTTGAAGTCCTTTGGAGAAGCTATTGAAGTCAGTATGTCTAGGAGACATCTGCAGTTCCATGTTCACTGTAGCATTATTTACAAAATCCCAGATATAGAAACAACCTGAGTCTTCATCAGTGAATGAAGAAAGAATATGTGGTGTATATACACAAAGGGATACTGTATAGACTTAAAAGAAGGAAATCCTGTCACTTGTGACAACATAGATGAACCTGAAGGACATTAGGGTGAATGAAATAACCCAGGCACAAATACCACTTGATCTTACTTATATGAAGTGTGATTAAAAATATGATGTTTAAATAAAAAGTATTACAGTAAAAGATACATTGCCATTAATCCCTCTCAAAATATGTCCCCTTGCTTAAGAAACATTTACCCCATTGTTCTTGCCACTTTCATGAACTCTTTCATGAATGTCTTTCATCATGCTATTGTGGCTGCCTTGTTAACCTGAATAGATTAAAAACATTTAATTTCCATGGTTGTTTTGACTTTGGAGAAGACCCAGAAGTTGTGTGGTGCCAGATCCAGTGAATAAGGTGGATAAATAAGGACATTACAGTATGAATAAGGACATACTATAATGTTTTTAGAGCTTGCCCATTTGGCATCAGTATTCACTGTATTTTTGCTCATAACTCATAAAGACATGCACAAAAGAAGATTTCCTGAACTAATTCAGAAAGTGGCTAGAGCTGGTCATGGTAGTGCATGACGGTAATCCCAGCACTTGGGAGACTGAGGCAGGAGGATTGCTGCAAGTTTGAAGTCAGCCTGGGCTACACAGTGAGTTCAAGCCAGCCTGAACTACATACTGAGACCCCATTTCAGAAAATACACAAATAAATAAATATGACAAGAACAATGGAATAAGTGTATTCTAAGTAAACGTGTTTTGAGGGGATTAATGGCAAAGTGTTTTACTGTAATAAATTTTAATGTAAACATTCACTTTGTATACTTTGATCACACCTGATATGTGGAACCTAAAAAAATGTTGAACTCATAGAAACAAAGAGTGAAAGGATGGTTCCCAAAGTACTGAGGTGGCAGATGGGAAAGGGGTGGTTTGTCAAAGGGTACAAAGTTTCAGCCAGATAGGAGAATATGTTTAATGATCACCCTGGTGCTTTAGTTAGTAATAATATACTGTATGTTTCAAAATTACTGAAAGAATAGATTTTAAATTCTTTCACCACAAAAAATGATGACTAAGTAATGTGGTGAATATTATTTAGCTTGGTTCAATCATCCTACAATATATGCATGCATCAAAACATCACATATATATAACATACATATATATATAGTAACATACATATATATATATATTTTTTCTAGAATAATTTCTCTTATGATGACTTTTTTTCTCCTAATAATCTCCACAAGGATCCCTTTCAATGAGTAAACATCGTTCAATGCTCAGGTCATGATGTTGAAAAATGGGGTGGAGAGGGGTTAGGAATGTGAGAAGGGATGTCTCCAATCTCTCACCAAATGTCTTATGCCTTTTAGTTGTTTAGTTGATCAGAGATCAGGACAATGGTTTAGCTCAAAACAATATACTTTACTCAGCTGCTCTATTGTAATCTGGTGGCCCTACATCCCTCCTCTTCATCCCACTTTATAAAGACAGAAGTTTTAGAAGGATAATAAAATGATGCGTCAGTCTGGCTCTTCTTTAGTCACCTCCCTGTTGGTTCTACTTTCCTGGATGCTTTTTCTGTGTGTTTTCTGATTTTCCAGGGGGCGTTACCTAGCCTCCAACAACCTATATCTATTAGGATTAGATTCAGCTATAAAGGATAGAAATCTCTAAATAATTGTAGCTTTATGTCTTTCTCACATAAATGAAGTTTGGAAGCAATTACTTCATGACCACTGTTGCTTGGCCAATCCCAACATACATTTTTTTCCTGTCCAACACAGTTCCAGATTTCTTGTGTGTTCATATTCCACCACCAGGAAGGAGCACACCTTCTCTCTTTAAAAGCTAAATTCCCACTCTTGTAAGAATATGAAATGGTATATATCTTAGCTACTTTTCTCATTGCTGAGACAAAATACCTAACACCCAAAGTTAAATGAGGAAAAGTTCATTTCATCTCACAGTTTGTATAGGTCTCAGTCCATAGTCGGCTGGCTCCAAGGCAGGGTGGCATGGCAGAGGTGGATCACAGAGGAGAAACAGTCCATGGCAGAGCAGGTGGGAGACAGTGAAGTAACAAGCCTCCCTTCCCTTTTATTCCATCCAGGCTACAAGCCTTTTGGGTGGTACTACTCACACTCAGGATGAGCCTTCCTATCATGTACACCCAGAACTATGCTAAACCAACCAGTGGAAAAATTTAGATATCACATACCCTCAATCCATATTCTCACACACTAGATCTAGTCACCTCTGAAAACCCCCACCAATGAGCTCATGAGGTTTTGGCGGGACATCTAGATGCAAACAGTAACAGTATAGTTGCTTTAGAAAACAGTTCTGGCAATTTCTCAAATTGTTACATACTGGAGTTGATCAAAACATACGGTGAGTGTTTAAATTTTTAAAAGTTTATTATAGTAAATGACTTTAATCCCTCTTCAAGTATACCCCTTCACTTTGAACACATTTAACCCATCATTCTAACCACTTTCTGAAGCAGTTATGGAAGTCCTATTTTGTGTTTCTACAAATTGTGATTTTAAAAATATATGGTGAATGTTGTTCCTGGGTACTATTCAACAGGAAGACAGAATCTAAAACCATTACAGTGTGTCTTCATCTACCCTATTCATGGGATCTGGCATCGTACAACTTCTATCTCTTCTCCAATGTCAAAAGGTAAATGTTTTCAATCAATTCAGGACTTTGAGACAGCCACAATGACACAATTAAGACATGAAAAAGGATTTCCAGAACTGCCTCAGAAAGTGGCAAGAATGATGGAATAAGTGTATTCAAAGCAAGGGGAAATATCTTGAAGGGGTTTAATGGCAACATGTCCTTTACTGTAATAATCTTTTTATTTAAACACACCTATTTTTTAATCATACTTCATATAAGAACCATATAATAACCACAGTTCCCAGCAGTTTCATTCATAGGTATATACCCAAGAGAAATGGAAACATATCCACACAAAGACTTGTACAACTATGGGTGTAGCAGCATTATTCACAATAGCTAACAATTGGAAACAAGCAAAATATTTATCAACTGATGAATGAACACAATGTGTTACCTCTAAAAAACAATATAACTCAACAATAAAAAGAAATGCAGTGCTGATACATGCAATGTGAATAAATCTTGAAAATACGTGAAAAAATAAGTGAAGGAAGCTGGACACAGAAGACCATTTAGCATATGATTTTATTTACATGAAGTGTTCAGCATAAGCAAATGTGTTAAGCCAGAGAGTAGTCTAGTGGTTGTGTGATTGTCTGAGGCTGGGAGCAGTGTGTGTGTGTGTGTACAGGTGATGGGTAAGGGGTACAGAGTTTCTTTTTGGGGGTGATAAGAATTATCAGTAATTGTGGAGATATCTGTATAACTCTAATATACTAAAAATATACTTTAAGTGGGTTAATTGTATGGTATGTAAATTATATCTCAATGAAAGTTTAAAGAGAGCAAACTTCCCAGTTTCACAGAGCACTTATATTCTATACGCTAGAACTTAGTCATATAGCCATACCTACCTGCAATGAAAGCAGACAAATATAGACCTTATGTCAGAAAACTATATGCCCAGTTAAAACCAGAGGTTTTATTATCATAGAGAGAACAGACATTGCAGAACACTGGCCATCTCTGCTCCATTTTTAGTCAGACCTCCTACCTTTTGACTCTACCAGGAAAGGACCTCAGGAAGATCACATTAAATTAATTAATTAATTAATTAATTTGCATAACAAGTTTATTTTTTTAAAGGCATATAGACAAAACAAAGTAAACATTTAAGCAAAATTTAACTTCTGCCCTAAAACTGTTCCATTAAGTGTCAGTCTCTAAACATTTTTAGTTCAGTAATCATCATCTTCATCGGAGTCCATTACTTTTCTTCTGTTGAATTTAACTGTTGTTTTCTTTTCTGTTTGTTGGCTTACTTTTTCAAGAATTTCTATTAAACCTTGTTCTGAGACCTTCCCACTTAGCTGTCCATACTTTGCCATCTGTATAAGGTAATTCTCTACTGCTTTCGTTTTTTCAGGCTTTACAGGGGCTAAGTTACTTAACCTGGCCTGGGCTGATTGATCCAGAACTTGCGCTAAGATACTGTTTCTCATTTCTACTTCCCTGTGCTTTGCTTCCTGTTGTGCTGCATCATTAGGATCCCCATGTTTCACCTGCAGCTCAGCCAGACTCTCTCACATTTAATTTTAGAAAGTGGATTTCTTTCCCAGAGTCTGTGAAGGGAATGTGATAGCTCTGTGTCATGATATATTTTGGATTGAAATTTACTTCATTTGGTATTTTTCATAGTTTTATTGTTTTAGAACACTTTTTCTGGTTTTATCAAAGGTGAAAGTTTAAAATTTTTTCTCTTTTCTTTTTAGTTGATGACAAGAGTTGGAAGTGAATTCAAAATGCCCTTCCTCTTTTTTGTTATCTTTAACTCAAAGTTTCTGCAATATTTTTGAACACGTTTTCTTCCAGACGAAGCCCTATGAAATCTTTCTGGGTTTCCTTACTTTTTGCATCTAGCCCAACTTCCATGCCAGAGTTTTCAATGTTCTCTACATATATCTTATTCCTTCTCTCCAGAAAATCCACCTCCAAACTAACTACCCTCCCCCACACTGTCTGGTGTACTCATGTCTCATATATCAGTAAAAGTTTTGTATAAGCTAGAGTGCTATGTATATGTTAGTTGTATTTCTTAGTATATTGCCTAGGTTAGGATGCTTTCCCCTTTTTGCTTGTTTCTCAGGGACTTCAGTTGCAACCTAACTGAATCTAAATTTAGGATTCCCTACCCCTATAAAGGCTCCTCTGGGGAAATGGCACCACCTATTGCCCAAATGAAAAATGTTGGAGCTATTGTATATTTTTTAAAATTCACTTCCCACATTTACTCATTCCCTAAGCCCTTTTGATATTTGTGTCTGGAGATCCTCAATACTGCCATTTACTTTTCACCTCAACTACTACTATTTTCTTACTGAATTTATTCATCCTTGCCTAGATCATGACAAAGCCTCCCATCTATCTTCCTGCCTGGGATTCTATCCCCTTCCACAGCACACGTCGCACAGCAGCCACCACAATCTTTCTTCTGTGCAACAACCTTGTCTCTTGCTTGTCCCATCCTACCGTTTAGATCCTTCATTGGCTCTTCATTCTCCCCAGTTAAGTCCAAAATTCTTTACTTAGCAGGCCCTCCGTGACCTGATGTTTCCTGCCTTTCCAGCATCAGAGCCTGTGTTTTTCCCCAGCACCCTTCCTCATCATCCCTTGCATCTTGCAGTGTTTCAAAAGCCTCTGTTTTTTCCCTCCATTTGGAGGCTGGGTAACATCTATTTGTGTTTCAAAACTAAATTCAAGCATTATTTTCTTTAAACCTTTCTTATCACCTGCACTGGTCTGATTTAACTGTCTTCAAAGGCCTTTACAAACATTGCATTATGGTATTACTGTTTAATTATTTGTCCTCTATGATTAAAATACAAGGTCCTTAAAGACAGGGACTATATCTTATTTGTTTCTGGGTTTCCAGTTCCTAGCACATATTCAGGATATTACAGATATTCATGTTGAAAAGCAATAATAATGAACTATCTCTACATTTACATTTGTTGACTTTAGAGTGGGAAATGATTACATGGAATTCCAGAAACCTAGGCTTTTCCATATACCCCCCCAAACCCTGCTTCCAACAGGGCAATCATCGGTTCAGTGACATGTTGGCTCAGATTGCCCTCTAGGAAGCCACACATAGCATGGACTTTGGATCCATTCTGTGTACCAATGTTGCCTAATTTGTAAACAGTCTATACATGTGTAATCCTCCTCATTGGGATTAAAGTGATTCTGAGTTTGAAAAAACTATGTTGTATGTTTACTCATCTTACATCAGTGAGGATATCAGGATGTCAGGCAAGTTTACTAGGAAAGAGGAGCATGGCTCTGAATGATCTGGTCATTTGGGATGAGGAAGCTACCACCTGTCAGACTTCAAAGAGTAGTCCTATTAACTGGACAAGTCAAAATAGGCCAACATGAAGTTGCTCTTTGTTTCACATTTAATGTCTCTGAAACTTCAATGTGTCTTAAAATAGTTGGCATTTTAAATTCAGAGAAGTACATTATCATAATAAGAAAGTTTAAGATTAAGGATCAAAATTATCTAGATGCCTATACATGATTTAGGGACAGATTAGGGAGATATGTAGGCCATTTATAGGAACTTGATGAATTTTGAAAATTTCTTACAGTTGTTACTTTTGGTGACAGGAGTACTCCCTACTGACATGCAGGTCTTGGTTTCCAAGTGAGTCAGTCAAAAGTTTAGATTCAGAAGATTGGAGCTCCAAGAAAACAAGGAATTCAGAAGCAAGACCAGCAGTGCCAAGCCTCCAAACTCTGGCTTTATTATTAATTTTTTTGCTGAAATTCTTTTATTGGTACATTTTAGGTATACAATATGTTTACATTTATCATTGGGTTCTTGTACCTGTGCATGATGTATCTTGGCTCTTATTTTTTCCCCATTCCCTGTCCTCCCTTCACCCCCTTCACTCTTCCCTATTTACAAAGACTTTGTTTCTATTCTTTCCTTTTCTCATAATTTTTCCTTTCCCTTCTTTCTTTTCCCCTTCCTCTTCCACTTCCCCTACCCCTTTGAACCTTTTCTTCCTGTTTGAAATTATCAATTATTTGTTTTAATCATTTTAATCCTTATTTACACTTTCAGTTTCTCACACCAGAGGAACTATTCAGTATTTACACGTGTGTTCTATGTATTTTACTTAAGAGTATTGCCTCAATATGCATCCAATTAGCTATAAATATCTCTAGTTTGTTGTTCATTATGGCTGAGTAGTACTCCATTTTATAAAAAAAACCCACGTCTCCTTTATCCAGTTTCCAGTTGATGGACACTTGGGCTATTTCCAAGCTTTAGCTATTACAAAGTATATGGCTATAAACTTGGGAGCACATATATCACTGTGGTATGATTCTTTTAATTCTTTGGGGAAGATACCCAGCAGGGGATAGCTGGGTCAAATGCGACCTCTAGTCCTAGTTC
>NW_004624737.1:11973884-12072899 GCF_000247695.1 Heterocephalus glaber
AATAAAGATAAGAAAGGAAGAAGTTAAACTCTCATTATTTGCTGATGATATGATACTTTACATAGAAGACCCAAAAAACTCTACCAAAAGACTTCTGGACTTAATTGACAGATTCAGTAGAGTAGCTGGATATAAGGTCAACACTCAATCATCTTAGGAATTGGCCAGGTGCCACATTTCACAGGTTCAAAGGTGTAAAAAAAGGCAAACAACTTTGACAGACTTTGCTTTGAGAAGAGAGCTCCAGGGACACCAGCTCATTCAGCATAATTTAGGAAAGTGTTTCTCAGAGTTCAGTCATCCATGCGCTCAGGCTGCTGCAGCCACAGTCCATAGGGACCCTGCGTCTGCTCCTACTGGCACAAGACCTTGGTGTTATCCACGTGGTGCTAGTTTTGCAAGGATGCAGAATGGTCATGGAGGCCTCCACCCAGATTTCAGACAGTGGCTGAGGCCAGGTAGTGTGCTCCTGAAAGAGCATTATGTGAAGCTGTGAGAATGAAGCCAGAAGTGCTGTGGAGACCCTAGAAAGCTGGGGGATGGCAGGAATGGGAACTGTGTGCTGAGAAAAGCAGCAGGGGGAGGGCTGTCCAAGCTCTTTGGAATTCAAATCTTGCTATAACCTGTCCCATGTACTGGCAACGGACAAGTACATGCACAATTTAATGTTTACTGGATTTTAAGTCTTGATTTGGTTCAATTCCTTTCTGTTCCCACTTTCCTCCTTTTTGGAATGGGAATGTTTATCTTGTGCCATTGTATATTGGAAGTACTCAACTTTCTTTTACAGGGACTCACAGATAGAGGTCTGCCTTGAGTCTCAGTGGAGACTTTGGATTTGGACTTTTCAGCAATGCCCAGCTGTTAAGGCTTTGGCAACACTTAAGAGACATTTGCATGAGATGGACATGAGCCTTCTGGGCAGTAGAGTGGAATGTTATGATTTAGATTTATGTTGTTTCCCACAAGTCTCATGTTTAGAGGTGGGGCTTCTAAAAGATGATTGGATCATCAGAATATTGGATTAATTCACTGGCAAGTTTATGGCTGAGTGTGGTTTTAGGAGGCATGGACTTGGTTGAAAGACATGGGTCACTGGGCATGTGACCAGGGTGTATTCTTTCCCTAACTCCTCCTTCTCTGTTCCTGACTCCCATGGTGTGAGCAGTTTTCCTCTGCCATGTTCTTTTACCATGTTGTTTCTACCTTGGAGTCACACAACTATGGACTGAACCCTTTGGAACTGTGAGCCAAAATAAACCTCTCCTCCTTTAAACTGCAGGTATTTTGTCCTAGTGGTGCAAAAGCAACTATATTTTAGCCAAACACCACCTTAGGCTTTAGCAATAGGTAAAATCCTCCATCAAGAGCACAGCTGCAGTCTCTGTCCTCATAGAGCTTAGTTTGTTAATAGACATTAGGCAGGTAGTGAGAGTGAAGAGCATTAACTTGAGCATGCAATTCAGGGTGACCTCTTGAAGAAGTGATGAAAACTCACTGGGCGTTACAAAAGGAAAGTTACAAAAGGAAAGTTGCCATAAGGTAGGAAGAATAAGCCATTAGATGGTAAATTATACACAAAGAAAGAGACGGTATACTCAAGGGTCTTACAGAAGAATGGCTGGAAAGATCAGCAATGGCCAGACAGATTTCAGATCCTTGCATGTACATACCTGGGACCTTAATACTAAAGCAATGAGAAGCTATAACATCTAATTTACAAAATTCTTTTTACACTGTTAGGGCAGAAATCATTTCATCTGAATACCTACCCAAAGCCTACAGAATAAGAAGTTTGAGTTAGTTAAAGCTCCCTAGTATGCAGCAGCTAATGTCAGATACTTCAGGAATGAATCCCAGGAGGAACTTGTAAAAGGGTTCCTCTCCCCATAACTCATTACCATTCCTTGCTGGCCCCACAGCACCGCTGAAATTGTCCCCAAGAGGGAATGTTCCCCAGGAGGGAACCCAGGTCCAATCCTGACTCGTGGGCTGATAACACTTGACTTAGTGAAACCTGTTATATCACACCACTGCCAGTCGTAATTTATATAAATTGCACTCCCTTTGCCTCAGCATCTCTTCTCCTTTCACTACTGTAAAGTATTTTGGTTCTCAGGGAAGGCTCCAAAGGGGTATTGTCTTACTTTTTCTCTTTGCTGAGACAAAATACCCAACACCCAAAGTTAAAGGAGGAAAGGTTTAACTCACACTTTTTAGAAGTTTCATTTCAGTTTGCTGGCTCCAAGGCAGGATGGCATGGCAGAAGAGCATTGCAGAGGAGAAACAGTTCAAGGTGGGCAGAAGGCAGCAAAGTACTGAAGAAACAGCAAGGGATGATAGCAGCCCTCTTTCTGTCCCTTATATTCTATCCAGGTTACCTGCCCTTAGAGCAGTTAGCACTCACACCCAGGGTAGGCTTTCCCATTATCCACATCCAGAACTGTACCAAACCAATCTTTGGACTAATTTAGTAATTACATACCCTTGATCCAAGCATGACAACTCCTAGATCCAGGCACCTCTGAAAAGCCCCACCTATGACTGCATGAAGCTTTGGGGGTACATCCAGACACAAGCTGCACACGTTTAGGCCTAATAGGCATGATGCTCTATCCTCCTATCACACCTCTGCTGCTGGCTCTGTCCCACAATCAGAATATCCCTTGTTAAATTCGAAGAGTCAGGGAAGTGTAGAAAACCTGTTTTTGGGTTTTTTTTAGTTTGGCTATAGTTTTAATAAAACTAAAACCCACTACAACTGATGAAAAAAATCAAACATTTGAGGATCAAATATCTACCAACTTAGCTAGCATTCTGCCCAAATAAATTCTTTCCATTGCACTGAATATTAGAATTATATGTTAAGGCATTTTTAATTAATGTTCCAGAATTGCACAGTTATACTGGTCAATGTTCCTATTTCCCTATTCTTGCCTTTATTCTACCCTTTTCTTTCCATGGATCAAAATATTAAATCATAGTATTGGTGGCTCTTGTAGACAGATTTGAGCTGGCATACAACACTGTGCTCACTAGGTTTTATGAGGATAAACATTAAAATGTTATGTAAAATGTACCATGTTTTACTCTACACACTGATCTAAGATGGTTTAATGTCTTGACAAAAGGTGAGAGGACCTAAGTACATTTTACATTTTGTGCATTTAGACCACCAAATGCATAGATGATGTTCTAACATGAAATTCTGGGTCTTCAGTACCTCATAGTGCTGGATACTCTGAAGTATGACAGAAACTTGTAACACAGACTAACCACAAATTACCAGATGTTTCTTGCCATTTGTGACCTTGCAATAAAGAAAACCTGTTTTTGAAAGCCTTATTCCAGGTAGGCAATATCCTGGAAAATGTATGAGCCTTTACAGTTAAATTCAACTGGCAAATAAACTGGCTATCTAGTTGAAATGGGTAAGACAACTTTAGGAGTATGTCAAGAAGCCAGAAAATAATGAAGATACAGGGAAAAAAAAAACACACATACACAGTCACTGATAGTAAAATAATTTTATTTATTTTAAAAAAGGTAAGCATTTCACATATAAATTTAGACTTCAAGATTACAGTATATATTTGTCAAAAGGAACATCCCTGAAGGACGGCAAGACTTAGAGCTCACTGAGTGGGCACAGAGAAGCTCACTCCATAGACAGTTTAAATGGAAGTGTTATCTTTAAAAATTCACAATGACATTTCCCTGTTCCTCAACCCTTGTGAGTGGTAAGAAAACTCACAGCCAACACTTTGGGGCAATAGCTCTTCACTTATGGGAATAGGAAACATCTCTAGAAATAAAAGCACAAGTCAAGGATCCAGATTTCCCACAACAATCATTTATCTGCAGCAACAATACAAGAGTTTATTTTTATAATTCAGAAGTTCTTTTAAGGAGGGCTAAAGGACACAAAATTCATTAAAAAAATTTATAGAAGTAAATGAGCAAAAATGAAATTTTCTCCATATTACATACAAATGCCTAAGGCCCAGGGAAAAGACCCTTTCAAATCTGGGCTTTCCTTTCCCAAATAAAGTGTTTGGCACAACCTATCAGCTGTCAAGAGCCTGACATCTTTGTTTTCTAGAAGTGGTCCCATGACTTTTTGTCTGGCTTCAAACAGAGTGTACACAGTGATATCCACAAGCTGCACACATTCAGGCCTAATATGCAGCAAATGTTCCAGGAAAGTTAATCTGAAGAAAAAAAAGATTCAGATAAAGTAGATCTCCTATAGCCACAGGTTAATTCTGTCACGTTCTTACAGAAAATTAAATTCACTGGTTGTCCAGGAAGGCAATGGAATGTGATCTCCTACTGAAGATGAAAGTTGGAAAAACATTTTCATTTTACCATCTCATGGCCAAGAGAGAAGGAAACAAAGATAACCAAGGATGCTTTCTAGGTTACTACTGTTCACATTTGTTGAACAATTATTAAAAAGATCAATGTGGTGAGTGTACTAGAAACCACTGGCAGCCCTAGGAGTTGGCCTTCAGATAGAAGTGCTGGGGCAAATGAATGTGCCCCAAATCCAGTTTTAAAAATAGAAACTTCCTGCAATTATGATACAACACTATGAAGTGAGTGGTTAGGAACTGTATACTGCTATATCTGGTTACAGCCCTGTCCAACTCTTAGGCAGCCAGAGTTGAGAGGTGACATATAAGGAGTTGCTCAAAAACCAGATACAGTACCTTAGTCACATATGGCCTGGGGCAGCAACACTGACAATCATTACCCAACTGAAGGAATGCAGGGCTTCAGAGCAAAGATTTTCTCTCAAAACTTTAAACCAAGCCCTCTTTACCTCTGATTCTACTAATGCAATAAACTAGTGATTAGGAATTTCTATGAGGAATCTCTGGTGGGATGGCAAAGCACATGTCCCTGTAGGCCACCAACCTGACTACAGAAAAACAATGGTGCAATTCATATCAAGTAAATGGTTGCTCAAGTGGAAGATCATTTCCTGGGGAACCTCAGTGACCTGGATGTCAATCACATGAATGAACATTGAGACTGGACCCCAAAGAGAGTCTGGGTCCCAAGTGCCATCAGTCTTCTTTAACTTACCATGTCTGGCAGTCTTCTGTCATCCTACCTCTTGAATGGCTGAACACACCATGTCCCCCAGGACCAATGTAAACATTATTCAATAGATCTCACTTAGAAAAACTCAGCTTGTTACATATTTAGTGTTTAACATTCCAGTGCAGGCAGTATCTTAGCATAAACTTTCTCTCATTTATGAGTACCAGTTTAAAAAAGAATACATACAAGATACTTGATAAAACTGTGGCTGAAAAGACCATTTGAATGCCAGACAGCTGTCTCTATCTTGCAATCAACTGATAAACAAGGACTATCACAAGACAGCCAGAATAGACAGAGTGCAAATTCTCTGTAAATCTGAACAGTCCATATAATCATTGTTCCCACTTAGCCCCTTGGGCCACATCTTGATATGGGAGAATATTTCCAATCTCTTGCATCAACCTGTGCTCTTCTTGTTTTGGATGGGGTTCTCTCCAGAGGGTTCAAGAGCCTCCTCAGGGAGCAGGGAGCTTTCTCTTCCAGTCTTAACATCTGAATATTTCAAAGCACAAGAGGAGTCCATGAACATGCTAGGGATATTGCTTCCAAAGTAGATCTTACTGTTAGAAGCAATGGCCTGGTACTTTTTGAGCTCCAGATATTCCGGGGTCAATTTGTGCTGTTGTGGGAGCAAACAAGAGCAAAGGCGTCAGGATATTTTGGTGCAATATTCATCTCCTTTTTTCTACACTGATCTTCTGAGTATCATGACTCAACTCTGAATGGTTGCCAATTATCCTCTCTCTCTTTGGAATATGGTTATGGCATTAAACATATGACTTAGAATTCCTTTCATAAGCTCCTGTCTTAATGTAGGAGAATCCACTGGGATTCTCCAATGGGAGGGCTTGGGGGAACAAATAACTAGTGATAGTTAATACTAGTACAGTGATTTAGGGCCTATAAAGTACTTCATATTCACTTTCTTGTTTCATCCAGCTGAATTCAAGTTGAAAATGACCTGGAATTTCTGCTGATTTTCTTGAAAGAGGTACATAGGACAATGGATGAGACTTCAGAACTTTAAGGAAAGGCCTAGGCTTATAGCGAACTGCCTGTGATTCTGCCTTTGTTCACCAAATTCTAGAACTGGAAAATCTCAAGAAGTCGCCTGATTTGGCATCTTGTTTTTAAAAGAAAGCTGGCCACTTAAATTGCTTGTAATAGATAAACCAGATGTGTGTTGACCACAGATCTCCTTCCCTGTCACGGTGTTTTGTTTTGATTAAATCATGGTGCCAGGATATAGCCAACCAAAATCTTTCTGGGTTTGATTAAAATTCAATTCCCTTGTTCTCCAGAATATATATTTCCAAAGCCCCTCAGAACCTTCTTTAGTAATCTTCTCCTCCCACCTTGAGTCCCAGACTGTCTTCTTATAAAAGGCCTTCTTGTCCTTCATAGTTCCATAGCACCTACTCTTTGCACTCTGACATCTTTCATTCCTTGGATCTTTACCCTGTCCAGTTGATTCACATTCTCTATCAAAATGCTTCAATCAAATGTGGTCAGAGTGTACAACTAAATTAACCCTTAAATCCTTAATATAGGTTGGTATCTGACATAAAACCACTGCCCTTCTCCAAGTTTTACCTATAATTAATAACTTTATAAATATTGGACATATCCTTCCCTTCTCTGAATCCTATAAAGGTTCTGGCTGCCTCTACATTAAATAATTCCTGCTTATTAGGCCTTACTCTCTGGTTAACTTACCCCAGTCCTTCTACAAAAATTATTTACCCATGTATCATTCAACTTCTTTCTCAAGTTATCACATGTGAAATACCTCATGACTGCAACAGTTTTTAAAATGCAAAAAAACTGTCGGCATCTGAAAATGTGCATGTACGTGGTTGTTAAAACTACTAGTGAGCACATTTAGCAGGCCAGGGCCAGGGCCAGGGCCAGGGATGTAAAATATCTCCCAATGCATAAAAGTCTTCAACAGTGAAAGAGTATCTCCTTCCAAAATGCCAAGAATAGCTCTGTAAGAAATACTGCTCTAAACAAGCTTAGCTACTACCACAAAAAGCTACCTTATATGGAAAGCAATTCCAAATGAACTTCAACTTCACTCTTTGCTGTCACTCTGCCGGAGATCTTCAACACTATAGAGTATTGGGTCCCTGTATTACCAAATGAATGGATTTATGACAATTGATCAGCGTTTATATTTGCCTTTGTCCTAGCTCCCCACTTATAAGGAACTATACAAAATTCCCTATTCAATGAGTGTGCAATAAGTCTCACTAAGCAACTGGCTGATTCTAGAAGATGATGGGTTGGTCACTACCCTTTTTTGACACTGAAAAATACCACCTCTACCATATAAGAGCCCCTGAAAAAGGAAAGTAAACCCAAGCCATTGCTAGGAAAGTGGCACAGAGAACCACTTACCTTGTTTGAGGTGGCATATTTGTGTGCAGCATAATATTCAGCATCTGCTTTTGCTTTCTCTCGTGCTAGAAAGGCAGCATCTAGCAAGTAAAACAGAGTAATAATGTTTAAAACAAAGGTAAGTTGCTAATCCATTCCTTCAGCTGGCTAAGAGTCTCTTTTTCTGTTAATATTTCAAATGCTTACCTTACTTTAGGTTTATATTTGCAGCTTTCAAATCCCAGTCCCTAGACAGCTCTTTTTGAAGGGAAAATACTCTTTTCTCTGCTGAGTAACAGCTCATGTGAGCCCACTCATTTCTACCAAAGTGCTTCCTTCTTCTTCTACCTCCCATCACCTAATGTTCACACCCATCCAGGCTTCAAGTAAAATAAATAAGCCCAGACATGAAACCTCTCTTCTACTTATCTCATTGTCCCCACATTCACCAAATTTGACCCATAATCAGTTAACCCAGAAAGATAGAAAGTAGCTGTGTATGAGCAAAAAAATGTCAAGACTGGGCTTAGAACATCAACATGTCACTGAGAGAGAAGCCCAGCCCTCCATATGAAATTGGGCAACAATGGTTAACTGTCTTATTAGGCAACTGTGGGTTAACTAGGTAACTATGCTCTTTGTAGAATGTACGTGAGTAGCCATGACAACTTCTGTAATGTGTCACCAAAGAAATGTAACAGACTCAGAAAGTCCTGCCAGAACTCTTTGGTCTCCCCTTCTCTGCTGCTTTGCTTTGTGTAAATCCTACTTGCTGTATTCCCAGGGAAACTCCAATGGAATTAAGCCTCGTATGTAAAAAGAGGTATATAAGAAAGTGCAAACTTCTATTTGGGGCTCTTGAGACTGACAGGAGTCACTTGCTGAGCCGCTGGCAACAGTAAAACACCCTTTTTGCTCCTATCTTTGTGTTAAAGAGCTATCTGTTCTGAGGTCCTCACTGTTTTCTGCTTCATCTGGTGAGCTGGCTGTGAAGCACGGGGGCAAGGCAGTCACTCGTGGCTCATTACCTCCCCCACGGGTAGAGCAGGGGAGCTTGGCTGGCTGGACGATGAGCTCCTACTGAGCGCACACCTGTTGTGTTGGAGTCTCCCCATAGGACTGGCCAAGACACCCCAGCTGGCTGAGGGCTCACATGGAGAGGACCAAATGGCATTTGACAGATGTCTGAATCACAGTAGCATTGAGAGCCCTATTCTGAAGAAGAGACCCAAGGAGGAGTCTCCAAAAAAGAGGTTTGATAACCTTTTGTGTTCCCTGACCAGCTGCGGGACTGCAATGAAACGGGACAGCAGGCTGCCAGAGGCAGGTTTGGCCACTGCTATTGGTGGAAGGGAGTATTTGTTTGGTTGAATCTGTGAGTGCTTGTATGTAAATGAGACAGACATTGCATTCCTGACACTGGTGGGGGTGCACAGGGCTGGCCAAAGTGAGTATAGAGTCCCAAACCACGGGTCCAGGGCCACCTTATATGGCTTAGGGGAACACTATAGTGACAGCCAGGATCACTGGACTGTCAATGCTAAGAGGGGCCTGAAATATTTCTGAGAGGAGACTGGCCAGTGATGGATGAAGTGATCGGTGTCTTGTTCCTGTCCATTTCTGTGGGAGGAAAAACTATGGGAGGGAACCATAGTAAAAATACTCTAGTGATCATGACTGAAAAAAAAACCCAACACATTAAAAAGGGATTTACTGGAGATTATGGTCAGAAACTTACTCGAGGGAAACTCAAAATGCTTTATGAGATAAAATGGTCTTCCTTTCAGGTTGGATGGCCCCCACAAGCCTCAGTTAACAAAAAAACCTTAGTCAAAAAAATGTGACAGGTTATCAGGTTACAACAGAAAGCCCCAAACACCCAGATCAATTTCCTTATGTGGACTTAATATTACAGCTAGTCCTTTGTCCACCCCCTTGGCTGAGGCAACCCCTTTCCCGAGTTCTGGCTGCCACAAGGGTCCATCCAAACAGGCAAAGACCTGTCAAAACTCCATCCATTTTTTAGGGCGCTCTAGATGATTCGGCCTTACATGTATTAAGCCTCCCACTACTGGACTAACCTCCCCATTTCAGGCAACAGATTCTAGCTCCACCTCTAGGACCCTCAGCACTTCCAGAGTCAGGCTCTTCAGTTCTGGGACAGCCCCTTATCGGCTGCAGCCTCAGAGGCCGGCCCCTCCCCACCTCCATTTTGACTCTACCATGTATTCAGTCTGACCTGATTTGGCTCCAAATACCCCATGCCTACTATGTCCCCCACTTCTTCCACAAGGCCTCATTGGACTGAAACTCTCCAGACCTAATTGACAGGGGAACAAACCATGCCATTGTGATATTCCCCACTGGGCCTCTCAGTGGTAAGACAACTGACATCAAGGGGGCCACAGGACAAACTAAGGCATAAGCCTTTTGCTAGCCTCAGATTTGCAAAATAGGGGGCCACAAGGTGGTTCTTGTACATCCCTGACTGTCCAACTCGCCTGTTAGGGAGGGATTTGTTGACCAAGTTAAGGGCCAAAATTATTTTATGGACAGGAAAATGTGCTTTGAACTGCCACCTCCTTCTTCTCCTGTCCCCGGGGAAAAACAAGAGGCTCCAAAACTGGCCAATTCAGATGACCCTCAAGGGGGATTTGGACTCAATCCAAAATTGGCCCTGGATGTGAACAAAAGACAATTTCAAGAGTTCTTGAGAACATCAGGCTTTTATAAGATATGGATTCCCAACTGCACCATCCTAGCCCTCTATAAAGCCACAAAGAGGGGAGAAAAAGATCCCCTGACCTGGGAAAAAGAACAACAGTTTGTTTTCAAGACCCTGAAGGAAGAGATCCAGGACGTACCAGCTTTGGGCCTCCCTGATCTGAGTAAGCCTTTCACTCTGTACGTGACTGAGTGAAAAAAGGTTGTAATGGGGGTGTTAGTCCAGACCCTTGGTTCCTGGAAAAGACTGATGGCCTATTTGTCCAAACAACTAGACATAGTTACACAAGGGTAACCTCCTTGCCTCAGGGCTTTGGCCACAATGGCTCTTTGGACCAAAGAGGCTGACAAATTGGCTCTAGGCCAAGACCTAAGAGTGCAAGACCCACACGTTGTAGTCACCCTTATGAATGTTAAAGAATACCACTGACTCACCAATCTGTGTTGGACCCAATACCAAAGTTTGCTATGTGAAAACCTTGGAATCAGGGTAGAAGCCTCTAACAATCTAAACTCAGCTACCCTCCCTCCCCAGCTAGAAGGGCCCATACACAATTGTGAGGAGGCCATAGAACAAATTTACTTCAGTCAGCCAGATCTGCGAGACCAACCTCTCCAACGGCCTGAATTGAAGTTCTCTGTGGACGGAGTAGCCACATAGATGAGACTGGGAAACAGAGGACTGGCTACGCAGTTGTGACTCTAGAAAAAGCTGTGAAGTCCCGACCACTACCCACCTAGGAAAAAAAAAAAATTAGAGGCTCCGCTCAGCCGCTACTTTTACATCCCACGATTGATGGCCCTGACCAAACAAACTGTCCAGCAGTTGTGTGACTTGTGCTCAACACAATCCAAAAGACAACACCAGGTGTCCGAGCAAGGGTCCAGAGGGTAGGGGCAGTGCCTTTTGAAGATATCCAGGTCAACTTCACAGAACTGACCAAGTACGTAGGATTTGGTTACCTTTTAATTATGGTCTGTACTTAACTCCAACTGGGTAGAGGCTTTCCCTAGTTGGACAGAAAAAGCCCAAGAAGTGACACAGAAATTGCTACAAAAAAATCATCCCCCACTATGGGTGTCCACTGAACATAGGATCAGACAAGGGTGCTGCTTTTATGACGACAGTGGTCCAAGGGGTGGCAGAGGCATTGGGGATTAACTGGAATTTACATTTAGCCTATAGGCCCCAGAGCTCAGGGAAAATAGGGGATGAACAGAACCCTAAAAGTGGGGTTAAGAAAACTTTGCCAAGAGGCTTGGCTCACCTCAGTCCAGGCCTTACTCATTGTGCTTCTCTACACATGTTGCACTCCCCACAAGAAAACAGGCTATTTACCCCATAAGCTGTTTGCCAGGCCACTCCCTGTCTTGAGATAACTAGCACACCCCATAGGGACATTAGGAAAAGCTACTTTAAAAAGACAACTGATTGAGCTAGAAAAGGTCTCCTAAAAGACAGCTTCTTGAGCCTGAAAAAGGGCCCTGTTAGCATTTCTAGTCCACTGTACCCCTTCTCTCCAAGACTGGTGACAAGACAGCCTTAACCCCAAATAAAAAGGTTTACTAACAGTCATTTTGACCACCCCATGACAGTCTGAGTAAAAGGAGTCCCCACGTGGATCCATGTGGGGATCCACGTAGTTGGGTAAAAAAGGATGCAACACCAAGATCATCTTGACTCAGAGGGGAACCATGCCAAAGTCAGCGGAAGACATCAACCCTACTCTAGTCACTCCGGGGACTGACTAGTCTCCACACAGCACCGAAGCCTGAGGATGCCGCTAAGGATAGGACTACATACCTTTGTTCCTACCTGTGATGAACTGTTATCCCTTGCTTTTAGCTGTTTTAGGATTTCTTCCCTGCTTTTTGCTATAGCCCTTTGCTGAGACTGCCCCAGCTGACTAAAACTGGGGCGAGAGTTGTCTGTTAACCATCACCTTCCTTTTGTGGGTAAGTTGTTTTACCGGTATTGGTTGTTTTTATTAGGGGGTCTCATCTCCTCCACTCCAGAAGCGACACTTGAGGAAGTAATTCCCACAGGGGCAACCAAAACTGTGACACCTGCCTGCATGTCACCTGGACAGGAACTTCTGTTATGAGAGTTTTATTTTTTCACACTTACTATGATTGTAAAGGAGAGATCACAGAAATCTGCGTCACTAACTTGACTACATAAAAGCCTAAGGATGGTACCCACCCAGTTGCTTTAACCCAAAAACAGGAACCACTTGGGAGTTTGAAATCCTGACTGTGTCTCGAACCAGAACAAATTAGGACTCTTTTGGTTTTTGGTTTTTTTGGGTTTTTTTTGGTACTGGGGATCGAACTCTGGTCCTCGCAGCAGGCGGTGAAACCACTGAGCTAAATCCCCGGCCCCGGACTCTTGTTAAACAAAACCACAAAATTAAGGCCCGGGGAACTAATGATTTTATTTTTTGATGCTTGTACAATTATCAATTCTGCCTTTAAAGCTAATCAAATGTTCCCCCCTAAGTATGGGGTGATCCAGTTTCCCTACACATCATGCAGGGGCATAAACTGGGGGAAAAAAATAATAATAATGACAAGTGTACGTGTGTCTGGAAAAATAACCCATGGGATTGATATAGAGATCCACCAACCAATAGTTGCCCCTATAAAATAGGTCTTGTATAAAACAGGCCACCTGACAGAGGGGATCTCCTTTAGAGAAACAAAGATCCCTGGACCTCTTGTGGGCTTGGGACATGTAATCCAGTTATTATCAACATCATAGACCCCCAGGACCCAAAATGGGAGGACAAAACCTTGGACTACAGATAAATGAGAGGTTATGACCTGGGGGGCACTAATCTGTATCAAGAGACTTCCATGACAATAACTACTATAGATCAAAAACAGTCTCTAGGGTCTTATGAGTTAAAAGATAATCAATCCATAAAAGATTAAATAATCATATAAATTAATAAAATGATATAAATAATAAAAGTTGATATAAAAAATGAAGCTCTTCAATCAGAGCCTCAAAGGGGTAAATGAAAAAGGAGCCCACCCCTCCACATGGACTTGGGCAACAATGGGTTAACTGTCTTATTAGGCAACTATGGGTTAACTAGGTAACTATGCTCTTTGTAGAATGTACCTGAGTAGCCATGACAACTTCTGTAATCTGTCACCAAAGAAGTGTAACAGACTCAGAAAGTCCTGCCAGAACTCTTTGCTCTCCCACTCTCCGCTGCTCTGCTTTGTGTAAATCCTACTTGCTATATTCCCAGGGAAACTCCAATGGAATTAAGCCTCATATATGTAAAAAGAGGTATATAAGTGCAAATTTCTATTTGGGGCTCTTGAGACTGACAGGAGTCACTTGCTGAGCCGCTGGCAACAGTAAAAGCTGCTTTTTGCTTATGTTAAGAGTTAACTGTTCTGGGGTCCTCACTGTTTCTTGCTTCATCACTATGGGACTCAAGGAGTTTTGAGATTCTCCTTGAAAACTGGGGCTTTTTTGCCCCCAGCTAATTGGTTATGATTGACAGGTAAAAAAGAAACTGCTGGGTACTGGGGTTTATTCTTTTGTACGTTCAGTACAAATGACTATGAATAATTCTCATATTTTATCTGAGAATAAAATAATAGCTAATAAGCCCCAATTTAAGGAAAAAAAATGAAAAGATGAGCTAACAGGGTCAAAAACCAAAGCAGGAATTAGAGATGTAATAGCTTTAAAAGAAATATTGTCCAGAATTTCAGGCTAGCTACTTCCTCCAGACCAGAACACTTGATTACTCCCCACCCAAGAAAATCAAGAGCTGGTCTCCAAAACAGACAGACATTCAGGATAGTCAGACCCTCACTCTCCAAAATGTACCTTCAATTTCAGAAATGTGCTTTTCAGTTTCTTTCTCCATCACCTTCTGCTGAAACCGAATTTTGGCCACTTGTGCAATCTTCTCTGCTTCTATAATTATAAAACAAAAGATACACTCAAAAACATTTTTCTAGTTCCTGAGGCACTCTGAACCAGTAGCACACGGTTTAACACTTAATTACATAAAGACTTATGGATAATTATTTCCGTAAGTTCCAAACAACTGAAAGAAATAAAGGAATTTATTTCCTATTTCACTGTTTTATTTTGACAGTGTAAGTTTTGTGAGAAAAGTACAATAGACTAATAGTTGCAGTCTGTCATGTGACTATACAAGCCAATGAGGGGAAAACAATACTTTATGAAAGTACTACAGAACAAAAACAGCAACATAAATGTATAGTAACAGAAGACAATTACATAATGTGCCAGGAGAAAGAAGGAATAAATGAGGTAAGTTAAACAAAGGAAAACCTAGAAGGAATTTTATTAGGAAATAATGGACGTGACCTAGGAGGGCACGCCAGAAAACATAAATAAAAGGAGGTATGAATGACCAAGTCACAATGAAGAGGAGATAACGGAGCCAGATGACAACAGCAAATAAGATAAGAAAGAGGGCTAGAAGACCTCTATCTTGAGTGACAGACTAGGAGGTTAAGTTTTAATGTACTCAGGGTCTACTTCAAATTACCACCATGACATGAGGAAAAGACTATCAGAGGAGGAATACTGTGACTGCTATAGAAGGTTAAATGAAAAGCAGGGTAATTCATCAAGAAGGTGAAAACAGGTGATGGGAGTGAACACATTAGGTATTAAAGATAACCTTGAGATGATTAAAAGTTATATGGAAGAATGTGCACCAGAGGAGAAATTGAGCTGCTTCAGTACATTTCTAGCTGAGCCAAAGGACTCAGGACCAGGGAAGAAAAAATTCTAATTATACTGTAAAATCAATCAGTGCTATTCTTAAAAAAACAGTCTCAATTCTCCTGTTTAGCCAAGGAGGATGAATATAACTGCCCTCTGTATTCACAGTTTTCTCATCTGTAAAATCAACCAACTGCACCTAGAAATATTCAGAAAACTGTTCGTACTAAATAAGTACAGAATTTTCTTATTATTCCCTAAATGATATAGTATAACAATAATTTACATAGCATTTACATTGTAATAGGTATTATAGGTCATATGGAAATCATAAAGTCATATGCTATTTTATGCAGGAGACTTGAACATCTACAGATTTTAGCATGGGCCCTGACAGGGTGTATGTGTGTTTCAGTAGTCCTGAAACTAATATCCACAGATACCAAGAGAAGACTATATTTTATCTCTGGCCCCAGAGGGAAGTACACAATGGAGAGAAAATTTTTAAATAGTTCTGCTTTTGTCATGTGGGAATAAACCAATGAATGCTTTGATCAAACTTCTAGTTCTACAAAAATGGTAGGCTAATGAGAAAACCCTTCAGCTAACACTTTAAAATGCTAGATAAAATATAACAAATATGATTTTTAATGCATGGCTGGGTTCATAAGAGAAATCCTCAAGTGACGTAAGCAAAGGAAGAACCGAGAGCCTAGATCTGGCTGCCCTGGGGATGGTATTACACAAGAAAGGAAATTGGACTTAGATAATAGTACAGGCAGGGGCAGGAAATCAAGCCTTGCAATGTTAGAACTAAGACTCCTACATAAAACCAAGACTTCTGCAGGTTGCAGCTGAAGTGAAAGTGAGACTGAAGAACTCTATCCAACAGTTCAGTAAGTTTTTCTCTCCTTAGATATAATGCATTACTGGTGAAACGGGAGAATACTACAAAAAAAGTCTTCAAAGCAAAAGAGAAGAGAGACTGATTACTTAAAAGTAACAATGAGACTGCTAGCAACTTGTAAACAGGTACAAGAGGCCAAACAAAAATAGAATAACATTACCAGAGTGATGTTTGGTGTTGAATTACCATTCAAGAATGAAATAAAAGCATTTTTAGACCAAGGAAGACTGAAGAAGTTTTCCATTCCTTAGTTCTGACTGAAAGAAAGGAAGCAAACAAACGAACCAACCTAGCAGGGGTAAAAAAGGAATTGCCAGGGGTAATGCAGAGGAAAAAAAATTACTCAACTCTCATAAATCAAAGTATACATATTTACTGTAAGAATCAATGATGACGACAATAATCAATGGGAGGATACAAGCAACATGAAACTAACATAAAAGCAATGATACTATGTAAGATTGGAGAATAGTGGTAAGAGTTTAAGCATTCCAAAGTATTGCTCAAGAAAACAGACATAATGATTAACTTTAGACTTTGTCAAATCAGGTACACTTGTTAACATACCACAGTTGATGACTAGTTACACATTACAGATATGATATAGAATGTAAAACTTCCAGTCAAGTAAAAGGCAGGAAAGAATAAAAACTCAATCACTTAATACTGATCCAAAATGAAGGAGGAAAAAGCAGAGGAAAACTAGTATGGTACATAGCACATAACTGAATGATACAAACAAATCCAAATATAGCAGCAACCACAATAAATATAAAAAGACTAAAACTCACCAGTTAAAAGACAGATTCTCACATTGGATAAGATAACAAAATCCAGCTATATACTGTTTACAAGAGACACACCTAAAACATAATGACATAGAAAAGTTCAAAGTAAAAGGATGGGAAGATACACCAAGGAAAAAACCCAAGAGAAATCTGGCATAGCTTTATTATCATCAGAAAAAACAGAGCTTAGGCCAAAAAAATATGTTTAGGGATAAAGAGTATTATTATAAAATAGAAGCAATTCTCCAGGAAGATGTAACAATTCTGAACCTGACTGCTCGTACTGATACATGTCCAAAATTCAGAAAGAAAAAAAGTACAACTCAACAAATAAACAGGCATAGTGGGAAATCTTAACACACACTTTTCTGAGTAACTGATAGCTCAAAAAGACAAAATTAGAAGAATAGAGAAGATTGAACACAATTCACAAGCCTGACCTAATGGATCTATATATACATAGGAACATGCATCCAATAAATAGAGGATATATATTCAGTCTTTTAAGCATACACAGAACATTTACAAAAGGACCATGTGTAGGTAAGGCTCAAAGCAAATTCCAGTAAACACTTAAGAATAAATACAATATATCTTATTTTCTGACATTTGATTTTGGACATTAACAATAGAAGCCAGGCCATCAAAACCCATCAAACTAGAAACTGAAAAATATACTTTTCATAATTCATGAGTCAAAGATAAAAAATTATAATGGAGAGTGAAAGGAGGGGAAGGGGAAAGGAAAAGAGGTAAAAGAAAAACTATGAGAAAAGAAAAAAAAATGGAAATGAAATCTATGTAAACAGGGAAGGGTGGATGGGGTGAAGGGCGCACAGGTAAGCAGTAAGAATAAATAAAAAGTGTGAAAACATAATGAAAGAAATAGAATTGTCTTTATATGAGGACATTATGATTGCACACATGGAAAATCCAAGACTATTAGAACAATAGCATTTTCAGCAAGACTACTAAATAAAAAATCAACAGTTTATGTATACAAAAGCAACAATCAATTAGAAAATGTGGGGAACAAAAAAGAAAATGTGCCTTTAAATACAGCCTATTTATAACAACAAAAACTTTAAAGGATACTAGGACTAAATCTCTAACAAATCTGCAACAATTTTAAGAAACTTATGACTTTTTTAGGGCCAGGGATTTAGTTCAGTTGTTCCACCACCTGCCTTGCAAGTGCAAGGACCTGAGTTTGATCCCTGGTACCAAAAAACCAAACAAAACAAAAACAAGCAAACAACTTAGGACTTTTTTGAAAGACATTTCTTATAAATGAAAAAATGTAACTAGACTCAGAATCAAATATTGCAATTCTCTACAAACTGATGTACACATACATGAAATTTAAATAAAAATCCCAACACAGTATTTTATAGAACTTGAGCTGGTTCTTAAATTTATATGGATGAATAAAGGACTTAAAATAATGCACTACAATTTTACGAGTAGTTAACAGGAGAAACAGCTAAGACAATACTCACTCTCCCAGATAGTAAGACAACATAAAAGGTACAGTAATTAAAACAAGGTAATACCAGGAAAGTTTAAATAAAAAACTGAAATAAAGCAGAGGTCCTAACAACAGACAAATTAAATGTTATCTTGTTATATGACATACAAAGCATTAGAAATAAGTAGAGGAAATAATGAACCATCCAATAGTCTAAGACAATTGGTTTGCCATTTGGAAAAAAATAAAACTGAATTGGTACATCACATTATACACTAAAATAAATTCTACATATTGGATAAAAGCCCTACATACAAAATCTGGGAAGTTAAAACTTTTAGAATAAAATTTTTATTGGGGTAGGGAAATAATTTGTAAGATAGGAAAGGCACAAATCATGAAGGAAAAGACTGATGAATTTGACCACTTAAAAAATACATAAGTTGAACATCCAAGAGTTCAAAATTGAGAGAAGATACTTCTAATGCATAAATTTGGGAACAGTTTTGAGCTCAAGAGATTAAAAAGAACTCCTATAAACCAGTTCAAAACATCATTCAAGGGCTGGGGATTTAGCTCAGTGGTGCTGCCTCCTGCCTTGCCAAGTACAAGGTCCCCAGTTCAATCCCTGGTACCCCCCCCAAAACAAAAAAAACAATCAAAAATGAAAACAAAGCTTTTGTAAATAAGGAGGGGAAGGGGGTTTAAAGAGAGGGGTGGGGAATGGGGGAAAAAAAAAAAGAATCAAGATACATCACATACAGGTTCAAATTCCCTAGGATGAATGTGATCATTATGGATATCTAAAATGTACCAATAAACTTAATTAATTTTAAAAAAATCAATCAAATAACAGGCTAAGGATATTAAAAGGCAGTTCATATAGAAAAAAAGGAAACCTGAATAACCAATAAACAAGATTCAAGTTTAGTATTAATCAGGGGAATTCAAATTAAAATTATGTGATTCCATGTCCACCACTGAACTGGTATAGTTTAAGTCTGATGACTCCAAGGGTTCAGGAGGATGTGCACAAAGGTAACTCAAACGTCTTATCGAGTCACCTTAGAGAGCAATTTGGCAGTGTGTTAAAATTGATGATACACATACTCTAAGACCCAGCAATTATATTTCAAAGTATGTCTTCCAGAGCAGTGCTTTCTCAAACTACCTATGGGAAAGCACTTTTTTTCCCTTGAATTTCAATCTGTTAGGAACAAATAAACTATACTAAAGATGAATTACTAGAAAAGAAATGAAAAATATAAAAAGATAAGCTCCAACTTTTTGGTTATCAGATTCAACGTATAAAAATTAGTGTTGAGTTAGGAGTGGTGGTATATGCCTTGTAATCTCAGCACGTGGAAGCTGAGGCAGGACAATCATGAGTTCAACGTCAACCTACACAGCATGTTCAAGGCCAGTGTGGACTGCATGGTGAGACCCTGTCTCAATCCCCATCTTCCAAAGGTGTTAAAATGCTGTAAGAACTTCCATGTTCACTGTTTTTTTTGAGGCAGGGTCTCTCCCCACTTTGTAGTTCAGGCTGGCCCTGAACTCGCTATGTAGCCTAGGCTGGCCTTGAACTCAGTGATCCTCCTGCCTCAGCCTCCTGAGTGCTGGGATTACAGGCATGCGCCACCATGCCCAGCAACATTCACTGTTAATACCCATACTCATCTAACTCTCAATGTGGCTCAAGAAAAGAAAAAAAAACAAACCAAACACCAAACTAGTCATAGGGCACCATACCACATCACATGCTGAATAATTCTGCTCTAGGAAAACTCTTGCACTTGGATGCAAGGAGAAATGAAAATACTGCAGCAGTGTTTGTAGTAAGGACAAACTAGAAACTACTTAACTCTTCACCAGTAATTCATCAGAATAAACTAAGAGTAGTCCATTGAATGAAAGTGTACAGCTGTTGAATATGAACTAGAGGTACATGCATCAATATAAAAAAAACTCAATGGTCAGTAAAAGGGCGGGGGGTTGCCAGGTATAAAATGAAAGGTAGTTTGATATCATTTTTGTAGTTTTAAATAGGTAAAATAGTTCTCTATAAACTGTTGTTGTATACTTACAGTAAAAGTATAAAAGTATGGACAAAAAGGATACCTATCAACTTGAGAAGAAAGGTCAAGAAGTAAGACCAGGAAAAGGTACAAAGGAGGATTCAAACGGAAATGTATCTTTTTTTTTTTTTTTTTGCTTAAATTCTTTTATTGGTACATTTTAGGTATACAATATGTTCACATTTATCACTGGGTGCTTGTACCTGTACATGACGTATCTTGGTTCTTATTTTTTCCCCATTACCTGTGTGCCCTATGTAAATAGGGAAGGGTGGAGGGGATGAATGGCGCACAGAAATGTATCTTAAATTAAATGTATCTCAAATTCAATTTAGGACTGAAAATAGCAGTGTAATATATACAGTATCCCAGAGTGTTGATTCAAAATAAGCAGTCCCACCATACTTTCACAGATGACAAAATCTATCCAGATAAAACTAGGTGCTTGTCAATTGCAAGAACACATACTTGAATCTTGAGCTTTGCCCCACCTCTAAATTTTCATATTCTAAATCTGTATAAAGGAAAATCTTATTCCAAGGGACTAAAGTTTCTCATTAACCCTATTCATTCTCCCTGCTTTTGACAAAGACATGTTGAAAAGCCAAGGCATTTCATTAAGTACTGGCTTCATCATCTACTTTTAAAGGCTTTAGAATATCTGAATGTACAATGAAGTTTCCAGAATTCTCTACAACATATGATGCAATCTCATTTGAGTTCAGTCAATATCTAACATGAATGAGACTGACAAAGAACAGGAGAAATTCACAGCATACATATTTAGAGAGACACTCATTTCAGAAATAAGTCCAAGTACCTATAACAGCCTTTTTCCTCTCTGTCTCAGCTTCTTTCTCCACAACCTTTTGTTTCTGTGCAGCTATAAGAAGTTTAGTCTTCTCAGCCTCCCTGTGAAACAAAACATTATAAAAATTAGAAGTGCCCCAGACTCCTTTCAGGATGAAGCCAGGGCCTTGTGTATGTTAGGCGAGTCCTCTACTACTGAACTGCAGCCCCAACCATAGAAATGATTTTCTTCTGTGCAGTCATAGCCAGCAATTTTGACCTTACAGTGGGCCAGAGAACTTTTTTTAAAGTGAGAACATTTGGATTAATTAGGGTAGGTACAGGAAGTATTACTTTACTTATAATGAATGAGGCTGAAAGAATAAACGATTTGTCCAAAGTCACCTAGAGATTAAAAATTTAGTACATCAGAACTTTAGCCTGATTTTTTTCCTTCTAATTATATCATGTAAAGGCCTGCAATCTGGCAGGAAGTACATAAAGGCTTCCCTTGCTGTTAGGCCTCCTGCTAGCCCATGTAGCCTCACAACTAATCAGAAAAAGGCACCAGTCTCTGGGTAGATGCAGTCCCTTAGGCAAGCAGAATGGAGTTGGATTTCAACTCCTGCCCTCCTCAGGCTGATACCCAGGTGTAGTGGCTCTATTTGCTGTACAAAAAACATAACTAGGTGGTAGTTATTAGAAGTATTGGGGGTGCATGAAAGAAAACTTTTTCTAAGAATTTGAGCTTCAAATAGTGGAAATGCTGGCCATCTACAAGTGCCTACCACTGCGTGACCACATGGCAGAAATGGTATTAAAAATGATTACTAGTTAGGTAAAAAGCTAGAGCGGATAATTTCCAAGTAGCTTTTAATTTTGGAATTCCAAAAGTCTATGAAATTAAGACAGATCAAGAATTATCTCAGAAGTAATTCTACCAGTTTCCCCCAGACATTTCCTTTCATATCTCTTCCTCCTGCCAACACTGATAAAGACATGAAATGATATTTTGAATACTATGTATGTGTCATTTGAGGGCAGAAAACACAGTATCCATGGCCAGGAGTATAGCTAACTGGTAGAGTGGATGCTTAGCATGCATGAGGCTCTGGGTTCAATCCCTGACATTAAAAATAGGAAGGAAAGAAGGGAGGGAGGAAGGCCTGCCACATTCATCTTTCCATCAACAGAAGCAATCATATTTAAAGCTCAAGACATGCTGAGCTTTTCTATAATGATTCCAGACCCATGATTTACCCAGCTTAGTCCTCTATGCTTTATAGTCCTAAAAAAGGAGTTTTTCTTCTACAACGAAAAAGAGAAAATAAAGCTCTGTGTGATAGAATATACAGACTTGGGAACAAAAAAGACTCAAGTAGATCACCCCATAAAGCAGTGTTACTACTCCTTGGACTCTCTGTTATTTATACATCTACTGTATCCTTGGCTTTTGCAAAGTTATTCTTTTCCAATATTTCATAACCCCCAATCTTCTTTTTAGTACCCAGCATATGAGAATAATGCCATTTCAGGTGCTTGCAGTAAGTACTTCCCTAAAAGGGGACCTCTAAAACATAAATTAATTTCATATTGAGCAAGTAACTTCTCATTCTCAGCCAGGCCTGGACACATGAAAGAAAAAGACTACAGAAGTCAATTCAAGTCACACATTTCTAGAAGCAAATTATAAAGATCCAGGACTAATATACTTGAATAAACCAAACTTTTACCAACTGTCTATTCTTACCATTACAATAACTAACAAAATATGGACATTCTCTTCAATCTTAATAGCTAGGACTCTTTCCCTCCTCTATTGAGTACAAGGTACTATTTACGTACAGATTATAGCTCCTAATGCAGTGGTGGCATATCTACGGCATGCATGTTACAATGGGCTGTCTGTATCATTGAAAGCTCTAAAAGGTTCGCCATCACTGTCCTAAGGGGTCCAGCAAGAGTCCTATAGCAAACTGCTCTTTAGCCATTGAAAGTGCTCCTGTAATGATCATATATAAAGAGAAAACCAGTAAGAGTATAGTGGGACTGCCGAGGATTTAGCTCAGTGGTTTTGCTGCCTGCTGAACAAGTGCAAGGGCCCGAGTTTGATCCCCGGTACCAAAAAAATAAATAAAAAAAAAAAAGAGTATGGTGAGACTAAAGAATGAAGATATTATCACTAAAACAGAAGTACAGATGATATTTCATCAACCGCAGAGTATTTTATCTCACATGTTTCCTCTACACTGGTATATTAATATACAGACAACTCTAAACAGAAATATTAGGGTTCGATGTATGTTACTCACATTAACTCAAAATTTCTTCTTATGGCTTCTGGGATTTTAGGTTTTGTAACACGTACGGCCTAAATAAAAAAAGTAATAGACCTTAAATATATGGAAAAATAAGTCTTCAAACTAAATCTTCTACAAAAAGAGTTCCCCAAATCATACTAATGAAACAACAAATACAATACAACTGTATGTAAGAATCACACTAGGAAATCTACTTTTCATGCTATCACACCAAGAATCAAAGGTAAGCTATGTGTTTCCTTAAAAAATGTCTGACCATGGGAGAACTACTGTACTTTTAAGGAAATAAATTCCCTTAGGGAAAAGTTCCCCTAAAACAAAAAACCCAGGTCAGCATATACAATTTAATACAGTAACTAGTAAGCAAATTAATTTATCACTTCCTAAAACTGCACTCGCTCAGTACAAGCTACAAATAGTCAAATGTCTGAAAGATATTAAATAACAATTCAGAGCTTGAATTCTTTCCTCCTGGAATCTCACTTATAACAGTCCACATGTCACTGTGGACATTCTTTACTAGATATTTTGTTTCTTTAGTCAGTGTACTTTAACTAATAGTTAAGGTTATCTACTTGGAAAGTGCTATTTTTTGAAGGTTGACTTTCCTACCCCAAAGATTTCATCTCTCAAAAGCTTCTCATTTTACTAATTAAACGTGCTGCATTCCCCACCTACACTGCGAACACATACACAGAAACACTTTGCTGCTCTGATGATTTAATTTTCCAATAAAAACTGGCTAAATTTAAGTAACATAGCCTTTAAGCACAAGGACCTTAAAAGAAGGCATTAAAAACTTTTAAGCAATGTGGCATTTCCTATATGAAAGATAACGGTCAAATCTGCAGGTCATTTTTGAGGCGACAGTCAACTAATGGTAGGGATTACAGTGGAATAGGATATGAAGCTGGGGGCTATACAAAGACCTCATCAGAGGCTAAAAAAGCATGTGAGGCCATAAGTACAATTCAGTGGAGATATCTAGAAGACAAAAATTCTGAGCCAGGATTTTTGAAATGACAAATTTAACTATGTGATCAACAGACATACAGATGATTTCCAATACAGAGTGCTATGCTATGTCTCAGAAGGAAGCACTGTCACACTGCATTTAATTCAGAGACTGGCTATGTTTTAGTCTTATAAAAAGCATCATAAAATAGGACTAACTTTGAAGATTCTTATTTTGCTTTATGAGGTGGAAGAACATACCACATGATTGTTAATCTTGAGAAACCTGACATATATATTTCACATATCAAACGTGAAAGTATAAACACCTGCTATCACAGACACTATGAGCAAGGTGCATCATAAGAGATTTAAGAAAAAGAAAACCTACCCAAAAGCAATGGCCAAAATAGCGCAAACACACACAGTGAGTGGAAAAGGGGGTGCTGATAAAATGAAAATACCTGTTGAAACTGACCCCTGAGTTATAAGCATATATTTAGTTACTCCATTAAATAATATTGGAAAAAATATCAAGGATGACTATTTTCACCATGCTAATTTGTCAGAGTAGTTTTCAAAAAGAAAAAGGTAGGTACAAATGTAGGCAAAGGAAAATTTAAAATACTGAGTGCTACAGAAAATGCTCATTTAATAAACGAATATTTTCAGGTACCTTCTCTATGCTAACTACTGTTCTAGGCATTGTGGATACAATAGTGAAAAAAGCAGGATTGCACTCATGGAATTAAAAATTTTAAAAAGAGATAATATAGGGGCCGGGGATTTAGCTCAGTGGTTTCACCGCCTGCTGCACAAGCACAAGGACCTGAGTTCAATCCCTGGTACCAAAAAAAAAAAGAGATAATATAAAAAAGCAAGTAAATGAAAAAGAGAATTCCAAATAATTATGAATGCTATGTGAAGAATTAAAACAGGATTACTTGGGAACTGGAAAATTACTAGGCTGTAGAGGAGAAAAATCAAGACTGTTTTTCTTTTTTCTTGGTACCAGGGATCAAACTCAGGACCTTGAGCTTGTGAGGCAGGTGCAGCACTGATGAGCTAAATCACCAGCCCAAGATTTATTTTGGCATAACTATGTAACTCAGAAATCTAACAAAATTAACCCAAAAAGTTACTAGTGATAGTAAATTCAACAAAGTTGCAGATAAAAGAATTGGATTCTTTAATTTTATTATTATTTTGCAATACTAGGGATTGAACCCAGGGATGCTCTACCACTGAGCTGAGCCCTAGCCCTTTTTATCATTTATTTTTTAAAATTTTGATACAGAAGGTTGCTAAATTGCCCAGGCTGGCTTTGAACTTGGGATTCTCCTTCCGTAGCTTCCAGAGTAGCTGAGATTATTAGCCACCACATCCAGCTCTGAAATGTTTTTATTTTCTTAAAAGAGAGACTGCTACTATTAGTATTAGTATTAGAATAGTATTCAAACTCTTTACAACCATGATTATTAATTTAAATTGGATATGAATTTCTTGCCCAACTCAGAAATTCTGAAAGAAACAAAAAGAAAATGGTCAAGCTTCAAACTATATTCTTATTTTATTATTTAAATACCCGATACAGCCTGAATATCAATAATGAAAATTCATCTGGTAGAAATATCAAAGGCCATTATTTTTGACCAAATGATGTATTTTACTAGATTTAAAAACAGAATAAAAAGTTAAATTATCACAACTACATAGTAATCTGTTAAAAATAGGAAGACTGAAATAATAGACTCGAAGTTCTAAAGCTGTATTCAACTAACAGAAAGTATTTTAAATGAAACAAAAGCAACCAAAACAACAGAGACCTTGTCTACTACATTAAGAATGCATTACAATTATTTGCACATGATATGATACTCTACATAGAAGATCCAAAGAACTCTGCAAAAAAACTCTTGGAATGAATAACCAACTTCAGCAACATAGTAGGATACAAATTCAACACACAAAAATCTTTAGCATTTGTGTACACCAATAATAAACTTGACGAGAAGGAAATTATGAAAATACCATTTACAGTAACTTCAAGAAAAATGAAATACCCAGGAATTAATCTAACCAAGAAAGTGAAAGACCTCTACAGAGAAAATTACAATACTCTGAGAAAGATTGAAGAGGACATCAGAAAATGGAAGGATGTCCCCTGTTCCTGGACAGGCAGAACTAATATTGTCAAAACGGCCACACTCCCAAAACTGTTCTTCAGATTTGATGCAGTGCCAATCAAAATACCATACTTTACAGAACTATAGAAAATAGTCCTAAAATTCATATGGAACTAGAAGAGACTCAGAATAGCAAAAGCAATTTTGGGCAACAAGAGAAAAGCAAGAGGCCTTGTAATTCCTGACTTCAAGCTATATTACAAATCAATAGTGATAAAAACATGGTACTGGAACAAAAACAAATATGTGGATTGATGGAACAGAATAAAGGATAAAAAAAATCCCCACACAAGTCAACTATTTGATCTTTTGACAAAGAGGCCAAAAGCATATGTTGGAGGAAAGAATTTGACAAGTGGTGCTGGAAAAACTGGTTATCTGTTTGCAGAAGACTGAAACTGGACTCTTATCTCTCACCATATACTAAATTAAAATCAAAATGAAGCAAAGATTTAAACATTAAAACAGCAACATTAAACTTACTGGAAGATAAAATAGGTAAAACAGATGGAAAACATAGGTGCAGGAAAGGATTTTCTAAAAAGAACCTCAATTGCACAGGAATGATAGCAAGAATCAGCAAACTGGATTATATCAGATTTAAAAGCTTCTGTACAGCAAAAAATTAATTACTAGAGTAAAGAGACAATCTACAGAATGGAAAAAAATTTTGCCAGCCACTCCTCAGAGGACTAATATTTAGAATATATAAAAAACTCAAAAAAATTAAACCGCCTAAAATTAAAGACCCAGTCAATAAATGGGCAAGAGAAATGAACAGATACTTCACAGAGGAAGAAATACAGTCAACAAATATATGAAAAAGTTTTCAACATCTCTGGCCATTAGAGAAATGCAAATTAAAACAATGTTAAGAATTCATCTTACTCCAGAAGAATGGCAATCATTAAGAAATCAAACAATAACAAATCCTGGCATGGCTATGGTAAAAAAGGAACCCTTCTTCATTGTTGGTGGGGATGTAAACTAGTACATCCATTGTGGAAATCAGTATGGAAATTTCTTAAGAACTGAAATTAGAAATTCCATACGATCCAGCTATCCCCCTTTTAAGACATCACACTACAACAATACATGCATACTGATGTTTGTAGTAGCACAATTCATAATACTTAAATCCTGCAAACAGCCAGTATGCCCATCAACAGATAATTGGATAAAAGAAAATGTGGTATCTATATGTAATGGAACATTCTCCAGTTATAGAGAATGACAAATTTGAGAGATCTGTAGGAAAATGGATGCACCTGGAATATAATGCTGTGTGAAATAAATCAGACATACAAGCTTAAATATTATATGGTATCTCTCATTTGAACAAGGGCAAAACACAAAGACAATAATAAAAAATAGAAAGATACAAGGGGATGGATCTCTTGCAATAGGGAAAGGGTCCCAAGGGAACAAGGACAAGGGGTGAGGAGAAGGAGAAATAAGTAGAGTGTCATGTACAGGAACCTAATGACCTCAATGAATGTAAACGTTATATGCCATAACATGAGCTAAGATTAATAATAACAAGAATGAAAACTGTGATAGGGGAATTAAGAGTAGGGGGGGAGAGGAAAAGGGAAGGAGATTAATAAAAGAAACAAGCTGCAGAATGTACATGTACCCACTCCCCAAGATGATTCTAAACTGCATGTAAACATGTACAGTACTAATAAAAATTTTAAAAAAGAGAATACATTACAATGCTACATGCTTTCATTCAATAACTTTTTATTTTTTAAAAAAGTTCAAAAGTTTTGTTTTTGGTGCTGTGCCGAAAGTGAAGTAGGCAAGGATAAAAGTGAAAGAAGGACAAGAAGATAGGCAGCTACTGGTCTAGGCAATAATTAATACAGAATATCATATTAATCTCCAAAAGGATTAAGAAAGAGCTTGCTTCTGCCAACAATTTAGGCATAATCACACAAGCAACTGTACAGCAACTATAGCTTACCACCACTGCTGATGAGAGAGGGTAAGCTGATAAAATTTTTCTGAAAGGCAATTTAGCAGTATATATCTAAAAAGTTCCCAAACAGGGAGTATGTTTTGACTCATCAATCACATTCTTTAGAATTTATCATAAGGAAGGGCTTTAAAACATGTATGTATAAGCATGGTCACTGCCAAATGTATATAATGGTAAAAAGATTAGAAACGATCAAAATTCACTAAATATAAGCATTAGAAGTAATAAGTAAATTTTTATTTTGACTTGGAAACATACATATATATATACACATACATATATATATACATACATACATATACACATACATATATACACATATATATATATAATTAGTGAAGAGAGCAGAATGGTGAAATTCATTTTAGTTTAGCAGGTACATATAAACATTTTTCCTGTATTTTTAAGAAGAGTCTGCAAATATACAACGTTATCTCTTCATAGTAAAATTACTGGTGTATTTCACTTTGGTCATCATTTTCTTAATACCCAAGTTTTTTCTACAACATATACAAGTCTGTGCATATATTCTGGATATATGCAGAACTACTACAAATCAGTTTTTAAAAACCTAACAGAAAAATGGGACAAGAATATGAGAAAGTCATTGACAAAAGAGAGTAGAAATGACCAATAAAAATATCAAAGATGCTTACTTCATTAAAAACAAATCAAAGAGAGATATTTATATGGCAAAATCCAGAATGTCAGACTGTTTCTAATACTGGTGAGGTCATATAGAAATAAGTGTTTGCATATACTGCTGAGAAGAACGTGGATTTGTACAGTCACTTTGAAAGACAGTTTGTACAAACAAGGACATGTGTCATAAATATTCACTACAGTGGTTTATTAATACCAAAAAATGAGACAGAGAAATGGCTAAGTAATATAAGGAAAGGAATTCAAGGCAGCTGTTCAAAGGAATAAGCTATATATCCAAGTAACAAACTGGGCAAAATCTAAAAATCTTTGACATTTCCATTTATGCTATCTTTGAAATTATAAAGCTATTCCAGCCACAACTGACTGGACAACCAAGAGGCTTTCACAAAGTTACTTTTGGAAATTTCAAATCACCCCTTAACTTCGGTGGCTTACCCTCAGACACCTAAGATAACAGACTAGCAGGAACAGGCCATAGGGAAAACCCAGCCCATTTTTCTAGTCTCATTTATGAGAAGTACACACACCATCACTTATACTGAATGCACACTCTTAGGATCAGTGCCCTTGAACAAAAAGAACTGAAGAACTTGGGATACCTTACAAAACTTTATCTTTAGCTGAAGTAATGCTTATAACTACCAATAGATCTTAGGGCTTCTGAAAACGGAAGCTGGAGATGCCATGCTATTTCAAGGTAATCCAGATCTAGAGCAGTGGCTTTCAAATGTTACTGACCATGGACATAGTAATAAATGCATTTTGCAATGCCATTCAGTATAAATGCCTACTCCCACAGACTTATGCCTTATGTTACAGAATACTTAAACTTGCTACACGTTTCTTTTCTTATTCTATTCTAGGAATAAACGACCCATTAAAATTTCATTTCAGCTCACAAGCTGAAAACACAATGATCCAGAAAAGCAGGATATGATCTCTCATCATTCTATCTCCCAATTCTACTGCCCTTACCACCACTAAATTTCTTACTTTGCTTTATTCAGGTTACCCCACACACTTGAAATACCTTTCTCACTTCTTTCATCCACATAAATCCAATTAATTTTTCCAGATCTACCTAATATCTCAACTCAATCATAGTCCTAGGCACACTCTCTTGAGATGTCTGCCCTTGTACAGCAATAATTGTCCAATGAATTCACCTGTCAATTAATATTCTTGATATCTATTTTGACCAGAATTACTGTTTGAACTTTTTTTCATAATCTTATTGAGAACAAGGCTCACTCTTACACTGACAAATAAGCATTACTGTATTTATGAGTGCCATCCACAGGGCCAAAATATGAATTTTGTTTCCCTGTAAAAGTCTTATTGTATCAATTTCCTGTAAGAATTCACAAGAATGTTATTCCTGATAAGCTACAAGAATATGTTTTTCATTTTGGCAGAGATCAAATTGAGAAAATTATTCAATAAATTACCACAGTACTTCATTTAAAATATTGCTCAATATCTGCCTAAGCAGAACTGTCCCGCGGACGCCAGTAGCGTTCCTCATTGGAGAAAAGATAGCCTCTTTAATAAATGGTGTTGGAAAAACTGGATTTCAACCTGTCAAAGATTAAAACTAGACCCATACCTATCACCATGTACTAAGCTAAAATCGAAGTGGATTAAAGATGTAAATATTAAAACAGAAACACTAAACTTGCTGGAAGATAAGTTAGGTAGAACTCTTGAAGACATTGGCATAGGAAAAGACTTTTAAACAGAACTTCAGTAGCACGGGAACTAGCACAAAGAATCAACAACTAGGATCTCCTCTTATTAAAAAGCTTCTGCACTGCAAGAGAAACCACCAACAGAGCTAAGAGACAACCTACAATGTGGGAAAAAATTTTTAGCAGCTGTTCCTCAGACAAAGGACTACTATCTAGAATACATAAAGAACTTAAAAAAAATCAGACCCCCCCCCCCAAACTTAAAGACCCAATTCAAATATGGGCATCTGAAATGAACAGACATTTCTCAGACAAAGAAGTAAAAGCAGCAAACAAACATGAAAAAATGTTCAACATCACCAGTCATTTGAGAGATGTAGATGAAAACAACACTGAGAGCCTACCTCACCCCAGAAAGAATGGCTGCTTTCAAGAAATCAACCAGTAACAAGTGCTGGAGGGATTGTGGGGAGAAAGGAATCCTTCTTCATTGTTGGTGGGAGTGCAGAGTGGTGCAACCATTGTGGAAATCAGTATGGAGATACTTCAAAGAACTGGGACTAGAGGTCCCAGTTGACCTAGCTATTCCTCTGGTGGGTATCTTCCCAAAAGAATTAAAAGAATCGTACCACAGTGATACAGAGGAACCCATGTTTATAGCAGCAGTTTGTAATAGCTAAAGCTTGGAAACAGCCCAAGTGCCCATCAACTGGAAACTGGATAAAGAAGATGTGGGTTTTTTTAATAAAATGGAGTACTACCCAGACATAATGAATGACAAAGTAGAGACATTTATAGCTAAATGGATGCATACTGAGGCCATAATCTTAAGTGAAATAAATAGGACATATGTGTAAATACCGAATAGTTTCTCTCGTGTGAGAAAGTGAAAGTGTAAATAAGGATTAAAATGATTAAAATGTGTAATTGATAATGTGAAATAGGAAGAAAAGGCCCAAATGGGTAGGGGAAATGGAAGGGGAAGGGGAAAGTAAAGAAGGGAAAGGAAAAATTATGAGAAAAGGAAAAAATGGAAACAAAGTCTTTGTAAACAGGGAAGGGTGGAGGGCGTGAAGGGAGGGTAGGGAATGGGGAATAAATAAGAATCAAGATACATCATGAAAAGGTACAAATTCCCAATGATTAATGTAAATGTATTGTATACCTAAAATGTACCAATAAAAGAATCGAAGGAAAAAACATCCCTCTAAGAGTACACAAGAAAATATCACTCATGGGAAACTACAAAAGTATGTTTTTCATTTTGAGTGACCTAAAGTCAAACTGAGAGAAGTATTTTATAAATCACCACACCATTTCACTTAAATAAACTGCTGAATAAACAATCAGATGAAAAGAGGATCATATTCAAAGCTCTCAAAGCTCCCAGAGAATTTTCCTAGGAAAAGGGCTTACCTGTATAGTGAGACCTGGGGCCATGATGTTTAAATCTTTCTGCAGCGCTTGTTTCAGGTTTTCATCTATTTGATCTGTTTTTGAAGCCAGTAACAATACATCTCATGATACTCAATTTTTTTTAACCTCATATTAATATCAAAACAAAACCAGTCAGTATGAGATCCAAAGTTTTCACAGTATTATTCTTTTATAAGGATATACTCTCTCATATATAAGACATACATGAAACAGTTTTTCTTTTGTGTGGGAGACAAGTATGAGAAATTATCTAATAGAAAGATAACAAGCAGCTTTATTAAGTTTGTCCCCCCAAAGGTTATCTAAGAAACTTATTTAACAACTTTGGATAAGCTTATTTACTGTATAACTTAATACTTGTTTAGTAGATAAATTTACTGGATAAAATCAGTTTATTCAATAAGAATACAGATCTCTAGTTTCTTAATTTGGGGTTCATAATATGTATCCTGATTCTCATAAAAAAGCAAATTCTTATCTTCAGTCAATCTTTACTTAAATTCCAAAATAACTAATTGTCATTCCTGTCAACCTCTGCCTTACTATTTTTTGGATTTAAAAAGAAAGAAAAAGTGCATAGGAAAGTCTCTGAAGCACACACAAAATGAATAGTGAAGATGCTATCACTTCACTTGGTCTTGTAACCCCCATGAATTTTTTATAGACCTCAATGGTACTTTCATCATTATTAAAATGACCAGTGATGTGACAAATTTGTTTCCTCATATGGAACTGTAGTGGTTATCAATCATCAAAAAGGAATTAATTAGTGGGTTTTGAAGAGATTTAAGCATTCCTATACCTTCCTTTAAGTTACTAAAAATTCCAGGAGGGAGAAGTGAACAACCAATGGCAACAATACACTCCCTGGTCAGAACTTTATCACAAATAAAACTTGTGAAGAATAAAGTTAACATAGCAGGCCTCACACTGTTATCCTTAAGAAAGTTTGCTTGTAAAGTGGCAGTTGTTTGTTACCTGGGAACTTGGATTTGAGGAGTATTCCTACCATCTCCAGAACTAATACTAGTGGTTCACTGTGGCTAAACTGTTTATACAAACAACGTAGTTATATTGAGCACATGTGTCCTTCTGTGAGCCTGGAAGTTTGGTACCTGCTAAGAAGAGGGTGCCTACATGACTAGCCCCAAAGAAAAACCCTGGCCACTGAGTTTCCAATGAGCTTCTCTGGTAGACAATAGTTCACTTGTGCGGTCACAAGTTGTTACGGGGCAAATTAAGCACATACAGTGTGACTCCACTGTGAGAAGACTCTTGGTCTCCTACTGACTTCATTCATATCCCTTTTCCTTTTGCTGATTTTGTTTTGTATCCTTTGGCTGTAATAAATCTTATCTGTGAACATAACTATATGCTAAATCCTGTCAGTCCTCTTACCAAATCTTAAACATGGGGCTGGATGCTGTGGAGCCCCAAACAGACTTCTAAATTTCCTCAAACTATCTATTAAAATAGCATCAAGGTTAATTACCAGAAAGTTATCACATCAAAATCAGAATAAAGTTTCTCTAATCTCTACTCTCTTTACTAAGTAGGAATTCTCTAATCTCTATTATATAAGAAATAATTTATGATAGAAAGTATGTATGTATGTATGTATGTATGTATTTATTTATTTATTTTGGTACCAGGGATCGAACTTGGGACCTCGTGCTTGCAAGGCAGGTGCCAGAACCACTGAGCTAAATCCCTGGCCCTTAAAAAGTATTTTAAAGACAATTACTCTATTATAAATTCAGAAGAAACACTCAAATAGCACAAAGTTTAGTATTATTATAGCATCAATAAATGAGCCGAACAAGATTTCTAATTGGCAACTGACATATATCATACAAAATTAGACTTACCAAACAATTCAATGTAAACTTCTTGAAGTGTGTGGGCACTGCAAAACTGGTTCAGCTCATGGTGTATTTTATTGAAGATTAAGGTCTTGTCATAATCTGCAGTATAGTTCCTTACAATATCAAACACTGGAAGAGAGGTACAACCCATGTTTGTTTTACTCAACAATGACTCAGGTACCTTTGAATTCAGCTAGAGTAAAGCTAGAGTGGTATATAATACATGAGTAAAAGTGTCAACAAAATAGTTATAAAACACAACTCACAAACCTTGATGTGTTCCTTGGGCTCAATTTTCCAGATATTCTTGCATTCACAATACTAATGTACAAACTTCAAATTCCATACTAAGGAAAGTATGTATTATTTTGGAGTTAATAAAGAACTGTCAAAGGGGCCAGGGATTTAGCTCAGTGGTTCCACTGCCTGCTTTGCAAGCCCAAGGTCCCAAGTTCGATCCCCAGTACCCGAAAAAAAAAAAAAGAACTGTCAAAGTTTTCAAGTAAGGGCATGACAGTCATATCTATTCTCTGACAGCAATGTGAAGATGAACTGAGAAGTATGGAGAGCAGAGGCAGGGAATATGTTAATGCAATTACTGCAAAACAAAACTTTAGCCAAGAGGTAAAGAGAAACTAAATTAACTGACAGAATAAAAGAAGAAAGCAGCTGCAAAAGACCATTTTTTTAAAAAAAAGGTAACTTTTAAAGGCTATAAAAAAGATACCAGGCTAGAAGGGAAAGGAGCTAACATATACTGGACTAGACTAGACTTTATGTCAAGCAATTTACATACATTAGCACTCATCCTCAGCAAAAACATCTAATTTTTCATATTTAAAAACATAGAACCAGAAAATTTCAGAAATGCCTTAAAAGGTACATACTAGACCATTTCAGGACTACTAAACTACTAAAGTTAGAACAGGACTCTAACTATTAAAACACGCTGTTGGGCCGGGGATTTAGCTTAGTGGTTTCGCCGCCTGCTGCACAAGCGCAAGGACCCAAGTTCGATCCCCAGTACCGGGAAAAAAAAAAAAAAAAAAGACATAAAACACGCTGTTTTCTACGTTTTGTCTTCAGACCCTAGGATATGCTCCACTGGCCTTGTTACTTGGACAGTAGATAGATGCAGCTTGATTCCAGATCATACTTGATGGACAGGCCATCAATAAATAATTGCTAACTAAATCATTTGGCTTGATCATTTTCAATGAATTGGTGACTAACAGTGTCCTGTTTCTCTGGCTAAAGAACAATCAATCTTTTCTTTTCCATTTTCAATCATAATCCACTCCCATGATCTATCAATAGGGAAAGTACAGTTGTCCCTTTTTATCCATAGGAGATTGGTTTCAACACACCATGAGGATACCAAAATCCACAAATGCTTAAGTCTCTTAGATAAAATGGCATATAAACTACATACATTCTCTTATATACTTTAAATCAACTCTAGGTGACTTGCAATACCTAGCATAATATGAATACTATGTAAATAGCTGTTATACTATATTGTGTAGGGAAGAATGACAAGGAAAAAAGTCTGTACATGTTCAATTACAAATGTAATTTTTTTCCTGAGTATTTTTGATCTGTGGCTGGAGCTGCAGATGTGGAACCCATAGATACCAAGGGCCAACTTCAGGTGAAAAAAGATAGGGAAAACACTTAAACTCTAAAAAAAAATATAATTCAAATCCAGTTGACAGTAACACATATGGGGCTCTCTGCTCTGAAATCTGTTCACTATTTGTGCCTTGTAGTAGTAATGTGAAATTTGGCATGACTTTACACTCCAAGATACTCTTTTTTTAGTCTGTATCACATCTTCTTAAGTAAAATAAAAACTCCTCAAAGGTAAAGGCTTCACTTTTTTCAGTTGCTCTTGCTAAACACAGTATCCCCTAAATACTACCAGGAAAAGATAAAATGGCATATCTTTTTCAAAAGTTGCAATTTAAGTTTTTGAATTAAACATTAACCCTGTATTGCTGTGGGTTTTCATTTAAGAAAATGCTTTCCCCACAAGGAGGACTTTACTCTTCAAGTTACAGCAAATCTCAACTAGGAAAGACTTCTCTATGGTGACAAATAAGTGTGATCCAAGGAATTTATTAGTTGCAGATTTTTAGCAGGAGAAGAAATTATCTCTCATCCTGGCTGGATGAAATGCTTCTCATTGTAAAAATAATCAACGACTACCATCCTTAGAAACACTAAGCCCAGAGAAAACTTATAAAGTTGCAGAAAGTCAATTTTCTCCAGAACTTATACACTATTTCTAACTCCACTACCTAGAAATAAAAATGTTCCAGTGATTACTCCTTTATATTTATCAGTAACCAGAGGTTATAAAACTTTAAAAGTATCTTCCTATTCCTTAGGGAATCTCTCAGTTATAAATATTCTAGTTACAACTATATAACAACAGAATAGATGGGTAACATACCTGCATAAGGAGCCAACATATTAACCACTTCTATTCGATCAATATAGATCATGACCCCACCACTAAAAACAAAGAAAGAGGAAAAATGTGAGCCACTAAAAGGAATCCATAAGAGTTACAATTAGACTTAGGGAGAATGTGATAAATATATATTAACTTAAAACATGGAGAGTTAGGTCCTTTTTCAAAAAGTATCTGTTATGGCTTAGATCTAAAGTGTCCTCCAAGGTCCCATGTTCAGAGGTAGAGGCTGGTTGGAAGGGGTGGATCACTGGCGGGGTGATTTGGAAGGGTATGTTCTTGTTCTTGGCCCTCCCCTCTCTTTGTGCTTTCTGGGCACCATGACATGGACAGCTCCTCCACCACGCCCTTCCACCACTGTTTCTGCTGTGGAGCTGGCCAGCCACAGACTGAACACACTGAAACTGTAGACTAGTAATGTTTGAGATCATTTAAAATAGATAATTTAAGGGCCAGGGATTTAGCTCAGTGGTTCTGCCACCTGCCTCGAAAGTGCAAGGTCCCGAGCTCGATCCCCGGTACCAAAAAAAACCAAAACATAATTTAAAAAATACTATGAATTTCACATTTTTCATTTAATGTAATTCAATGTAGTGAGTATATTGTAGAAATAACTTGGGCCTTGCTTGCCTTTCTTTCCCTAAACCTCTTTAGGGCAGCAATTCTCAAAGTGAGGTCTTAAGACCAGTAATGTCATTATCACCCAGGAATTTTCCTTAGAAATGCCAATTCTCAAGCTTCATTCCAGACCTACTGACTCAAACTATAAATTACATGGCATTTAATACTACAGATGAAAAAGAGGTGAGTTTTTAAACTTGCTTTTATTAAGCAAGTATTCTGGGCCAATCACTGGGTTAGATACTTTATATGCAGACATTTCTTGTTTAATGACTGAGTTCCACTCCCACAACTAGGTCATTAAATGAACTGGTTGCTAAATGAGGGTTTGTATATAGTATGTATATTACTATATTCAGAATAAAGAAATGGCCAAAGGAAACTCCAACTTGATGACTTTGCTTGTATTTGTGTAACTCTTACATGCAGTACTACAATGTATAACAGAACATAAAACAGTACTGTACTGTATAGTATAACCAGCAAAAATTACAGTAGTGTATGGTACCAAAAAAATCCAATGAAGCTCTATAAACAAGATGTACAGAACCGTACCAAAAAAAAAAAAAAGGACAGGTTGTAAGTCTGAATAGTGCAAGTTGGTTGTACGCCCAGTCACTAAATGGGTAGGTCATTAAATGATGAACATCTGTTCACTAATTCTGATCTTTACATTAACTCCGCAATGTATGTCCTATTACTGTACCTGAGTTTTACAAATGAGGGCACCAAGCACAGAAAAGTTAATGAAGGCATTTGTGTGTGCAGTGGGGATGAGGGGTAATATGAAAACTCTGTATTTTGTGTTCAATTGGTCTGCTGGCTCTAAAACTTCACTTTTTTCTATTTTAATAATGCCTTACTGGTTCCGAAGATGGAAGGCTCCTATTTGGAGATAGGCCTTGCTCTTTGCTCAAATACTCAGATCAGAAATTCCTCTGTTACTGTTATTTCTATCTGAAAATGTCTAAGTTGGGCCAGGGATCTAGCTCAGTGGTTCCAGTGCTTGCCTTGCAAGCGCAAGGTCCTAAGTTCAATCCCTGGTACCAAAAAAAAAAACAAGAAAGAATGAAAATGTCTAAGTGATCACAGCTTTAGGAACAGAAATTCTATCTGAACTACAGAGAAGTTGGTTAGCAAAAAGAAACCTTACCTTGTTCCACAAGGCACATTTTTAACTTCATCAGTTTGTAGTGTTGTCTAGGGAAGAAAAAAATTACTCATCAAAACTCAAGATACATATTGTCAAAGAACTTCTGGTCACAGAGGCAAACCTCTGGAGAGCTGCTGAGAGTAAGTACGGGAAAGCTCCACTATAATTTCAGTTCCTCAAAGATTAGCTTTCACAGTAGTCATTTCTTTTTATATCCTAGTAGAAATGAAAGACTTGAGACAAAATATTTTATATCTAAGGTACAAATAAAAATGCACTAGAAAAGATTCAATCAATATTCAATTTGCTAGTAAGGAGAAAATACTTTCTAAGGAATCCTTCATTTGCTTGGAGTTGGCCTGGGACTGCAAACTACTAGCTCACCCATGGCTAGGATTTCTGTTCTGAACTTTGATTCCACTGCTAATACTACTGTTTACACTAAAGAGAAAAGATAACTATTTTATCCATATAAATGTCCTATGACTCAAAGCTGCCCTTGAACTCAACAGCAAACTTTCTTCTCTAAAGCTATAGTCAGTAATTTATTTGAAGACCTAGTGATCTCTCACATGTTCTGTTCAGTTTCCTTTTTAAAACAAGTGCCAACACCAATACTGCTTTCTCTTACTAAGCCAACAATCTAGTTCTTAATTCCTTTGTCATGTCACACCTTTGTTTGAATCCAGAATAACTTTCTAATGTACTCTAAGTGCCTCAAATAGGTCAGCACCTAATGAGTATGTTCTGGACACACTGCACTTAACAAGCACACAGTAGCATATTTTATGAAGTAGAAAAAAGAAGCATGGTCCCTATTTTCAAAAGAGTTACAATCCAGAACAAGAGATAAAATTCTTACAAAGCAACCCATTAATAGGTACAAAATATGATGCAAATGAAACTGTTAGGAGTTAAATTATAGGGAACAAAATAATAGTTTTAAAAGGTCTCTGAAGTATAAGCTAGATCTATAGAGGGAAAATTAAGAAGAGAGTAAACAGAAGAACATCTTAAGTTTAATAAATGTCCACTCTAATACATAAAGCTGAAGACACACTGTGTGTGTGCCTGATAAGAAGCAAATCAGATTAATTGAAGTTGAAGTCACACTTTAGATAAGAGGTGAATTCTAAAAAAAAAAAGGAGTATAATGATATCAGGTAGAGAACTCTGAATGCCGGCTAGGAAGCATGGATTCTCTCTAGTTCATCTTATACACAGTCATAAAATTTGAATCTTCCAAAAAACAAAATGTCAGGCTAGGGATGTGACTCAGTGTTAGAGCGCTTGCCAGCATGCACGATGTCCTGGACTCAATTTTTAGCATTCCAAGAAAAAAGAAAAAAATTTTTTTGCTTAATTCCTTTGCTTATATGTGACGTGGTTCTCATTATTCATCTTATCTGAAGGCAAGAAAAACCAACTGGGAAGTTAGGGAATCAACTTACTGAGGTTAACTTAGTAAACACCGTGAAAACTAAAAGCTGTCAATACATAATAATGGAAAGATGTGCTACTTGGTGAATATAAAATTCTAAGAGAGAAAAGAATAAAACATAAGTCTTGGGTTGAGAGATTAGGTTGATGTAAATATTAGAGATAGTCTTAGGTAAAATGAGGAAGGTTGATGAAGAGATAAATTCAATTTATTTTCTTTCAAAACATTAATTCAATTTCCATATTCCACACTAACCTGAAGTAAAATATATATATTCCTATTTAAGCCCAAAGGATAGTCTCTAGCCAGTTCTGAAACTTAGGAGTTTCATGTTAAATCTTAATGTCCTATCTTTACTTTTATGGTCCAGTATCTTTGAAGTATGACAGAATATTTATTTTGTGAGTCTAAGCAGGGTGTGGTGCTGCACATCTGTCATCTCAGCGCTTTAGGATACTAGAAGAGGAGGATTTGACCAGAGCTTCAGCGACTTAGCTAGATTCTGCCTCAAAATAAAAGTGAAAAAGCGCTGGGGATGTAACTCTGTGCAAAGGCTCTGAGTTCAATCCCCAGTACCAAACACAGATACATACACAATATGAGTCTATTTCACATTATGTATACTTTAAAGGCTGAAAGTTTTCATATAATTTCCTTAAGGATTGTTTTTCATATATCATATATGGGATTTCACATTCATATATATTCCTTTCAATTGCCAAGTTTGTTAAACCATTTGTTTAAAGAGGAATGTATCTTCTAATGTGTTCCAAAAATTGCTAGAAATGAATTTTTTGTCTTATGCTAATAAGAACACTTTCTTAAGAGAGTTTTATTAATCTAATTTTTTCTTAAAATGTTACTAGGTCACATATAAAGAATATTCTATTTTGTTACACTGGCTCTAGCATTTAATATTTTGTACATACAAAATATATTAATTGATGAAATCTTTATATTTCATTTGTATGTATGATAGCTTATTACTATATTACAAACAGTGCATTTGTGATACATATAATTAAGCTCTAAAATCTGTTTAGTATTTTTGTCTGTATCTTCTTTATACATCTTTGCATCAGAATTACTTAACATACTAACATACTGATGCATACTTCAAGAAGGCAGAGACAGACATACCTAGCTTTAAACAAGATCTAAAAAAGCTCCTAATCTCTAAAGGTCTGATGATGTCATTATTAACATCATTATAGACTGCTTAAGTTGTCAAGTGATTAAAATTTCTTCTCTCACAGAGGAATAACTGAGGTCTCCAACAATTAAGTGATTTTATCAAAGTCATAACAACTAACTGATGCAGAGCAAAGTCCCCATGTTCACTATATCACATTGTTTCCTGAGAAATTAACTCAATTTAACAACTTCTACCATGAGCAAAAAGATCAGAAATATGAATGTGTTGCACTTCCTGCCTTTAAGATTAGAGATTTTCTGGAAAGTGCGTGTGCATGCACACACGTGCGCGCACACACACACACGCACAGACACACACAGAAACTTAGAGAATACAAGACAACATTACTAAATAGGATCAAAGGCCAAAACTTTATATAGTTTAAGAGATATAGATGAGAAGTGAAGGAATTTGAGATGAGTCTTAACATGGCTACCAAGAGATAGGAAAGAAGGGATAAAGGGAGAGATGAGTGAAGAGGTAAAAACATTAACCACGGCAAGAATGAATAAATATGGAAAAGCAATATGGAAATCAGTGCTACTCTGAAAAGAACACCATATTTCATTTTAATAGATACAATTTTTTTCTAAGTCATTTAAAAGGGAACTGTAAGGAAATCTGGGGGAATTTAGCTATTCATAACTGAGCTCTCATTTAACAGGAAGCCTAGAATTAAAATTATAAGATTAAATAATATTAAATTTTCTGACTCCTAAAAAATTAGCAGCAGATGATAGTGTCTGAAGCCAAAGACTTACAATCACATTGAGTTTGCAAAAGTAATCACACCTAATCATATTTTATCATCTTGCTACATCAAAAGATATTAAGTGTTTTCCATGGCCAAATTTTTAATAATGAGACAATTATTTCAAATGTCCTGGAATGCTATTAAAATATCACATTCACTAATGTTCCACATAAAATTGTGTTTAATGTACCAGGCAAAAATTGAAAGGCAGGAAAACTGCATAAAATTTCAGATCCTCTAGGTTAACAGTAGCCAAGGAACCTGCCTCTATGGAAACCAAACACTATTCTAAACCAAGTAATCACTGTTTTTTATTTCTAGTTGTATTCCTAATTCTTGTTTTTATTTTGACAGTAGTAACAGAAAATCTACCTGATGCAGGTGGTAGTTAGTCCTTTCACACTGCCTAGCTTACACTTCTAATTTTCTTCAACAGTGAGGTGGTTCCAAATCATAAGTTGTGCTGACAACTGTACTCCGAACTTACCTCCTACATTTAAGTAAATACTAACATATGCTTAAGCAATAAGGAAATCCATTTCCACCCAATGGTGTGGTAACTCCTGTCACACCTGTCTATCTGGAATCCCTAGAAATCACTCACCTGCACAGATCTGAACGTAGTAATAAAAGGCAACATGATATGATAGCCTGGTCCACTGGGGCTAGTTAGTAAAGCTCCTCCCCTGCAAAAAAGATGTTTCAATTTGACAAGATTATAAAGAGAGAAATTCTCTTTCCAAATCTAAAAATCCTATAATATTCATTCTTACTCATCCTCTAAACCAAAGGTGATGAACCTACGACACATGTGCCATCAGGGCTGTTTGTTTCTTTGAAAACTCTAAAAGGTTCACCATCACTGTTCTAAACTATTAAAGCCTCTCTAATAGGAGTTACTGATGATGAACAACTGCTGCTTACAGTATCTATCACACCTAAAAATGTGAAAAGATCAAACCGAACTGCTGATGTTACAGCTTGTTTCATAAGCTCAACTAACCATACTTCTGGGTCTCATGTTCAAAGGATTCTCTTTAGTCTTTAAGTCTCCTGAGAAATAGTTGGATAAAAAAATTCTAAATTCCCAGCTGAATACTTTAATGTACATAACAAGAGGCAAATCAAAGCATTATCCATTTAATCATCGGGTTCAATAAAAGAAGACAATGTAAACTTTCAAGAAAGGGAAAATTTCTGAGATTCGTGATTCTTTTAATCTATCTCCAAGAAAATCAAAATACCAGGAACATATTTTCAGTATAAAAACAAAAAATTAGCATGGAAAGACGAAGGGTAAGAGGACTGAGACTACAAGTAGATAAGATATGGACTTGTTCATCAAATTTTGGAATGTGAGAACTATGAAATCACAGCCTGTAAATTGTAGAAAGGAGGTAACCTGGGAGCAAACGAACAAAAGTTCTATTTCGCACAGTGAATAAGAAATTCATAAAACTTAACTTCCTGTTCTGAAAATATAAATAGGCTTACAAATAAGTCATATTATCTAATAAAAGATGAACTGTTTTAGGCTCATTAATAATTCTGTGAGAGCCATATACTGAAATCTTTCCTTGGTTTTACTGTTGAAAGACAATACCAAACTGAATGGAAATCTGGACTAAACTGTCATTTATTATGCTGGAGTTCCATCTGCTAAGACATATCACTAAAACTGTACTTTTTTCTAGGATTCAGGATGGATCTGAAAGTAGAAATACCAGTTTTGAGGGGATGATGGAAACAGGCAAAAAACCGAAGCTTTTTTTGAATATACTACTATCCTAATTTCTCTACAAATTGGCTTCTTTTTTATTAGTCTATATTAAAAAGAACCTGTGGTGTTTGTCTTGAAGGAAAAGCTATGCCAGCTCAACCAGACAGCAATACATCCCATACCATCTCTCTATCTGGAAGAAACAGGAAGGAGGGAAAAGGGTAGCCTATTACTGTTGCGCTTATGCACCCTGAGGATTTAAAAACTGTCACGGTTATCAAGAGCTTATAAGACATAATCAGACACTGTGAAGTTTTTAATGAGAAAAACCTAAGGAAAAATCCATAAACAGGACCACATTTCCTAAAGAGCATCTATAGTGGCAAGCTAAAAGCCTATACACACTCTAAGAAGTGATCTGTCCCATCTCTTCAGTTACACAGTGACTTCTTCCTTCCCTCCCAGGGAGTCTTAACCTATGCACAAAGACCGCCCAATACCTAAAGATCGCTCCGCAAAAGCCTCCTCAGGTTCCAGGACGGTGCTGAGGGAGCAACTTCCCAGACCAGACGCTCCTCTGACGGGAATACCCCCTCCATCTGCTCTACAGCCCAGTCTGACTGCACCTGTCGCTCACCTGTAGTACACAGCCAGGTGTCCTTCCTCGATCTTGTGGATGGAAGCGTAGAGAAGGACAACTACCAGTCCCACCACTGAAGCCACAAAAACCCGGGCTTGAGTCATGTTCATCCTTGTTACTCCTGGGTGAGGGAGGAAAGGACCCTCAGTTCTATGAGTGAAGAGCCCACCCATTCAACTTCCACCCTCTCCTTCTACAAGACCTGGAGCCCTCTCTTGAAGGCCGAGCCGGGGAATCCTGTCCTCTTCTCCCCTTATTCTTCGCTCCTTGTAGAGCCCACGTTCCCCCTGCCAGCCCCTCCGCCCGGTCGGCCCAAGCCCGCATAGTAAGCGTCGTGATACCCTCTGTCCAACTGTCGCTGACGAGGGGCTCAGCAGCGGGCACCGAAGGGAGGCCGACCCCTCCACCGCGCCTCACCGATCAGTGACGCATCTCCTCCGCCCGCACGTGCAGCCGCCTCTGTGGCCGGGCCGCGTTAAAAGCTACCAACCGCTGGTCCCGCCCACTCGCCCAGCACTACGGCTGCGCGAGGAGGAACCTACGCACACAGACGCAACGCCCCGCTCCGCCCATCGGCCATTGAGACGGGGTGCGGGTAGGACAAAATTCTCCCAGGCAACAGACCGTTCACGATTTGGGGCCCACTTTGCTGCTTCTCTAGCACTTCTGATCATTTGCTTCAGTCGAGGAGGAAAGTTTATAGTAAAAAGGCAGGCAGAGGAAAAGAGAAAGCCGGTTGGATAGGAGACCGATCAATTTGTTCTTGTACAAAGAACCCACTCATTCACTCAGTGTGGTAGCTGCCTACTCCTTTTATTTATCCTTCGGAGGCTTATGCTGAGCCCCTGTTGTGCGGCAAGCATGTATGCATCAGGCACAGAACCTGTACTTCAGGAATCTGTACTTATTGCAAAGAAAAGTGCTATTAAAGTTCAGAAGAGAGGGCCGGGGATTTAGCTCAGTGGTGGTGCCCCCGCCTGCTTCCGAAGCTCAAAGTCCCGGGTTTGATCCCAGATACCCAAAACAAAACAAAAAACTAAAGTTCAGAAGAGAAAGCTATTAGATCCAACTGTATCGATCCAACTGTATCGTTATTCACTCCTTTATCTATTATGTGTCAGAATGCTGACCCAAGAGGACTTATGAAGGTGCTCCAGAAAACAGGCTAAGCATGTGAGGACTGTGTGTGTGTGTGTGTGTGTGTGTATGTGTGTGTGTGTAAGGTCCTCCAGGGAGCCCAAAGGAGGAGTAAACTGACTTTATAGCCTTGTTTATTGGAAAGGAGTGGTCGATAGGCTAGGACCAGACTTAGAAAATCTGCAATGCATTGTTTTGCTGGTAGGTGAACTGGATGACTAAAAGACATAAGAAAATATTTTTCACTTCATATTCTTCAGTTCTTTAAAAATTGTATTAGTTAATTTTCCATCCCTGTGACGAAATACCTATAGGATACCTGACACTCACAACTTAAAGGCGAGGCTCAACTCAGTGTAGGGTTTCAGGTTTTAGTCCATGGTCAGTTGGTTGACTCCAAAGCATAAAGGGCTTGACGTGGAAGGACATGACAGAGGAGAGCTGCTCAACTCAATGGCAGTTAGAAAGCAGAAAAGCAAGATAGCCAGAGCAAGAGTTATACCCCCCTTGACCCACCTTATTCAACTGGGCCCTACCTCCTAATAGCCCATTCAGTTATGAACTCATCAATGGATGAGGTTAGCAACCTCATGATCCAATCACATTCTGAGAGCCCCACTTCTAAAACCTGAGACTTTTGGAGGACATTTTAGACCTAACAAGAATTCTGCACCTACTAAAAATAGCATGGAGATGGATGAATACAAGGGAAACAAGGGCATCATATTTGAGTAAGTTGGGCAGAAATAGTGTTAGCCTTGGAAGGTAGTAGTGGTGGGACAACTTGACAAAGTAGATGAGGGTTGGAAGGTCCTCTAATCTCTTGGGCAGGGAAATATGAGAAAGCAGTGCTTTAGGGTCAGTGAATATGCAAAATGGCTGAGAGTGGAGACATAGTGGTTAAAGGACGGGAAGTAAAGTGGTTAGGAAAGTGCAGGCCCCAGATTATAATGGGAGGAGCAGTGGAAATGAGAAGAGACAAATAGAATCAACTCAAGTCTTCATTAAACCAAGTCTTGCCAGAAACTAGCACTCCCTTCAATAAATGTAGTTACCTATACTGTTCATTTGATTTTATTGCTTAGGACTGTCTGGAATTTTATGTTCCAGATAAATATTTGCAGAGCTTAGCTATTTTAACTTCCAAAAATAAAAAAGAATGAAGAATAACTTGCTAGCTCCTGTGTTTTCTGGATATACTCTTTGTATGTCACAGTAATGTTTAGATTGGGGAAAAGAAATGTAGTATACAGTTCACAACTTCCATTCAACTCTGAAAAGCTGTTATCCAACAAAAAATGACTGGTGCACTCATGTATCAGAAAGAAGTTTGGCCTAATCTCACTATAACAGTCTGTACTGACTCATACTGTCCAAATCGTACAGATCAGGCTGCCCCGACATCACCTCAGCCACACACCATCAAAATGGACCCCACAATGTAGCAAAATTCTTATCAATTATTACAATATTTGGAAAATGCATGATTGCCACAAAAATCCTTAAACAATATTTACAATGTTTGGATGGCCTGGAATGTTCAGGCTACCAGGCAAACACTTTTATTGTACTGTCTGTGTTGTTTCTCATCTTGCCCCCTAGATTATTATCTTCGGACCAATAGGTACCAAATAAATGTTTATTATTAAAATCTTTTAAAGAGTTGCAGATGTAGCTCAGTGGAAGGCACTTGCCTAATGTACACGAGTCTCTGGATTCAATCTCCAGTACTGGAAACAAATAAAACCTTCTAGGACCAGGGAAGCAAGAGACACACTTCTTTCTTTAGAGAAATAGTGATACCTGATTAAAAGAGACTACTCCAACGTTTCAAACTTGAGTAACTGGAAAAACAATACCCCTAGCAAAAACGGGGCTGGTGAGATGATGGCATCAGTTTATAGGACAAGACCCGAACCATGTGAACTGGTTTTTAAACACAGAGAGTGGTGATAAGACATCTCAAAGAAACTATATCAAAGAAGATGCCTGTAGTGGATTGACTAATAGTCAACTTTTAACTCCCAGCTAAACTGAATCAGCATGGTTCGGGCGCAGAGGATCCACCTGAAGATTGTTACCAACAGCCATAAAAAGAGAACCGGAGAAGATCTTGGCCAGTTCTGCTAGGCGAAGCTTGCTGCTCCTGATGCAAACTAGGCTATTATCATTGGAGGAGCTTGGGACCTTGCTGTCATTGGGAATGGCTGCTGTTTTCATCAGGGGAGCTCTGACCTTTACTGTGAGCATCACTTCCTGGCTCCAATGTGGATTCCTCAGCTTGGTGGCACAAATCCTTCATCTCACCAGCATGGATTTTCTGGCTTCCACCACTGGCCTTTGGGCCTTCCAGGTGTAGATCCTTAATATGGACAAGCATAAGACATTGCTGTGGGCTCTAGGCCACTGGCTGGACTCGAGGATATTGCCTTGGACTCTTAGCTGGACTTGTGTGGGAAACTGGTGGGATCTAGGCCCTCAGCTGAATCCTTTGGGCTTCCAGTGTGTGGTTAATCTCTTGCACTCCTTTGCATTTGACTCTTTGGGTAATTATCATAAAATAAACTTATAAGTTATGTGTCCTGTATTTAATGTCTTCCCTTGCCGAATCCTTCTGACTACCAAAATGACCAACACTTACTTTACCATAAGTCCTATTTAATTCCAAAAGAACATACAGGGATGCCAGATGTGGTGGCACGTGTCTGTAATCCCAGCACTCTGGGAAGTTGAGGCTGGAAGAACACCAAGTTTGAGCCCATCCAGGGTAACTTAGCAAGACCCTATCTCAAAAAAATTTTTAAAGGGCTGCAGATGTATGTTGGTCCAAAGGCCTTCGGTTCAATCTTCAGTACTGCAAACAACCACCACCACAAAGCCAGGGACTGCTTATTTTGTGCTCTGCTTCTACTTCGTTAACTTTCACATTGTCCCAAGCCATATTCAGCTGTTGTATTACAATCTGGTTTTTATAATGAATAGATTCAAAATTTAATTTAAAAATCATTTAATACATAAAGTGAAAAACTAGAATATAAAAGCATTTTACATTTTTAAAACAAATAATACCTTCTAAATTGTTTAACATAAGAGAGCCACAATACTTTATCTGAAAGCTCTGGGAGGCAGATGTTTCAAAATTATGACATTTTTCAGATTTTAAAAAGGTACTGTGCATATACCATATTACATTAACCTAAGTAGTAGCAACCCCTCCCCAGTAATCAAACATGTTAATATTTCTGCAGGAAAATAAATGAATATTCACATGAAATGAGTGAAACGGTTTGTCAGATTAGATATGTAAGCAAATTAATTTTGTCACTTATGAAAACCTTGTTTTCAGAATTTCTTGGATTTTGAAATTACAATTACAGATAAGGGAATGCAGATCTTTATACACTTGTATTATAAGACACAAAAAACTAAACAAATGACCTTTTTTTACAAATGAAAAAACATAAGCTTTCAAATAATTATAAATTAACAGACATCTTTCTCTTTGATATTATTAAATGTACATCTTAAATACATATAGCACACATGATTTATGACAATCAACTGGAATTGAAGGCATGGATGCACAATCCCTTCCGTAAGAAGGGGATACTATTAAATGTACCATAAAATTAAAATAGGATTAAGTCAACTCCCTATGATGCCAGGAAGAGCACTAGTTGAGTGCAACACAAGGAGGTAGGATTTATTCTTCAAGAAGTACGATTTTACTTGTAAGCAATCTCTTCCATAAAAACACAAGTAGGCAACATTTACTTAAAATGGATGTTAGATGACTTCTCTGTGTACAATACTATGTTTAGCTTTATGCCTAAAAGTTAAAACTTCAGAAGATATTTTTAGTCAGGTAAATAAGTAATGTTTTACTAAGTTTGAAAACATAAGTCACAATGATGCTCCTAAGTAATTGTAGTATTAAAACAAATATTTAATTACATCCATCGATTTTTCATAAAATCCTATGTGGAGGTTAAAATTACTCAAAATCAAGAGTAAAGCCTCGCGTAGTTTCTGAATATAGCCCTTTCTTCCACTGACTAGTATGTGAAGAATGGTTTCATGGAGGAAAAACAAATTTCCAACATTTGTAGCAACAACTTCCATAGGTTTGAGGGCAGTGAACAAGTGGCAAGTCATTCAGTTAACCAACTCCAATCAAGATTCTAAAACCAGGCATGAAAAAGTCACAATTAGAAGTTTACTATAAGTGGTAAATAAATGGGTGTTCATTTTTATATTTTTAGACATTTTTAACAAAAACTGAGCCAGGCATGGTGGTGCATGCCTATAATCCCAGCACTTGGGAAGCTGAGGCAGGAGGACTGCTGTGATCTCAAGGCCAGCTTGAGCTATACAGTGAGTTCAAGGCCAGCCTGAACCACCTAGTGAAATCCTGTCTCACACACACACACACACACACACACACACACACACACACAAAATCTAAAGTTGAAAAATCAAAAATACATAAATTATAATTAGAGTTTAGCTCACTTTATTCTCTAATTTCAAAAAGTACTTCAAAGTTTTCATAAAAATTTGAAGCAAATAATTATCCTTAGAAAATAAAGTTGACACTGAGATTAAATGCAGCACTTGTTAATTCAGTGCACATTTTAGTTTCACCTAGTTCTAACAAATCAATAGTTCATAGTAATCACAAAGTAATATAAGCACTCTCTTAAATTACAAACATATTAAGATAATTCATTTTATATGAAGCAGGTATTGGACCTGAGTTACTGTGCAAGGTCAATCTTACTGGAGAAATTGCTGAAGCAAAATGGTACAAATCATTCAATTTCAGTGCTCACATTGCAAAGAAAATTTAATCTGACTAAAAATGGTACTGTTGATGTTTACTGATAATGTAACCCTAGCACATCCCTGAGTAAAAGATGGGGATTTGAGGTTGAGGACATTCTTCAAATGCTCTTTTTTCCTAGTACTCCTATTACCTATATGCATCCAGAATGCCATATAAAGGTAGCACAGAAAGTTAAATCCTTTTGCAACCAACATACATAAAACACACACTAATATCCACACAAAGCTTACCATCATGCTATTGCCCTGTTCCTCATTTGCTTCATGAATAATAGTATTTAAATGGCCAAGACAGTTCAAATTTTCTTCTATCACTTGTGCTAAACTCTCCCTGTGGGATGAAAGAACAAAGCCTTTTCAAATTCAGCAAAGAAACATAAACTTCCTCTACCTTCTGGTCTTCTAAATAAGGATGATTATTGTCCTTGCTGCAACCCAGCACCCTAATGTAGCTAACTCCTGCAATGTTCAGTTCCTTCATCTCTCCCACCCAGAGGCAGAGTCCCACTTCATCCACACTGCTGTCTCTAATGGTAAGTCCACTATAAAAGGGGTTAGGGTCGTGTACATTTGTAATCTTAGCTACTTGGGAGGCAGAGGCAGAAAGATTGCAATGTTGAGGCCAGCCTGGGCAACCTAGAGACCCTATTTCAAAATACAAAAAGAGCTGAAAATGAAGCTCAATGGTACAGCTCTTGCCTACCATGCACAAGGCTGTGTTCAATTCCCATAGCACAAGAAAAAAATAGTCCACTATAACTCCAATCAGACTTTTCTTTGAAACATTAAGTAGCACTTAACATACATTTTTCCCCAGAAAATGTTAAGGGTGAAAAAGATTCTTGTTGCATGGACAGATGGAAAGCCACTTTTTGATTCTGGATTATTTCCTTTTCCCTACAAGTTGAAAAATACCTGCAAGCTTAATTCACATACATATGTATAGAGAAGAAGATTCAAAAGTACAACTTGTTCTGCAAAGATCAGGAAGGATGAAAAACTTTGGTTGGAAACAATAGATGACAGCAATGAAAAGGAAAACAAGCAAGCTGACTCTTAATGACAGCGGCAAAAAACAGTGTGACAGGGGAGCTGACCAGAACTATCCCTGGAAGTTTATTTTTAAAGAAGATCCTGATTCTGGTTTCTACCTTCATGATTTCTCCTTCCATATGGCCTCTATACTCACCATTTACCAACCCTCAGCACCTCCTCTACCAAAGTCAGTTCTGGCATGATAGCCACTATTAGCTTAGTATTAAATGCTGATTCAGCTCTTATTTAACAGGTGGAAAAACTTAGGTTAACAGTTTCTAACCCTCTGTAGTTAAGTAAATACGTACATTATAACTGAAAAAAGTTTTCCTTTGTAATGTACTCCTACCTGAAAATAAAATATCTATCAGATGCACTTTGGCCAAGAACCACAACCTCAAATTGGAAATTACCTATTGATGTACCATTTGCAACCATTAATGTCCCCTAAAAAACCTAAATGTCTTTACTAAAAGCAGAAGGTTGAAAATGTATTAAACTTTATTTCTTTTAACTCTGATCACAGAATATTTCCTTAACACTATATAATCTGTGCTATATTTGTGGATGTTTTACTTTAGGCCAAATCTATAATGATGACAAGACAGACCCTGAACTTGCTTTCCTTTAAAAAAATCAAATACCTGGTATCAGCTTGCCTTCCTGCCATGTGCTTTTTCTCTCATAAAAGTAGCGTATAGAATGTGCAATTGCATGACCTCCTGAGCAGTGATGTAACATGGCTGCACTTCTGCAAAACTAATTATGGGCAGAACTTCCAGGAAATGCTGGTGCTGTAGAGGTCTCCATGAGTTGTGAGAAAAGTGACAAATACACAAGCTAGCAAAGAGCCACTGGCTCTGGATACGGCACATCTTATGCTGAGAAAATAACAGAGATGGATAGTCATTCAGCTTTTAGCAGAAGAGTAGGAACTAATAAAAGAAAATACAGGACTTCAAACTTGAATTATTTGCAAAGTTGATTTAAGGCACTGAAAAAAGTCTAATTTTAAAAATACTAAATTATACAGTAAATTCAATCTCAATAATTTATTAAAAGGGCAATCAAGGACCCCAAAATGATAAATGCAAAAAGATAGCATAATTTCTCATAGAGATATAGTAAAGGAAGGAATAAAGTTTGGGTAAAAAAAATTGAGACACCAATAACAGGAAGGTCTTAGAACTTGGAATAAATAATTACAGGTAATGTTTGTTGAATATTTACCACTTAAGCATGTTACACACATTGTCTAATCAAATTTTTACATTTTCACCTGAAATTCTCATTTTACAGGTGAGAAAGAATAGACATTAAAAAAATCAAGTACATTGCCCAAAATTATTATGAAGGGACAGTTGAGACTCAATCCTGGTCTGAAGGTACTGAAGACCTCCTTCACTGCGCTTTACTGTTTCATTCCTACCACTGTTCTGGAAACACAACTATCTATTGTTACAAAGGAACCCACCCATCTTGAGGAGTTACCACGCATGACAGAGAATGTTCACGTTCTGCTAAAGTTGGAGGCAGCCACGCTGATGCCTGAGGAGTTACTGCACCTTCTAGACTGGATCCTACAAGGGACCTGGCAGAACTCTGTGTCTGAAAGAAAAAGAAAAAGAAAATCATAAGATTATAAGTAAGCACCTCTATTGATTCACATAATTTACCATACTCCTAAGATTTACATTTCATCACTAGTTTATTGTACAGAGTATTTCTGTACAAAACAATTCCTACCTTTATATACCATTATTAACTATACTGTCCTTGGTTCCTATCTTCATTGACTAAACTGAATGTATTTACTTCTCTAAAACTGCTTTAACTGAAAGGGAAAGAAAAAAACCCGGCTGAACATAGTGCTGCTTTCACTAACTAGTCAGCCATCTCTTTCTCCATGTTGAGTAGAGATGTCACACTGGTCCAGTGCCAGGAGAACTATAAAAATAAATTAACGGGAAAGGAGAGTGACAGTGCAAAAGTCCTGCATTTCCATTGCTAGTCAGATACCAAGCAAGGAACATGAGCATCAACCTAATATTAAACATACATCTTCAAGGAGACAGCTCGTGCTGATAAAAATCCCTTTTGCAGATAATAGTAGCAAGCAATATCATATTAAATAATTCATTAGTAAATACTTACACAGGCAATTTTAAGGAGATGCCATATTTCTTTCTGCCTCTTTCCCTGCATGAACATGACAGTATTGTCGGCTTCTTTGATGTTACTGAGGGCCACTTCTACCTTGGGGAGTAGGTCAATAATCTTCTGCTTACAGCCCAAAAGCTTGCTGGAGAGATTAAATCAACGTCAGATACTTGTTATATCCCTCAAGACTATACACCATACTCCCAAAACCCAGCTGGGGAAATGAACTACAATCAGCATTACATTTAATGACTGATATCCAAAGTAGTACATGCAAACAGGTAATAAAAATGCATGCAATGTGTATGTAGTTATGGCCAAGCTACTCAAGATACAGCCAGAATTCTTCTTGGAATACTCATCAAAAAGAGGTGGTACTTTGAAAAAAATGCTTTTTAGGAGGAAATAAAACAATTTTTCTACCTTAGATGGCCAAACAGCTCCTTGAGAACACGATCTTGACTCTGAACAGTATGCACAATGATCTTCACCATCTCTGTGCTGTCACTGTAGGAGTGATCTATAAAAGATTTTAATCAGTGAGTACAACCTTTCTGTTGCAGAATGTACCAGTCTCCAAGCAAAAAGTTTCTCAAAAACTTAAAAGTCTGAAAGAAGGCTAACAAACATCTCCATTTAAATAAAAAATTGGATTAAAATTTCAAGATTACCTATAAATAAATTCTAAAGTCTAGGGATATACCTCAATGGTTAATTATATATCAAAAAACAAAGTTATGTGCATAATGTATATACAGATGTACAAATATGATCAAAATACATGGTGACTATTTAAATTTTAAAAATTTATTAGAGCAAAAGACACATTACTATTAATCCCCCTCAAAATAATCCCCCTTGCTTGAGCACACTTATCCCATCAGCCTTGCCACTTTCTAAAGCAGTTATGTAAGTTCTCTTTGGTGAATACCTTTAGGAGGCGGAACAAAAAACATGGTGAATGTTGTTGTTCAGTGCTATCCAACAGAAAGATAGGCTTGTAAAAACATTGTGGTATGTCCTCATCCTTATTCATCTTATCTGACACTGTATTACTTCCGGTTTTCCCCCAAAGTCCAAAAGTCCATGAAAGGTAAGTGTTCTGAACTGATTCAGGACCTCAAGGGACCCATGAAAGTGAAAGATTTGAAAGAGGACTCTAGAACTGCTTCAGAAAATGGCAAGAAAGATTGGATAAGTGTGACTGAAGTAAGAGGGAGTATTTTGAGGTGGATCAATGGCAACGTGTTTTTTACTGTAAAAATATCTTAAATCTAAACACTGTATTTTTCAATCACACATCATGTATGTGTATCTATAGACATGTAAATATACACATATGTATAGATATTACATATACATATGTATATGTAATAGATACACACACACACACACAGTATCAGCGTATTTTCAGAGACATTAGTTGCCTGTGTTTAGAACAGCAATCTTGGCTAGCTTTACTACTAATCTATGCCCACACACATATGCAGCCTCTGGCCAAGAGACCAATTTTTCTCATATGATTAACATCACTTATTTAGAAACAGTAGGATAATCTATCAAACTTTCACTGCCTTAGGAAGACTGCCATAAGTTCAAGGCCAGCCTGGGCTACATAGTGAGTTCAAGGCCATCCTGAATTACATAGCCAGACCTTGTCTCAAAAAAAAACCCAAACAAAAACAAAAGACAACTTTCACTGCCTCAAAGAAAGAAGGCAGGAAAGAAGGGAAAGGAAAAAATATGAGAAAAGGAAAAAATGGAAACAAAGTCTTTATAAGCAGTGGTGCCACTGCCTGCCTCGCAAGCACAAGGTCCTGAGTTCTACCCCCAGTACCAAAAAAGTTAGGTGCCCATCTTACATGTACTTTATAAATGTTTACAAAAATAAAATGAACAAATTCCACTGCAATAAAAAAATGAGAAAATTATGTTGTTTTTAAGTACCATGTCAAGTATATATTAATTTGCATGTGCTGTTATGTGCTTATAAATTTTAAATTTTTTAATTTAAGTAAATTGCACTCTAGGGCACAAAATTCACTTTTTAATTCCACATCCCTTCAAAACAAAAAATTTTTGACTAAATAACAGTATCTTGCAGGTATGTAACACCTTATAGTTTTCAAAGCATTTTCACAAACACACTCTAACATATACTGCCGTGACATATTAATTGAGTTAGGAAAGACAGGTTTCAATATCATTTTCTAGAAAAGAGAAATGAGATACAGGGAAATGTGCCAAGATCAGCTGGTCAGTAAAGTACCACAGCAAAGTATCCAATCTACAATTCAAGTCTTCTGATTCCCAACCATGGGTCTTTCCAGCAGAACATGCTCTGCAGTTAGCAGACGTTCAATAGGATTCATTTTGCCAATGATACAAGCAATCAGTGACCAGTATAGATACACGCATCATTTTCAAGGTAAAGTGCTTTTGCCTGAAACATAAGCCTTCTCTTTCACCATTCCACACTTAACCAACTGCATCAAATTCATTCCAACTTCCTTAATCTTAAGCATCTTTTTTCCATCTTTCCATACAGATTTCTGTTTCTTCTTCTTTGAGTTCCTTTTATTTCTCTTCAATTCCTTCTTTTGATTTCCATGTTTAAAATTTTTCTACACAATTTCGTTATTACTGTCCCCTTCTAATCTCTTAAATTCTCACAAAGTTAAAGCTATTATACTTTAGGTGTTTTAATGGTAATACCAAAAAAGAAATTCATTTTACAGTTTTTAAAATATTTAAAATTCCCTGAATTTGTTCAAATATTGAGTTTCCTAAAATATCTCTAAGAACTGTGACAAAAGTGTCTTACCTGCAGGTCTGTGCTTTAACTGCTTATACAGATCAATGGCACGCTGTCCCCTACAAAAGAAAAACACGCTTCTATGTGAAGGTAATTTAATGACTCTTGAAATGAATAATACTATATGCATAATGATCCTCATTTTAAAGCAAGTACAAGTTGCCAATCACTATTTTATAGAGCATTTCACTGAGTAAAAATAAAATGCAAAGGGTAGTATACCTCATACCTGCTCTGTTCCCCACCACAAATACAATATTCTTGCATTAGAAACATTTAAATAAGCAAAAATTATGGCTTGTGATTAGACAGAAAAATCTGGTTTCTAAAACAGACATATAGGAAATTAATCTCATTAGGGCACTTAAGAGACAATACCTTGGATCAGAAATACAGTAAGTAAGGACACAGTTTGCAATTTGGATACACTTGGAAAATTCTTCATAACACTCATGAAAAGATGCTTTTTAAAGAACAAAGGTCAACCCAAAGAGTTATTTCCAAAATTTCCTGTAACTAAGAATAGCTTCCTTTTAAAATATGACATGAAAAAAAAAGAAAAGAAAATATGATATATTTGGGGAAAGGAAAACTATAGAAAAGAACTACACAGAAGCTTCACTTGCTAGATGTAAGCAGAAAAAACAATGCGATAAAAAATTATAGACAATAAGTCTGACAACATAAATACATCCTTACAGAGATTCCATCAAGTCTTCCTGGCGTCTTCCATAGGGGCTCTTCTGTAGCTCCATGATTTCAGTGTGCAAAGACATAATCTGATCTTCAAGGTATCCAATGACACCAACCTAAAGAATAATGAAAACAAAAAGAAAATGACAGGCTTACCACCACATAATACCAAACAAAACTCAGACTTTAAGGATAGAGAATGGTCTGCTCTGGCAGTAGGCGAACTAACTTAACATGAAACACTAATTTTGTTAAGGCCTTTTTAGCCTTTATATTCTGCAAATCTTTCACATAAGAACATAGTTATTTCTAAGCTACTTTCTTTCTTCTCCTGACAGCAATATACTACTAGCTTTGCTTTTTTTTCCTGGAGAAGTAAAATGTTTGTAGAAGTATTACCAACAAGACAAAAAACATGGTAAACAAAACCAGTGGCACTACTTGCATCTGAGCTACAGGATATCAACTACCCCTTCCCACATTCTCAGGGTAAGTATGTACTGGCACAAGGAGAACAATAATCTAGAACCATCGATAGCAGTACAGTATAAGGGAGGAACCAGCCACCTAAAAATAATCTGTCTATCTCTAGGGGACTCATATATTTTATTATCTACACCAGTATAATTTTGAGAGTGAAAGGAAATACTAAAGGTACCAGAGATAAACTGGGATTGTCCTATGTAAACCAGGATGTACAGCTATCTTAAACCAGCCACAAAAATAATAGACCTACATTTATTACTGATTCCTATTTAGTCTCCATAACCCTACTATAAAAAGTATTGTCCCTACAAAATAATATGGAAATTGAAGTTTAGTGAGGCTAAGTAATTTGTTCAAAGCCCTTGTTTTTATCCACTATGATACCTTCCTCTATAAATACAAAGCATCTATTAAATATTTGTCTGAAATTCAGACAAATGTAACAGGGCTAATGTAATAGACATTCTTTTTATATCAAAACCAAAGACAATCGGAGACACCAAGAATTAATAAGCACCCAGAATAAGCTCAGTGATTTTACCTCAGCATAGTGGATGGCCTTTTCTTCCATTTCTTTCCAAGCTTTTAGCATTTTTTCTGAAGCTAAAACAAAAGTCTACATTGGTTATCTCAGAAATAGCCATAGCTTAAATTACTGGCCTGCCTACCTCCTACTGTATCTACATCAAAGATGTTATGGGTTAAAGTGTGACACCCACCCCCAAATATATGTTGAAGTTGTAACCTCTAATACCTTACAATGTCACCTTATTAAAAACAGGTTCTTACAGGTATAATCAGCTAAATACATACTCACATTGGAGAAGCTAGGACCTTAATCCATTATGACCATTATCCTTACGAGAAAAGACACAGAGATAGATACACAAGGGTGCAATGTGACAATAAGGAAACAGACTAAAGTGCTACAGCTTCAAACCAAGGAACACCAAGGACTGCTGGCAAACCATGGGTAAATAAGAAAAAGCAAAGAAGGATACTTCCCTACAGGCTTCAGAGGGATCATATCCTGCTAACACTTTGATTTTGGACCTTTGGCCTCCAGAATTGTAAGATAATAAATTTCAGTGTTTTAAGCACCTACTTTATGGTATTTTGTTATGGAACTCCTAGGGAAGCAATACAGGTAGATTTTTCTTTAAAAATTATTTTAAAAAGTAACACATGAATGTTTTTTAAAAAGCCAAACAGTATAGAAGGATATAAAAAGACTTTTTTCTCCTCTCCTATAACCCAAGAGATCTCATTATTATTATTTATTACTAGACACATATCTTATTCCCTCACAAGTTGGGGAATATATACATACTTCTCTTTGCTTTTTCCACAACTTAAAATATCACTGCCAACCAAAGACCCAAGTGATCTTTTAATACCAGCACATACAGACCTACCTCAATCTTTTATAACTGTAAAGAACAACTTTGACAAGTCAAAGATGTTTTAATGAAATAATTATAATGTTTTGTCATTCACCAGAATGCCTACAATATACAAACACAAATAAAACATCAATCACAGCACCTGTTCTGGGGAGTAAATGTATTCATCTTATGGGACACTTTGGATCATTTATTCTGAGAGCAAGTGCAAAAATGTATTTTTTTTTCCTAAAAAATGATTAGTTTTTGAAACACATCAGAAATGCTGGTGGTGGTTCTTTCAGTTTATTCAAATTTTAACTATGTTTTTTCCAGTTCCTTAGTACATCTGAAGGGAGACAAGCTTGGAGTCAAATAATAAAAATCTGGGAACTGTGTACAAAAAAACAGTAGGCGTCCACAGTATGTGGTTTGGAAATAAACAAAACCTTGGAATTATCTGCATTATTTTTTCCAGAAAGATAAGTAGTTTAATAGTTCCCTAGCTTTGTTAGTCCACTTAAGCTGTTTATTAAAAACAAAAGATCTATAATGGGTGGCATATAAACAACAGAAATTCATTTCACACAGTTCTTAAAGCTAGGAAATCCAAGACCAAAGCAATGGCAAATTCATTGTCTGGTGAGGGCTTCCTTTCTGGTTCATAGATGGCTGGCTTCATATTGTTTCCTCACATGGCAGAAAAAGGGTGAGGGAATCTCATTCAGGCCTCTGTTACAAGAACACTAATTTCACTCATGAAAGTTTCATGTTCATGACCTAATCATCTCTCAATAACCCTACCTTCAAATACCATTATCTTAGGATATCAACATATGAATTTTGGAGTAAAACAAATATTTAATCTATAGCACTGGCTAAGAAGCCACTCCAGTATAGATTTTGTTTCTATTTTTAAAATGAGATTTTAAATTCATCAATTCTTAAATCACTCCTGTGTAATTTAGCTTTTCAAGAACTAAATAATTTTATTCAATTTTGAAAGTAAGTCGTTCAATTAAGAGATTTTAAAAAAAGAGCTAACATTCAGAACAAACATGGCTGATGGCGATCTAAGTTACTCTGTCTCTTGTTCCAATGTAAAGTAACAACTGGTTATGTGTTAAGAAGGCAAAACAACAGGTGGCTTCAAGACTAGACATTCCTAAAAAATATAATACATGGAGAAACTTACATATTCCATAAGTCATCTGCTCACTATATCTCTCCAGGTCAAGCTGAATGCTTTTTTGAAAAAATTCCAATTTAGCTTTCAGTTGCTGTGATGCTGAGATCAAAGTGTTCTTCATTTTTGTCAAGTTGGCATTGTATCTAAGAAGACTTAACCTACAACATAGCAAAACAAAACAAAATTATCAGAACTCAAAAACACTGAATAATAATTTAAAAACATAAAAGTTCCAGAAGCCAAAAGTCTTCAGTTTCTATTATCAATCTATGAGAAATAGCTCATCTCTAGAATCTGATCTCTAAAGACTTCTAGCTTGATGGGCTGGGGATTTAGCTCAGTGGTTTTGTCGCCTGCTGTGCAAGCGCCAAGGATCCGAGTTTGATCCCCGGCACCAAAAAAAAAAAAAAAAAAAGACCTCTAGCTTGAGATATTCTGCGATAAACAATGTTCTTATACTACGATCATTTAGGAACTACTACTGTCAAGCAATGGGTGGTTTCAATCATTTATAAGAAATCTCTAAGTCTGATAAAAATATTACATTTCAAACTGGCCAAATATTTTAGTACTACATGCAATACTGATTAAGGAAAGCTGGCAAGAGTATATAATGAACATGAGATTGTGCTTATAAAGAACATAATCCACTTACATTGCTGCTCTTTGTCCCTGAAAGAGCCTACTGTAGTCTTCTTTCAGCCCAGACACATAGTGTACTGCTTCAGCCCATACTTTACGTAGCTGTACAACTGGAAGCTGAATTTTGCTATCTTGTACTACAGGCAAGAAAATTAGTAAAAGGAGTGTTGAGTTACTTTTAAAGACAGGGGAGTTCATTTATCATTTTCTGTGATTTGCTGTCCACCCAAACAGCATTCCCACAGATGCTAAAAGGAACTTACTCCTTACCATTTAATTCAGTTCAATATAACATTTAGTGAAGAGCTGCAATACAAAAGCCCTACTCCAGGTAGAATGGGACATAAAAATGAATGATATAATCACTACCCTCACAGAGCTTCTACATCTTTTATTCTTGCTTCTTTCTAACCTGGAATACCTTTTATTCTCTATTAATCTAAATTCTTTACTTTTTTCAACTTCTAAATCATTCCTATCCTTCCCTCACTCTGTCAGTCTTTTCTATTTTAAAATAATAAATATATCTCCTAGACAACCAACTCAGCTTCAACCATGCTTATAGAATAAATGGCACTTTAATAAGATATCCCAGACTTTATAAAATTAACTGCCTGTTATTATGTCTTCCCATTCTTGACGCGGACATGTGAAAAAGGGACAGGAATCAATGGAAAGAGCTCTCTAAAGGTCAAAGATAGAACAATTTGAATAAAATGAACAAGGATTATAATCCAAAGTATAAAGTAAATAGCCATGTGTCCAAAATAATATAAATAGGGGCCGGGGATTTAGCTCAGTGGTTTCGCTGCCTGCTGCGCAAGCACAAGGTCCCGAGTTCAATCCCCGGTACGAAAAAGAAAAAAACAAAACAAAACCCCCCCCAAAAAACCCCAAAATAATATAAATAAGTGATTGAATAAATTAATAAATGGGAGAAAAGAGGCATATCTCCCATGCAGAAGAATTCCAATTAATTATGTAGATACTCTGTCATAAAGAAGGGGAATGTAACTCCTCACTCATTACATGTGGTTTTATGTAGTGACTTCCTTCCAAAAACGGCATATAAAGGGATGGTGGATTAAACTTTAAAATGAAGAGACTTGACAAACACTACCTTCAGCCAGATGATCAAGGTCAACACCAACAGTCATAAATCATGGTGATGGTATATACTTTATCTGTGACCAAAATATCAATTTACTGCTGTGATCTTTCTTAATAAAAAAAAAACCCCAAACCCTCAAATCTCAGTGTAAACCATGAGAAAAGATTAAAAAAAATGACAAATTCCAACCAGGAGCACCCTACAGAATAGCTGACTGGTCTCCTCAAAGCTGTCAACATCATCAAAATAAGCAAAGTCTCAGAATAGAAGCTTAAGGAGACATGACAACAAAATGTAATGTGGTATCCTGCATGAGATCTTAGAATAGTAAAAGGACATTAGATTAAAAACTAAGGAAAGCTAAATAAAGTATAAATTTAGGTAATAACATATTCGTGCATTAATTGTAAAAAATGTGCCAGACTAATATATTAATAAAAGGGGAAACTACATGTGTGAGGGAGAGGTTACGTAAGAACTCTATAGTATCTGCATAGTTTTTCTATAAATCTAAAACAATTATTTTGAGGGCTAGGGATTTAGCTCAGTGGTTTCGCCGCCTGCTGTGCAAGGACCCGAGTTCAATCCCTGGTACCAAAAAAAAAAAAACAAAATCCTAAAACAATATTTTAAAACTTCTATTAGGTTTTTTTTTTTTTTGGAGACAGAGTCTTGCTATGAAGTTCAGGCTGGGCTTGAACATACTATGTAGCCCAGGCTGTCCTTGAACTCATAACAATCCTCTTGCATCAGCCTCCTTAGTCCTAGGATTACAAGTCTATGCTACCATGCCCAGCCCTTAAAAAGTCTATTAGTAAAAGAGTTAAATAAAGTCAGGGTAGGAGGTAGGGGAGTGACTTGAAAAAGACATGAAAGAACTTTTTAAGGAAAATGAGATGTTCTGTATCTTCATTGTGGTATGGATTTTGCAGGTATATACATGTCAAAAATTTTCAAATTTAGGCACACATGGTGACACATGTCTATAATCCCAGCATTCTGGGAAGCTGAGACAGAAGAATTGCAAGTTCAAGCTCAGCCTGGGCAACTTGGAGATTTAGTGAAATCCTTCTGTCTTAAAATAAAAGGCGGGTGGGGTGGAGTGGGTATTACTTCTGAGAAGGCCTTGGGTTTTCCCCAATACCACCACCACCAAAAAAACTATATCATCAAACTATATATCTGCACATTTTATTACATGTAAGCAATTCCTCAAGAAAAAGTATATATATTTTAGCCAAGGCCCAATTTTGTTCTTGATTTTATAATTTTTTGCCCAATTTTAGTTTGGAGAGATATAAATTGATCAAAAACTTCTTCAAAGGAAAAGAATAATCTTCATAGGACAAAACATTTGAACATCAAGCAGTATTCATAAAATAAAATAAATATTTGAGGACTGGGGATAGGGCTCAGTGGTAAAGTGCTTGCCCAGCATGTAGAGGGGCCTGGGTTCAATTCCCAGAACCAGAGGGGGGGTAAAAAAAAAACACACGAAAATAATTATTTAAACACTCAGAGAAGGAACAATGAAAAAGTAAGCTTATTAAGAATGGAATTATGGGCCAGGGATTTAGCTCAGTGGTTCCGCCGCCTGCCTCGCTGGCACAAGGATCCGAGTTCAATCTCTGGTACCAAAAAAACGAATGGAATTTTATTTTCCTGTTTGTGAAAGGCCTAACCTTAGGAAGTAATGTAAATATTCTAAGTGAGATATCTGCTGGTGGCTTAAAATCTATGCTTTCATCTTCCAAATTACATGAATCCATTTTTCACTACATATAGAAATTTTAAGTATGAGAGAAACAGATCATGTTGAGAAACAAAATTACCCTATTTCAGGATTAAAGTTCACCAATAAATGAATTATACTTACCAATATAATTTACACAATCAGACAAACTTCTGGAAGCAAATGGCCCTTCATATACAGTCTTGCTTTTATCAAACAAATAAACCATATAGCTATCACAGCCTCTCTGAAAAGAAACAAATAATTCAAAATCTGCTCAAAGATTCTTGGAAATTCCAGTGAAGACAGAAAGATCAGTGGTTACATAGGGTGGGCAGAAAGGAGATTAACTGTTAATAGATATGATGGATCTTATTGATATGGAAATATTTTTAAACTGATTTAAATTTATTTTTTAAAAAACCCCACAGAATTGTATACTTGAAATGGGTGAATTATATATATAAAATATGCCTCTGTCACACACAACAAAATAGAAAATACAAGCCATGATCACAATCGTATTTATATCTGATTATCCTGTGGCAGAACCTATGAGGTTGCTAGTCTAATTTCAAGGTTCTAGGCTTCAATTATAAGAAGAAAAAGAATGTGCGATAGAATTGGCATCAAAGAAAAAGCCTTACAAAGTTCAAAACAACAAATGTGATATTTCTATCTTGTTTAACCTGCAAAACAATGATAAAGTCACCAGTGGGGCAAAACTAAAAGAATTATAAGATGTATTCCACCCCCAAGGGATTCCATGTATGTACTGAAAAATGCAGGGCATACAACAACTCTATACAGATTTCTTATCGGATTCTAGTTATATTAGAATTCTCTTAAAACTCTTTTTATATAGCGTAGTAGGGTAACTGTAGTGTACAATTATTACAGACTTCAACATAACCAAAGGAGAGGGAGTTTGAAGGTTACCAACATATTGTTAATAGTATTTGAGGAAATGGAAATCCTAATAACCCTGATTTGATCATTATACCTTGTAATATGTATTGAATTATATACTGTTCCCCATAAATACGTACACATATTATATCAATTAAAAAACAAAAAAAGGATTCTTACAACTCCATCTAGAACACATTGAGAAGCTGGTTTCCGAGGATCCAGTGAAATTCCTGTCTCTGAAAGAAGCTCTTGAGAACCAGTATTTATTCCAGTTTCATGCTCAATACGAGACTGTAGTGAATGAAGACTTTCATCAGGTGGTAACAGAAAAGAAATTATCTTTGCAGAAGTCATATTTAGGATGTGTACTATCTGTATGAGTAATAAAAAGATAAATTTACTAATCATTTGCAACATAACAGTTCAGTGCAAGATACTGAAAGGAGAATATGAGCAAAAGGCATTACTTTTCCACAAAACAAGGGTCACTCATTCTCCAAAGTGACATTTTCTGCAATTATAAAATAACATTGTGAAAACTGAAGACTAGTTTACTTTTCTAGTACAACAGATGTTAGTTCCAAAAAATGAAATTTCAAAGTTTTAGGGATGCACATAATAAAAAATAAAAATTCCAGTTTAAAAAAGCACCTACAGTATTTATTTTGAGTAACAATATCACAAAACTAGGAGGAAATATCCCTATGTGTGAAGTGCCTCATAGATACCAACTGCCGAGTTAAATGCTTCCACAAAACATTCCCATTAATTCTAATCTCTGTTGTAGCAGAGGAAAAAACAAGGGCTCTGGGAAGTCAAATAATTTATTAGGGATCACACAGTTGATAACTGGTAGAGATTGAATCTGAACTCATGTCTGACTACCTCGTGTTCTTCAAGAAATAACCATCTAGTAGAAGAGTGAGCCTCTATTTCTTTGGAAAAAAATATTGTTATCCTCATCAGGCAATCCAACCAGTGAGCAGTGACCAGCCTAAAGGCCTAAAGTTAGATAAAACATTCTTAATACTCTCACCTATACCTCCACTGAAAGATGGCTGATATAGGCTGAGTGTGAAACTGAGTAAAGTGAGGCTCTGTTCAGATAACCAAGGACAGAGTGGAGAGGAATGAATAGCAGATGAGAAAATTAGAAAATATACAAAATATGACTGACATATTGTGTGGCAGACAGCATGTAAAAAAAAAAGCAAACTGAAGACATGCAAGTGTGGGCAAGGAGATACACAGACATGAGGGTCATTCTGGACAGAAGGACGGCATCTGTCAAAGCACAAAAGTAGATAAAAGGTTTGATGGCATGAGAGGCAATAAAAAGCTTGTCTTAAGTGAAGTAACAGTCAAGAGAAGCAGATATAAGGCAAGTATTTGATTGGGTGGACCTGCATTAAAAAGCATAAAAAAGCCAAGCAGATAAGCAGATCAGTTTAAATGTAACTTAGTAAGCAAAACAAACAAAACCTACCCAACCCCTCCAACAACACTTGTTAATTTCCTGGACAGAAGGTTTTAAAAAAAACAAAAGCATTTTCAGAAGATGAGGGACAATCTACAGCCATACCACCCTGAATAAGCCTGCTATCTTCTAATCTCAGAAGATGATGAAGGGCAGTTCATGTTGCATAGACTACAGGATGGAGAGTTAGTATAGAGATATGAAAGTTAGATGAGAACCTTTCTCACTAAACTAAATCTAACATGATTAAACCTAAACGAATGAGGTAATAATGGTAGCAACAAGGGATGAAGAAAATAAAGATGCTTCAAAGAAATAATCAATAAGGGCCACTTAGAAACAAACTGAAAAAGGTTCCTTAAGAAATAGAAAAGCATCAGCTGTAAGAAAGTAATTTTCTTTATGATAAATACTACAAAAAGATTATTAAAATATACTTATCCTCAGTTTTCAAGTAAACTAGTTAACTTCAATGTAGGTGTTAAGAAATGTACCTCATTAAAACTAACCTTCAAATTCAGAATGTGATCCATTAATATGAAACATCTTGGTTGCTTTAGAGTAAGGTCAACAGGTCCCCCTCTCTGCTGTGGGTCCCAATTCAGCATCAACTGTAGCCAGTTTTCCATAGGCTCTACTATCAAACTAAAAAATGTACAAAAATAGGGTGAATGTGGTTGTGTTCCAATTTTCCTTCAATATTGTTTAAAAAACAATTTTATAGGCTGTCCATTCTTTTTCCACCACTTATACTGTTTTATATCTTACTTTGAGATAGTTCATGAAATGATAGGAGACAAACTTCCTTCCGTAAGAAAACAGGCCTAAAGCCCGCATATGTAAGTTTAATAATGACAACTCTGATAAGTCTAATCGCATTCTTCAGGGAACTTATTCACTGGGTCTTTTTAGCATCTAAGCCAATCCCCTGAATGCAACGGTTCTTGGTTTCATCAATATCTGTACTGTCTAATACGATAGCCATTAGTCACAATGTTACTTACATTTACTATTTATTTAAAATGCAGTTCCTTAGTCACACTAGCCAGTTCCTTTTTTCTTTTTGGCAGTGCTGGCACTTGTTCTAGGCAATTTAGGCAATATTCTATCAATGAACTAAGCCCCAATCCCCTCTGAATACCTTTCAAGTGTTCAAAAAGCTTAATAAACTTCATGTGATCAATGTAAATAAATGAACATTTCTACAATTACGGAAAGTTGTACTGGATAACGCTACTTGAAACAGACAACTACTTTACTCTTCTTTTACAACCCTGAACAAACTGAGGCAAACTTTCTCAACTAAAATGCACTTACCTACAAAGGCTATTTGGCTGAGGTAAATGGCTACTAAACCGAACTTCCCCAGTCATCTCTTCACAAGCAAATATACACTTTGGATCCTTCTTCTTAATTTTTTCATGCCTAAAAAAACAAAAGATACCTCAGTTGACAACGTGATTCTTACAGATACTCTGATTTCCTGCCATTTTATTTTATTCAATTCTGATTTTAAAAAGCAATTATAAAGTAAATGAAAAAAGCAAACAATTGAAAAAGTTTACATTCTCATTAAACACATCAAAGTTCTCATCTATGTCTTACCAGGTAAATGGCTGCAGATGATGCAAAAACGGCCTATATCCAGCAATACATTCAAACACCATTGTCCCAAAGCTCCAATAATCAACAGTAGCTGTGTAAGGCTTATTCTCAAAAAGTTCTGGGGCCTAGAAAGAAAGAAAGAAAGAAAGAGAGAAAGAAAGAAAATGTTTTAAAGGCCAATGCTGTAAGGGAACAGCTATTTTTTGAACTACTATACACATGACCTTCATAAACAAGAATAAGACTCTAATGCACTTAAATTCAAAGAAATAATACATATCTCACCAGATACTGCAGGGTTCCCACAAAAGACGTACAGAGACTTCCTTGATCAACATCTTTGGCATATCCCAGATCAATTATTTTGTGCATTGCCTGCAAAATAATAAGACAAGAATAATTATTACATGGTTGAAATATTGGAAAGCCAAGGCAACAACATCCTTCTAAGATTGCAGATAGTGTGGCAATAAAAAGCTTAGGCTCTGACATAACAATTTGTTTCAAGGCTGAGCTCCACCACTTAACCAGCCATATGCTCTTGATCAAATTATTTAACCTCTTGATGAGATAACGAATAGTTCCTACTTTTAGAATTATTTATTGAGTCAGGAAAATAGTGAAAATAAAGAACTTAACACAGTGCCTGATACATGGTAAAAAATAAATATAGGCTGACTATTAATTTTTATTTTGGTATATTCTGTATAAATTTGACCCATTAAACCGGAAGGCAAAGGATGATTTCCAAATTTGAAGAAGTATACTACTATAGGAAGGATTAAATGTGAAGCAACACCTGTGTAAATTCAAGTATGGTCCTAAGTCTTCAGATAGATAATAAACAAACAAAAACAACAACAACAACAAAAACAGCAAGCAGAGATTGGTGCAAAGTATACATAAAAGACTCCTATGTGAAGCACCATCATAATGCCATCACTTCCAGTTGACCAATTATCATCTTCACTAAGAGTTACCACATAATCCAATGCAAGTTTTAAACTCCTGGCTTTAATTCTTCACTGGAATGAAACTTACATGCTGGAAACAAGAAAACTGCTCAAATTATTCTGATGAAAATAAATGTTAAATAAATAAATATGTTAAAATAAATTTACAATTTCCGGTTCTTCTTAACATGATCTACTTAGGAATCTGAGAAATCAAGTTTTAATTAAATACAGAACTTAGGATTTGGAAGAAGGAAAATGAGTTTTAAAGAAACATACTTTTTTCCTAGAGCAAAGCAGGCTCAGGATGTATATGTGTATATTTTAGATGTGCTTCTTAACAATAAAATAGGGTTGATAAATTTACTGCCTACTATCTCTGCTACAAACAGTGCTAGAAAAACACACAAACAAGAGAGGTTCAATTTCTTCTCTAATGGAGCCAATGTTTAGGAAATGAGAAAAAAGCTAACCACAGAATTACACTTGAGTATGGTGAGGACTGAAATAGAAAAAGTGTAGAGTGCTACGGGTACACAGCAAGGACACCAAAGATTAAAAACTGCATCAAGGAGACTATATGCAATAGGCACAGAACATTTCTTCAGGTTTACCTACCTTTCCACCAACATCCTGAAGAACTATATTTTCAGGTTTTAGATCTCGATGTATAATTTTATTTTCATGCAAATATCGAATCCCAGACCCTATAAAAAGTTAAAAAAGGATTGTGAAGAGAAAACATTGAGTTAAAAAAATTCATATTACATTTTATACAGATCTGCACTGATGCTCAAATTTATATGGACCATCACAGCCTCTCAACTATTACAGTTATTACAAAAGATCGGATTTCTTTACAGAAAATACAGTAACATTAAATACATACTGAAGCTACAATATATGGTCATTTAATTTATTACAGTTAACATTAAAAAGAAATGGAAAGATCAACTGAGAAAACTCCTATAACCCTTCTGACATTTTCCTCCCACCTAAATCACCCTTTTCAACTAAACTTCAGCCCTCATTACCTAGGAAAAGAAGCAAAACTAATATACATAGGAAAACCAATTCTTAGCTTTTGAGCATCTTCCAAGGGCCTAGGTTCTGTTATCTCAGGGATTTTTCAGGAACAGTTCTGATTAAATCAGAATTTCACTCTTAAGAACTGATTTGAGGACTTCTCCCCTAAAGAGCTCTAATCCCATAGTGAACAAAATTACTATGTCAATTTAAGGCGCAGGGAGTGAAACTGAGCAAGTTCATTTCATACTATTGCTTGCCAGTACCTGGAAGATCTATTCAGCAAATGACTGCTAGACAAAACTAAAAAATACATAACAAAATATTACAGTTTTCATTTAGAATAATAATACATATTATAATTTCTTATAAATGTTATATATCTATATGCTTTGCATAGTATATTAACAATTATCCTTAATTCCCAACAGAATTATATATTATATATATTATATACAAAATCTTTTATACATAAAGGGGCATTGAATCCCAATGGTTATTTTAAAATATTGATTACATACCTATATCACTGAGTAAAGAAAGTATCTGACTTTCTTTAAGTCCACAACAATTTTCTGGTTTGTTGAGTAGCTAAAGGAAAAGAAAAAAAAAAAGTCTAAAAATGTGTACTACAAATTGCTGGGCAGCAATAGCAACACATATTAATCACTATACTTGAAGACAATTCTCAAATAAGGAAAAAGTCATGATAAAAAGTGTATGAAGGGGCCGGGGATTTAGCTCAGTGGCCCTATTGCCTGCCTCGCAATCTCAAGGTACTGTGGTCAATCCCTGGTACCAAAAAAAAAAAATGTATATGAAGGAGAAAAAAAATTATGAAATTCATATGGAAGACATGTAAATTTCATGACAAAGCTCACAAAAGTAAAGGTAAAAGGGCAAAAATATTTGAAATTGAAATTGAAAAAGGTTGGGAAATCTCATAGAGATATATCTATATACAAATAACCATATGGACAAATTTCAAATGAGTTAGGAAAGAAAGACTGCAGTAAAAAAGACAACTTTGTTGTTGTTTTTTAAAAGAGTCTCATTATGTGATCCAGGCTGGCCGTGAACTCACTATGGAGCCCAGGCTGGTCCTGAACGTAATGGCGATCCTCCTGCCTTGGTGCTTGGATTACAGGCTTCTGCCACCATGCCCAGCTGAAAAGATAATCTTTTTATAAGCACCTTAAACACTGATATTTTGATTTAACACTATCAATTTAGTCTAATTTTGCAAACAACAACAAAAAATGCATGTTCTAAACCAGGAGTCAGCAAGTATTTTCTATATAGGGACAAAGAGTAAATATTTTTAGGGTTTGCAAGCCACATGGTCTCTGTCAGAGCTACTCAATTCTGCAGCCATAGACATAAACATGGCTGTCTTCCAATAAAACTTTACTTACAAAATAGGTAGCAGACCATAGTATTCTGATTCTTATTATAGATTATCATATAGAATATGATCCAAAACTGCTAAAGTTTATGATATACTATCTTATAATCTCAAAGCATCCACACTACCTTCCGGAGATCTCCTCCAGAACAGTACTCCATTGCTAGAAGAGGCACATCATTAATCAAAAAATTCAGTTCCTCAGGAACATCACAGGCCTTTACAACATTAGCATGGTTCAACCTAACAAGAAGGGAAAGACATTATAAAGGAACTGGATTTAAAATGGTAGTTAACTGGAGGTTAGGGAGTGACATGAGGAATACTGGTATTTTATAAAATTCTAATTTGTGATTTGTGTAACTAAAAATCAGTAATTTTTAGAAGGAAAATTAAAATACCATCATTACTACTAGTAGATTTGTGAAATCAGTAAGCACTTTAAATATATTAACTCATTTACTTGTCACAACACCACTGAGTTTCATAAAACAGGAAAAAAACTGAAGCATGAAGTGGTAAAGTGACAAGATCTCACAGTAAGTAGGTTGTCAATAAGGATTCAAATCTGGCAGTCTGGCTCCAAAGCTTCTATTAGTGAACCTATGGCACACGTGCTGCAGCAGGCACCAGGGATCACTCTGTAGGCACGTGAGTCAAGTCACCCCAGCACTGCTCCAACAGCTGAGCATTTAGGTTTAATTGCAGTGCTGGCACTTTGTGATAAAGAAGTAGGTTTTGGCTTGTAGTTTGGGAATTCAATCTCTAAAAGATTCACCATCACTGGGCTATATTATACTGCCTCTCAAATGATCACTTACAATGTTACCCAGAGGTGAATACTAATAAAATGTGGACATATTTCCTTCTAGTTTTAGGCACAAATTTTTTTCAATAAATGCTGAATCATACTATATATTATCTAACAGTTCTTTTCTTATTAGCAATATGTCAGTCATCATCATCATCAACTGGTATAGATTCCCATGTTCCAGGACCTAAAAAAGAGAATCTCCACATGGAGGGCCTGAGAATTTATATTATGCTTTTCTGGTAATTCTGCTATGTACCCACATTTGAGAAGTATAAAATTGAACTGAGCACAACACTGGAGTCAGAAAGTGTTCATTTCAAACCTAGACTCTACTACCAGCTGTGACTATATGAGCTCCAGCTTACTCATATACAAAATAGGGATAATATCTAAACACAGGGCTGTAATGACAACTAGAGGAATGATCAGTACAGTTACACTACCGGTAGAAGCATATTATCTGTGAAAGTTTAAAGTATGTCCACCTATTCCTTAAAGAGCTTAATTCTTTTCTCCTTGAGTATATGATATACTAGTGACTCATTTCATTTTGTTTTTGTTTCTTGTTTGTTTGTTGTTAGTTTGTTTTTGAGACAAGGTCTAGCTATGTAGTTCAGGCTAGCCTAGAACTCACTATGTAGCCCACAATGGCCTCCAACTCTCAACAATCCTCCTGCCTCAGCCTCCTGAGTGCTGGGATTAAAAGGGTACACCACCATGTCCAGCTAGTGATTCATTTCTAACGAACAGAATTTGGTGGAAAGAATGATGTGTAGTGGAAAAAATGAAGTGTGACTTCCGAAAATACTTCATAAAAGATGTCAGCCTTCATCTTGTTCTCTCTCTCATACAACACTTGCTCTGGGGAAGCTAGCTGCCATGTCATTAAGGATTTCAGGTTTCCCCATGGAGGCCCACATGGTGAAGAACTGAGGCCTCTTGCCAACAGCTACATAAGTGTGCCTAGAAGTCACTATATCATTCCTGGTCAAACCCTGGAAGACTGCAGCTCTGGGCAACAATTTGGCTTTTTTTTTTTTGAGGTACCGGCGATTGAACTCAGGACCTTGCACTTGCAAGGCAGGTTCGGTGCCACTGAGTTAAATCCTCAGCTCTGGCCAACAATTTGAGATATCTCAAGAGAGACCCTGAGCTAGAACCAAACAACTAAGCCACTCCCAAATTCCTAAATCACAGAAAGTATAGCTAGTAGATGCTTAGTTTTAAGCCACTAAATTTGGGGGTAAATTTTTACAAAGAAGTAGGACTATTTAACAGAAGTAGATGCAAAAGTAATGAGAATAGTGATTTATTAAAATTTGTAGTAGTTTAACTAGAAAGTATGATACATGGGGATTTCTCAAGATCCAGAAGAAATAAATTCTGCCTTGAGAGAACTAAGTCTAGTAATAACTAGCTGACTTTTAAACTAAACTTAATCATATAGTGTTATGGTTTGGGTCTAGATGTCCCACAAAGCCTCATGTGGTGGCTTAATCTAGAGTGTGTGATGCTGGGATTAAGGGTGTACTAAACCAGTACATTGATTGGTTTGTCACTACCCTAATCCTGGTAGTTTGAATAAGATAAAAGGGACAGAAAGCCGCTGATAAACTCTTGTTGCTTTTGCTACCTTCTGGCTGCCATGAACTGTTTCTGCTCTGGAAGGGTTGTCTATCTGCCATCCACTCTGCCTTGCAGCCAGCCGATTATGGACTGAAACCTCTATGAACTGTAACCCAAATAAATCTTTCCCTCTCTAACTTTGGGTGTTGGGTATTTTGTCTCAGCAACAAGAGAAAATTAATACATAAGGTGATGTAATTACATGAAACAGAATAAATATAGTTGATGACAAAGAGAAAAATATGTTCTCCAAAAGATCCTGAGAAGAGTGGATTCCAGGCACCCTTCCCTATTGGCTGGGCTGGAGAACCAGAGAAATAAAAGTCACTGAGTACACTTACTTCTTCATAATCTGGATTTCATGACACCACCGTTCTCTGTTTTTGGTACTTAGCTCTAGGCGGCAGGATTTAATGGCTATTTTGAGATCAAGTTCCTGCCAAAACAGAAAGTCAACAGAAAAAATAAGTTAGGTTCTTGTACAGATTTGCTTGCTATCAAAGAAATGTTAACTCAGGGAAACAACTCTTTTTAGCTTACTAATTAAACATACTATCCACAGCTTTCTTGAGTCTACACTTTTGTTAGATAAACCATGAGACTGTTAAATCAATGCTTTCAAAATGTGTAATCTCTGACACAAAACCAGAGGTGTGGTAAAGGTTCTATGAATAAAGAGAGAAGTGCCCAGGGGCTGGAAGGGGAAAAAAATACAGATGGGGAAGACACACCTTGAATGGGAGTCTGAATTGGGAGCTGGGGGGGTGAAAGAGGCTAAAGACAAGATAGTTGATAATGTGTAGAGAGAAGAAAGGAACTAGGACAGACTATCAACTTGCCTAACCATAGTAGGCTCTCTCTTCAATTTTTCATTATGAACAGGACCCTGGTTGTAGCTACATCCCAGGTAGTTTTACTACCATATAGACTATCTGTTTAGCCATAAACACTAAACTCTAAATTCTCATATGAATGGATATTTTGGAGTTGGACAGCAATGATAGTTGCATGATGCAAATGCACTTAATATAACAGAACTGTATACTTAAAATTGTCAAAATGGGACTGGAAGTTTAGCTCAATGATAGAGTTCTAGAGCACTTATTAAGATTGCACGAGGCCCTGGGTTTAGATCCCCAGCACCCCCCCATACAGAATTAAAAATAATAAATTTTACATTATATGTATTTTTTATAATTAATAGATGGAAAATACTAAGTTAGTTTCCTTATTTTTCCAACTTTTCAACCTCTAAACAAAGGAATACTATATACAGCATTTACCCAATGCATTTGAACATAATAAAGTCATCCCTTGACATGTGGAGGATTGTTTCCAGGATCTCCAGAAGATATCAAAATCTGCAGATTCTCAAGTACATTACATAAAATAGCACAGTATTTGCATATAACCTATGCATATCCTACATACAAGTCAACTCTAGATTACTTATAATATCTAATACAAGATAAATGCTATACAAATTGTTGCTACATTGTATTATTTAGGGAATAATGACAAGAAAACTTCTATGCATATTCAGTACAGGTGCATTTTTTTCCCCAAATACTTTCAATCTACAGTTGGTTGAATCTGTGAATACAAAATTCATGGAAGACCAACTGTTGCTTTCTCCACCCTCCCTCCTATGCTGGGGATTGTCTTACACCTGCTGGGCAAGCTTTCTACCCCTGATCTGTTTTGCCAGCCCCTATACCCTTTCTTTAAAGTATTTCATGGAACTAATTTTTCCAACACAATCTGAGAAGTACTACCATATTCCCTAGAAAGAGTTCTTTGGTTCCTCTGCCATGCTTCGGTATTACTTTACAAATATATAGAGTACCACACTCTACTTTGTTTTTATGTCTATTTCTTTCATAGACTTGAAATCTTCTGTAAGGTAGATAAGCCTCTTTCTGATTTTGGCACTGTCAGTACCCAGCACAGTAACCAACTAAATAAACCATCTCAGGTCCTTACTTCTTCATTGTACTTTGAGAACTGTACATAAAATACTGGGACATGGCTTCTACCCAAACATTAGTATATATTGAAAGTTAAGTGATCCTGTTTCCTAATCTTATTATAGATTATTCCTTCTCTCCTTACTACAGACCTGGTTATCAAATGTCCCCTTTTGGGGAAGGGTACTCTGATCAATTAGAAAGTTCCCAAGAGATTTCTAAGACTTTCAGGGGTCCAAATCTCTTCTATTTAAAGTAATGGATTCCACAGAGACAAAAAGTAGAATAGTTTGCCAGGGGATAGGGGGAAGGGGAAATGGGAATTATTGTTTAATGAGTACAGAGTTTCAGTCTGGGAAGATAAAAAAGTTTTGGAAATAAATGGTGGTAACAGTTGCATATTGATGTGGATGTGCTCCAGGCTACTGAACTACACAGTTAAAATGGTGAACTTTATGTATTCTTTACTCCAATAAAAAAAGTTTCAGTTTTTGTTTTCGGTGCTGGGGATTGAAACCAGGGCCTGGTGCACAGTAAGCAAAAAAAAAAAAAAAAAAAAAAAAAAGTGAAGAATTCATCTTCATCTGTCCTCAGCCAGTCAAAATTTTTAAGTAGTCACAGGCCAGGTGTGGTTGCACACACCTGTACACCTGTAATCCCAGCACCTAGGAGGCTGAGGCAGAAGGATTACTCCAAGTTCAAGGCCAGCCTGGGCTACATAGTGAGTTCAAGGCCAGCCTGAACTACATAGCGAGACACTGTCTCAAAAAAAAGAAGCAGTTATAAAAGTATACTATACCAGCATGCACACTTTTTTCCTTATGACCAGGCTAATGAGCAGGCTTAGATAACACAAAAACATCTCACTGAAAGCAATGTCTCTTTCTTTTTCTTTGAGTGCATTATGTTCCCTAAGATGCTAAGAATTATTAAATTTACATTTTACTATGAAAATACTTAATGCCTTAGTCCTTCACCTTCTTCTCTACCTAAGACTTCCTCCCATGCTTTATCTATAAAGCTGCTTCAGTTTCTCCAGTTCTATCAATGACATATGTCATTCTAATTGCCCCATAAATACACCAATTCTCTGAAGGTAGACACCTATCTCTCCTCTCTCCTATCCTTACTTATAGGCTCTCTATCCACAACCATGTTCCTTAAAATAGCAAATTATAATTTCTTCTTCTGGATTCACTTCTCTATTCATAAGCCAAGTACAGACATTTTAGTAATATCTTAACTGCTCATTTTGTCCATGTTTTTCCAAATTTATCCTTTACAAAAGTAATTTCCCTACAGAACTATTTTTATCTTGACATTTCCTTTTTTAAGGTCAATTAAAGATGATGAAAATTATGATAAACACAATAACAACAAACCAGAAGCTGGAGCTGCGATGAGGCCTTTGGCAGGCCAAGTACTACTACTTAGTTTTACATACATTACCATCTTACTTAACTCTCAAATAGACACAGGATGTATGAGGTATGATAGAAATATATAGTAATTGTTTAAATTTTTAAAAATTAGCTGGGGATTTAGCTCAGTGGTGCCGCTGCCTGCCTCGCAAGTGCAAGGTCCTGAGTTTGATCCCCGGCACCCCCCCAAAAAAAAAATTCAGTAAAAGACACACTGCCATTAATACCCTTCAAAATACTCCCTCTCATTCTGAACACTTATCCCATTGCTCTTGCCATTTTCTGAAGCAGTCTGGAAGTCTTTTTTGAGTATCTTTATTGGCACTGTCCCGGGTGCTTCAATGCTCAAATCCATTCAAAATGTTACCTTTCCTGGCCATTTTGGCTTTGGGGAAGAGCCAGAAGTTGCAAAGTGCCAGATCCGGTGAATACAGTGGATGAGGATGGTCCATAATGTTTTTGATAGAAATTACCATAAACGGTGGATTAATTTGGGATGATCATAAAATATGGTGAACGTTTCAATTTAAAATTTTTTTACAGTAAAAGACACATTAGCACTAATTCCCCTCAAAATACTCTCATTTTGAGCACATTTATCTTTCTTGGCAATGTGTCTTTTAAAAATTTAAACATTCATTGTGTCTTTCGGTCACCCCAGATATATACATTATTATACCTATTTAACTGATAACAAAACAAAAACTATACTTTAAGAATTATTAGTTCAGGGTCTCTTCACCAAAAATGTTCTTTAGGAAAGCATGAACCCCTTAAATAGCAAGGCATCATCAGGTTGTGTGGATGGGCATCTGTGCTTTTTTCTGGGTAAAGGGTTCATACTTTTTATTGGTATACTAAAAGATACATGACTCAAACATTAACTACTGTTACAATGGTAAAACATTTTCAGTTAAAAAAGTAAATTCCTTGAGTCTGATGTTGTCTTCCACAAAAGAGTTCCCACCTTCAATCTGTATCTTTCCCTTTTTAAGCTATGATCATTTTCACCATCTTACTCTCAATTTGTTCTCTATGTGGAATGCACCCTCAATTCCAAAGTCTACCAATGCTTCCAAAGGTTTGACTCTTGGCTAATCAAGAAGCCTTCCTTGTCTACTCCAGTCTCTACTGATCCCACCAATGAGACACACATACAGACACACAAGGCAGGTCCCTCCCCATCAACCCCATTTCTCACCCATTCGAACTCACACATACATTCGGGTGTGGAACTGTCTCACACACCTTGACACTCTACACTCACAGACACATAATCACTGTCGCGCTCACGAAACAGCTATTCACATCTTGACACTCATACCTAAATTCGCCCTAATAGCTGTTTCAACACACTCTCCGGAGAACTCAGACACAACCTCAAACTCAGTCACCCAGGCTCACAAACATAGTATCACTTCACTGTCTCTGTCTCTCTCTCACATACACACACACTGGTTCACATATACTGCCTCACACAATGACAACCCTTGTGTTCTAGAAAAGCTCTGACAAACCCACCACTGCTCCTTCCTGCGCCCCGCCTCACCCGATGCTGGTACAGACAGACATTCCCGAACCCGCCGGTGCCAAGTCGCTCCCGCATCTCCCAAGGCCCGCCCGCGCCCGGCCGCAGCCCCGGGGGCCGCTCCATGGGGCGGGAGGGCAAGCAGCTTCAGTTCCGCTGCAGTTCCAAGGCCGGTTCCGGGCCTCTGAGGCTCGCGCGCCTTTGTTCTCGCGAGATGCATGCGTCACTTCCGGTAGCTGCTGCAGGAAAAGCCTCACCCTAGGTCTTTCCGAGGAGCTGCGGAATTCCAGTTGACGAGAGTGGGAAGCAGCGCGTCTTAAGTGCCCCGAGCATTCTCCTGGCCGAGGGAACCCACGTATGTTTTTCTGGACTTGAAAAATAAAAAGGTCTCTTCAAACATTACATTACCTTCAAATCAGCGATCTCTTACGTGTTTTCTAAACTTCACATTTTCTGCATTCCTGTCTACATTTCACCCTTTAAAAAATCCATGGCATCTATCCTCCAACTCCACCACCTGCTGAGCCGGCACTGACAAAAGCCACTAAAGACTTAGATCGTGTACAAACAATTCGAGAGACCCCTGCGCAAACAGGCCCATGGATGAATTAGCCTTCACAGTTAATTATGACTTTCTATGACACCCGTTCCCAAGATCGCCCCTATAATCACAGACAACTCAACGATGACGGCATTCCGGAGTAAAGAATGTTCTTCCGGATTTGGAGAGCTTCCTTAAATGTCTTTCAGAGCTTGCTGACCGAGAACCTTCTAGTTACAGTTTGCTAGCGGTAGTTCTTCATTATGGGAATTGTTTCTGATGCTTGCTGCATGGCTGCGAAGGCAAGAATGCTATTTGGTGCAACAAGAAGTGCTTCTGAGTGGCAAATTGCCTAGGGTAACAACCTTCTGGTTTTCTACTTGACTCAGTCATCTACTTTATGGAACCCAGGGATCTCAATAGGTTTAAGAGTCAACATGGAATCAAATTCTCATAAAAAAAAAAATAGGTGTCCGTGCAACTAGAACGTTGACTGTAAAATACATAGCCAATCAATGTCGTGGGCCATTGACGCTGTTGTATGGGAGATGCTGGTTTCCAGATTTGGATGGTTTATGTAGAACTGGTGTATAACAGTTGGATGTAATGGCAAATAGAGCCTCTGAGAACACATCTTTGATAGCTGGACAGACCGTATATAGGACTGTGGTGCATACTGTCATGAAAGTATGAAGCTCTCTCATTTGCTGCAATGGAGTTTCAATCTCTTAATTCTTACCCAGAAGAGATAATGACAGTTGCTGAGTATCCCAGCCAAGATACTGATGATTGGGTTGACCCAAAGTGGCCATCTTTGCAGAAATCAGGTCGGTTTCCATAGTTTAGTCTTTTGAAATTCCCCTTCTCAGCTCAAGTTTAAAAAAAAAAAAAAAATCCTGGGCTGGCTGACTTGTTTTTTTCATATATAAGACAGAGGTAATACCACACAGAGATTTTATGAGGATTAAGTGAAACAGTGTCTGGGCCATAAATGCTCAATAATAGGAACAATTATTTTTCTTTTCACTCCAACATACAGCATTCTTCTGTGAGCTCTCTGCTTCTTGTCCATGTACTATTGGATCACTATATCCAAGCACTCCTTAAATACTGGAGATCTTTAGCTTAGGACTATATTTACCGTATCTTATCTTCTTTTTTTTGTATACGTTTATTTCTACATTGTAGGGGAAATTACAACTTTTTTAAATAGTGTATAAATGAACATTGGTATAAGCAACCCAGAATGAAAGTAATGATTTTTGGAACACAGTAACCACCAATATCCTACTGATTTTTGGAACAGATGGAAACTACATACATATACTTACAAATACTGGCAGATCAGAGATGCCAAAGATACCGTTTTTGGTGCAGTTACTTAGGAAATGTAAACAGGTTAAGGACCATATAGCATCTGGATGCTAAATAAATGGGGGAATCTCTTCAAACTTTCAGGAATTCAAGTTTATCCAGAACTTTGGCATATACAGTCTCATCTGCTATCTTATTTTCAATAACTTAAGACTAGTGGCTTTGGATTTTAAAGCTTACACTCCTGAATTCTCCCAAAGTGTTTCTGCACTTTTAAAAAATAGGCTTCCCTTCAAGGGTCAGGTTTATCTTTATAAAGTCTGTTATACCATTTTCTCCCAGGATACATGGGACCCTGAGGAATACTGTACTTCTTTCTCTGTTCCATAGAGGTCCTTAATTATGGTGGAAACTAACTTTCTTCTTTCTTTCTTTCTGTTCTTCCTTCTCTCTCTCTCTCTCTCTCTCTCCCTCTCTCCCTCTCTCTCTTCCTTTCTTGTACCTGCTATCGAACTTGGGACCTTGTGCTTGCAAGGCAGGCAGCAGAACCACTGAGCTAAATCCCGGCCCCTATGGTGGAAACTGAACGCGTTCTTACATTCTTCAAAATACTTTCTATTAAGTACAGATAGGCCAGTGGCCCTAGAGGTATAACCTTTCATTTTAATTATCTGACAGGCACTGGCAATCACTTCTTTGTGGATATTTTTCCACTGGTCAGGATCTTTATTAGTTCCTGTAGCTGAGTTCAGATCCTTTAGAGGGACATCAGCTATATTAACTACACTCCATATAGGAACACTTGAATCTCCATACTTTCCAAGTTCATACTCATGACAGTTTCAGAGTGGGTACTAACCTTTTGCCCAGTTAAGAAGTAGAAATGAGCAGTATCCAGATTACAGCCACTTCCAATAACACAGTTTTTGGGAAATGCACTCAGTTTCCAGGATACATAAGGTATCTACTAAGTTGTAAACAACAATCAGTGGGGGCTGTACTAGAAAATAGGGGCAATCATTACTTTAAAAATTTCAGCCCTGATTCTCCTCTCTCCTGGCATGTACCTACTGTGATAATCACTAGGCTGGAGTTCGCAGTAACATGTTAATCTTTGCTGCAAACAGTATTTGACATTTTCACAAAAGGGCTACCATGACTTCACCCTTCAGTTCATCTTCTTGAACTTCACCAGGGCAAGTTTAATAAAATGCTGACAGCACAGGCCATGTCCAATGATTGAGTTCTAATGGAGACCTTACTGTGACAAATGGGCTCTTCTGAGGTGAAATTCTTCATAAGCTTACACTTCATAGTTGCCATCTTGGACATGGGTGTGAAGAGCCAGGAGCCCCAGAAGGAGACGTTCACCACTTGACAGTGATGAAGATGTCCTCAGGCCCCAGAAACTTGCTCCTGCCACGTTTACTGTCTGAAGGGCCCACAGAACTCCTCCAGGCCAGCTAGTACCTGCTCACTCAAGAGGTAGAGAGACTGGAAGAAAGCAGTAGAAAATCCACTGGCAGGATCATTGAGGCACAAAAGAATCACCCGCTCTTATTTTCATCCATACTCATAATTTCATTTATGGCCTACACCCTGATGGTCCCTAAAGCCTTATCAATAATTCAGATCTCCATGAGTTTAGGATTATCCAACAGTACACTGGACATATCTGTTAGACATCTGAAACAGCTTATTAAAAGCAGAACTCATCTTCTCTTTTTAAATCTTTCCCCTCTCTTCCCAATTAGACTAAACTCTGGGACAGAAAGCACCATGATGAGGCATGACTATATTCTTGGAGCCTAGAAGAATGCCTGGTACATAGGAGTTAAATATCTGAAGGACTGAATGGGCTTTTATATTAAGAATAAGATGATGCTACAAGAGAAAAAGACCATTAGTCTCTTCTCTATCTTGGGTTATCCCGAAAGAAACCACCCTCTATGATTCTAGTAAGAGCTAGACCTAAAACTCCGGCCCTTCCTATTTTACACAGTACTTCATTTCAGTGGTCAACATGAATACAAGAGGGTTCTCAATTATTAAAAACAATTTGTAGCCAGATGTGATGGCACACACCTGTAATCCCAGCACTTGGGAGGCTAAGGCAGGAGGATCACCTGGAGTCTGAGGCCAGCCTGGGCTACATAGTTCAAGACCTGCCTAAACTACATAGTGAGACCCTGTCTCAAAAGACCAAAAAAAACTTAGATTTTATTTGATAGTTGTTTTGAAAATGTAGATTAAACACACGCTGTTCTTAGTGTTAAGTAACAGGCATGCTTTTAGCATAGAATTTTCATCTTAGAATGACTTTCCTAAAAAAAAAAAAAAAAAAAAAATTCAATCCTAGGTCTCTTGCTGCAGGCAGTTCCATGGGAATGCATGAAAAAGAGGCAGAGAAACAATCCCCAGGAGAGACTGCAGTTTCATTAAAAACATACTGGCTGGAACAATTTCTTTCAAAGTTCACAAAGTGTTCCTCCCTTTGGTTAGTCATCCAGAGTGAAGTCAAAGGGCTCAAAATCTTTGCGGAAGCGGCAAGCCAGGGTCTCTTCCTCATCTTTGCTGATTTGACACTGCCTCCAGTCAGACTTCTCAGGAATATTAAGAATTGCTTCACTGGCCAGTACTTCCCTGCAGAAAGAGCACAAAGAAGTAAAAATGTGGAGTATTAGCTCCAAATTCCCTCTTTTCTCTGTCCTGCTCCAACCAGAAAGCTCTTCTCAACATCACCCAAAGCAAGTATGCAGATTTCTGACTGCTTATCTGTTCTCCTGCCCTGAGTGGCATCTCTCCCATCCTATCTATCAAAATCATACCCATGTTGAAAGACCAGCTCAGATCCCACCCCTTTTCTGACCCCTTACAATCCATTCTCCCTCTCTTGAACAACTTGAAACTACACTATTGGTACAGTATGTAGAGAAGCAACATGGCATACTACAAGGAGGAAAGGTTCTGGTTGACACCATCAAAAGACTGGATTCCATCCCTAGCTCTTGTCACTTGCTGTCTATGACTTGAACAGATTACTTCAACTCGTGAGTCTTGGATTCCTTACCTATGAAATTCAAATAACAACACTTACCTTGTATGGTTTTATGAAGTACAGATATAACACAAAGCACTATACTAGCTATGCATTACATACATCCTGCTTTAGACTAGTTTTGTCATCTCAATTAGACCATGAGTCTAACTGAAAGTAGAGTTGGGTGTCATATCCATTCTGACCTAAAATTCTCCTGGCTTTCCTTCTGGCACAACAACACAAGCTCAATGTGAAGAAAATAACATATAAATAGATATATCTGCTTCTAATTTCTATTGTTTCATATTTTTATTTATTTTTACTTATGTCGATATATTATAAATAATTCTGTGTATCTACTTGGTCCATTTTCTACTTTGAAGCTATAGTAAATAGGGGTAGAAATAAATCATCTGAGTCCTCTAAAAGGCACAGAAGACCTAAGCTCATACTTTGGGCATACTTTGAGCCTATTTCATTAGATGTAAAATTAGGATAGAATCACTTTTCTTTAACAGCTAGAAAAAGAATGGCTTTTGAAGTATTTTGTAAGTGTAAAATGTTATTAACTATACATTATTTTGAAAATATTCACTTTGAAAATATAAATGACTGTCACAAACACCATCAAAGGATCTCCCATTTGTAAGCTTTATATGCTATTATGGCTTCCATCTAGATGTCCCCCCAAAGACTCATGTGCTCATAGGTGGGGCTTTTTGGAGGTGGCTGGATTTACGGTGTGTGATTTTGGGATCAAGAATGCAATGCTAGGACTAAGGGTGAGAGCTACATCCCCTAGGAGTGGACAGCCTGGATAAGATATAAGGAAAAGAAAGAGGGTCATCCCTTATTGCTTGCTGCCTTCTGCCTGCCATGAACTGTTTCTCCTCTGTGATACCCCTCTGTCATGCCAGCCTCTCTTAGAGCCAGCCAACTATGAACTGAAATCTCTACTAACTGTGAACCAAATAACCTTTTCTCCTTTAACTTTGGTTGTTGGGTATTTTGTCTCAGCAATGAGAAAAGTAACTAAGACATATGCCTATGTACACTGTTAATCATGTGCCTATCTGCATCTGTTGTTTTTTTCTTTTTTTAAATTACAGTTCTTTATTGAGGAAAAAAATAAAGAAAGAAAAAGATTTAGGACACTACAAAAATCACAGGTACCTGAGGTTAATATATACTTGTTTAGAAACAGAATGGAATGGTATTTGAAAACAAAATAAAAGGCTCGAATGTGAGTAACATATGACCTTGAGCTATGCAGTTAAGCTTTCTAAGCTATAGTTCCATCATTTATAAATGTATATAATAAATCTGTTGCTGTATCTCATCAGACTGCCAACCATTAATATATCAATATTATATACGCTGGACAAATTGGAAGAAAGAGAAAATAAAATATCCTGGAGGGATAAAGTTTTCCATGGCTTTTTAGTTATCATTAAAAGCACCACTACACAAATATATATGCATACATATATACACACATATAAAGTAAATATACATATAAATGTTTGCTGTTCCACATATATGTATCTGCAACTGTTGTTAAGGCAACAACAAAAAGATCAAGGCAGATGTTTGAAGCATGTAACACCATTGTTCTCATTGATCAATTATCTTTCTGAAAATGCAGACAATGGAGCAGCCTTTTAGAGGTTTTCCAAATTAATCCAGAAATGGTTCTGGGGTCATTCAAAGCCCAATTCTAACTAGGGAGAAAAAACAGCTGCAAATCAGATACTAACATGAGATAATACATTCTGTGTATTTTCTACTCCCCTTCAGACTCTGTCTCTTCATGCCTGTAACTTGCTGTCTTCAATTTTGCCTAACTTATACTGCTCTCTGTATGGTCTTGCAGTCATGTTCTGCCTGATCTTATGAGCAAAACTAAAGCCTCATCCAGCCTTCTAGAATACTACAGAATAATAAGATTGAGACATCACATTTTGCAGTCCACCAGACCTGGATTTAAATCTGCCACTGTGTGACTATAGGCATGCTACTTTACCCCTTTTAAGACATGCTAACCAATTTAGTACCACTAGGCAGATGTGGCTATTTACATTTAAATTCTAATTAATTAAAATTAAATAATATTAAAAATTCAGTCCTTCAATAACTTAGCCACATGTTCAAATGTTCAACTTAGCCACAGGTGACTAGTGATTACTGTATTTGATAGTACAGATTTATAGATCATTTCCATCTTTGTGGAAAATTCTCTTGGACACTGCTCTAGAGCCTCAATGTCTATATTAGTAAATTGGGATAATGCCTACTTTACAAAGCTGTGAAGATTAAATGAGAAAATGCACAAAGTTCTTAGCAGTGTCTGATCCATGGCATATGCTCAATGGTAGCACTTTACTACCTCTGGTTGGAATGCCTTCACCCCAGTCTTTGCCCTCTAAATCTATCTCTTAAATTCACTTTGATCCTTTCATAATGCCCTTATACCAAACAGAAATAAATTCTTCCTTCTCTGAATTAATTTCTTTCTATCTATCTATCTATCTATCTATCTATCTATCTATCTATCTATTTTTAAGCCTGGACTGCATAGCAAGACCTTGTCTCAAAAAACAACAATATAAAAGGTGATTCATATAATATACTATATATATTATAATATTTCTGGCAGAGTCTGAGGAAGCACTCCTAATTAAACATAGATCCCAATAGCAAACACAGTCACTTAACACAGATGTTAAATCTGTTAATCTTACTCAGTTCTCATACAGTTTCTACTCAAATCACCTCAGATCAGATATTAGCACTGTTCCTTTTTGTTTATTTGTTTGTTTGGTACTGGAAACTGAACCCAGGGCTTCACACACGCCAGGAAAGTACTCCATTACTGACTTACAACCCCAGCCCTTTTAATTTTACTTTGAGACAGGGTCTCAATTTCCCAAGTTCCAGGCTGACCTCAAATTTATGATCCTTCTTCCTCAGGCTTTGAGTGCTGGGGTTACAGGCATGTGCCACCATACTTGGCTAGTACAATAAGTCCCTGATTTGAGAACATCTGAGTTGCAAACTTAACCAATGGGAATGGACCTTGCATTAGGAACATTCATACATGTGAATAGTGAAAGTAGCTCATGTGTGTGCCAGACATTGTCACAGTTGTGCTGCTATGTGCTTAAAAGTACAGTTTACAGTATTTTTGTGTGTGTTTGATTTTTTAATGTGTTTGCTTTACACTGTATATCTGTGTCAAAGGTATATAAGACTTACTTTGTCAGACTTACAAACGAATCCAACTTACAAACGTTCTCCCGAAACAGAACTCATTTGCAAGTTGGGCACTTACTGTGTATTTTTAAACTTGTGCACTGATTACCACTATCTAATTCTAGTCTATTTTATTACCCAAAAATAAATATCATACCTATTAGCAGTTACTCTTCATTTCTCTCTTACCCCAGTTTTTGTTTTATACTTTATTAGTACATGTTTGCAGTACATATTAATTATATTTATCATGGGAGTTTGTACATCTCTATACCACATCTTAATTCGTTTTTTGTTTTTTTTGAGACAGGGTTTCACAATGCAGTTCAGGCTGTCCTTGAACTCACTATGTAGCCCAGGCTGGCCTCAGATTGGAGGTGCTCTTCCTGCCATAGCCTCCTGAGTGCTGGGATTACCTCTAAATTTCTAAAGTAGATTGTTTCCCAAAACTCTGTCAAGCTACATTTCACATTTTGTATTTCATGGCAAATCAGACTTTTTCTGACACTGTAAGTTCCTTGGGGTAAGGCATGTTTCCTACATGGCTTATTATCAATTGTTCATGCAGCTCACCACTTTATTTATAATGGTTCTAGTGAAAATATACTGAAAAGAAGGAAAACATACAAACCTTCCAAACTGCAAAGGAAAATTCCTTTTAATTTTGTGGAAAAGTTTCTCTCCTGTGTCAAGTTCAACATAAAAATATGCTGCTCCTGGTTGTGCAATCTAAAGTAAACAGAGTTGTATGAGGACATATATAGTGCTTTGAAAATCTAAAACCCTAGCGCATCTCCTAAAAGCTTTAACTTGGCAAATAATTCAGTCTAAAAGTACAAGAAAAAGGATATGTGAATAACTACAGATCTCAAACTACTTAGTGTAACTAGAGTTTAAAAAGTAAGATTGTCAGATATTACCAGTATCCTCCCAGGGGCACCCTCCTGCTAAGTTTCCAACTTGGCAAATGTCTAATTTCTTGCTCTTCCCAAGAAAACATTAAGACTTTGGTGTAATGCTATTTCCATCTCCAGTCTAATCAACATACTGTGATCTGGTTCCAAATTGTCCAATGCCTATTTAACATTTTTGGAATTCCTTGATAGTACCTCAGGCTAAGTATGTCAAAAACTAGACCTTTACTCCTTCCTGAAAATCACCAGACCCTCCTGTTTTACCTGCTTGATGTTCGAGTGCTCTGGGATTTCCAGTAGCTCTATCTGTTGCTCTTGTGCCTGGGTAATGAAGGCATCTTTAATGTCATCAGTAGCACAACAGTTAAGTGGCACAGGAATGACCTGGACAGGGGTTGGGGGAATAAAAGAAATTCATTGTACAGGTCCCAGAGAGGTTATGTCTGTACACTTTCTGAAAGTAGAAAATCCATCACAGGAGTGGAGAAGCACCCCTCAGCACAGACTCTCCTCAGGCCAACAGGCATTGGTTAGCCTGTCTGTAGGACTTAAACTTATGAGACAGACTGTGAGAGCTAATATCTGATGCACAAAAAGCTCAAAAGAGATCCTTCTGTCTTTAAGGCTTTGCCAGCTCCTTACAATGTATGTGGTAGAGTCAGGCCCATTTGAAACCTTAACAAATGTGCCAGAAAGAAACTACCACAACCACAATCACCGAATTTCTAAGCTGATGTGGCCTCTGAGGCTATTTCCTATCTCTAAGCCATCACTCATGCTGGACCTCCACACAAAATTCTTTTCCATTCTTTTCCAAACTCTTACCTAAGCGTGGTTTGTATCGTCCTTGGAACCTCTCTCAACTACTCACTCCTTTTCTAGCACTCAGCATCCTGCTGTTCACTTTTACCCACAATATACTTCACTGTGAAATTTCTAGAGTTATCATAGACACTCTTAAACTTTTAAATGAATACTTTAATATTATTATGACCAGTCATATTAAATACTTTAAATATTAGATTAAATTTAAATATTTCAGTTAACCACTACTTAAATATTTTTTTATCAATATCAAGATCACCCTAGTGTCCTCTTAAATTCCTGGGCAGCAATCACCTACCTGTAACTGGAGGTGATGGCTCTTATAATTTCTCTCAAATAGAACACATCGTTTCCCTCGACTCTTAAAGAAGCGTCTTAGGGTAGCCTTGTATTTCTCCACCTCTTCCACCACCTCTGCTGAAAGCTCCACCACTGACTGGTAGTGACCAATGGGCAGGATGAGGACATGGTCATCAGATAAGCCTCCTTTGGCCAGAGCAAGGTAGCACTGAAGGAGAAACAGAGTCAAGACACCAACAGTATATGTATGGTTCTCTGGGGAGAAAAGCCTATATAAAGAGTGAGCCTGAGAATACTGGAAAAAGTACTCAAGACCCTATTAATAGAAATTCTACTTTTAAAAAATCTGATGTTAGAGGTTAGAGCAATAATGTTCTTCAGTATCTTCTGAAGAATGAGATCAGAGGTAACAGATTCTTGTGCAAATATCAAATGAACTGGGAGTACACAGGAAGGCTTTTGCATTCAAATACCACAGCATAAAGAGACTGGAACCACCACCACTTGGGTTGCCCTTCCCAGGCTCCAAACTTAAAAACAACATTTAGGCTATTATCTCTTTGCCTTCAACCACAGAAGAATAGTACTTCTGATTTCAAAATGACTACTTTCTGCCTTCCCATAACATCCTATGCCATATGTCAGCAAACAAACCCCCAGGCTCACAAAAATGGCTAAGGTAACATGATTAGCACCCAATGTCCCTGCAGCCTTAAGTTGCTAACTAAATTCTACAAAATGAGAGAAAACATACAGCCTAAGGGAGTGGAAAAAGGAGACACCTTAAACTCAGATTTACCCAAAAAGATAGAGAATTTAAGGTTCTCTACAATAAATATTAGTCTTTCATAGCAACTAAATATATTTCTGTCAAAAATAAAATATCCAGGATCATTCTACCAGTCATACACTCTTTGAAGGGAAGATACTATGAGTAAGCAGAAAAGAAACAAATGAATATCGAAGCATGCAAACATAGGTACTTTAGGAAAAAATTCCAATGCAAAGTATTCTTTTAATGGATTCAAAGTTAAGGCTGAAAGATGTTGTCATTTATTTCTCATCTATAATAAGAAAGTCCAACAGAATGACAAGATATGTACTAGAAACAAATTAAAGCATCATCATCCTCGATTTATTTGGCAGAGAGGATTAAGCAAATCTAATAAGTTAATTTACTAGGTGACAAGTTCATCACAATCTCAGAGGTACTAGTTTTATACTAACTTTTTTTTCTTTTTGTGGTACTGGGCAACTTAACCAGACTCTGTGTAAAAAATAGAAAATGGCTGAGATGTAACACAGTGTGAAGGTCCTGGGTTTGATCCACAGTATTGCCAAAAAACAAGAGTAACCAGAAGCCTTGATCCTAGGAGTACCTCCCAGAGATACAAGTCTGCTAGTATAAGACATGAGAAACTCTTTAGTCTGAAACAAAGTGAAAAATAAAACTGATGTTCTAGTCAATGTATGAGGCCACAATATAGGACCTTCAGACTGTTAGGTTACATTGAAGTAAGGTCACCCTCAGAAACCAAATTCACAATAAATCGATGAAAACAGTATGCAGAACCATTACACCCTAACAAATCGTTTGTAAATACTTCCCTCAGGAACCTTGGTGATCACCTGATTTTACTCATGCGTGACTAGAGTGTACTTATAACCCTGAATATTAATCTTTCTTAATTCTAACTGAAAGAAAATAGTCTATTTGGAGCCTGGAGAAATGTTCATCAAAGAATATAATTATTTAATGTCTAACTGAGCCCTGCCCAATGACAAGTATCTAGAGGTACTATTCTATGGGAAATAGAATGACTTTCCTGTGAGACACACATAGCTCAGGGCTTTCTCAGCTTGAGTAAAAATCATACTCAAGATCTCCCAGTTCTCATAGTCTGATTCAGTGCTTTCTAACCAAGCAACTTTATGATCATTATCTTGGGGTTACCAGATACTTCCATCAGGAATGGCGATGTGGGCATTCCTGTCATTAGGAAGCTACATCTTCTACTACTACCCAAAACAAATTTGTCACTTTAGTCTTTCATATCATTAAGTTCCCACTGTTACATAATTCTAGATTTTTAAAAAAATTATTAGGGCCAAGGATTTAGCTCAGTGGTTCTGCTGCCTGCCTCACAAATGCAGGTCCTGAGTTTGATACTCCTGCTCGGTACCCCAAACCCCGAGTTTGGTACCAAAAAAAAATTATTAAGTTCAAATTTCTGAACTTGAGCTGAGGACAGTGGTTTATGCCTATAACCTCAGCAATCTGGTAGGCTGAGGCAGAAGGACAGCAAGTTTGAGCCCAGCCTGGCCAACTTAACAAGACCCTGTCTAAAAATTAAAATAACAACAACAAAAAACAAAATAAAAAACAAAATCTGAAGCTATAAAGAAAATAGCAACTTTTTTTTTTTTTAAAGATGGGATCTCAGGCCGGGGATTTAGCTCAGTGGCACAGCACCTGCCTGGCAGGCATGAGGACCTGAATTCGATCCTCAGTACCAAAAAAAACCCCAAACAAACAAAAAGATGGGATCTCACTAAATTGCCCAGGTTGTCCTCAAACTCTCAATACTCCTGCCTTAGCCTTCCAGAGAGCTGAGATTTCAGATGTGCACCACGACTGGCTATCAACACTATTAACCTAATATAGGTATAACCAACAGAACGATTCCCTTGTCAGGACAAAGAAAATTTCCATTTTAAATAGTAAGCAATTAACACAAGCAAAGTAACAGTCCCAAGAAGTATGGACTAAAAATACAAAGTTTGAGAAGCATATAAAAGGATCAACCTAGGAGATCCACACCTATTTATGAGAGAGGGAGGAAGGAAAGGCAGGAGTGATCTTGTGAAACTTATTCTACAAAAACAAGACAGAAGAATTGCTATACTCAAACACTGACAATGGGCTGGGGATGTAGTTTAGTGGTAGTGACCTTGCCCAACATCTGCAAGGCCCTAGGATGCATTCTCAAAACAACACAAAACAATAACAAATGTTGGCAGGGATGTAGAAATCCTTATATATTACTGATGGAAATATAAAATAGTGTCATCATTTTTGAAAAAGTTTGGTAGTTTCTAAAAAGTTAAGAAAATAAATTACCATATAATCTAGCTATTTCATTCCTTGGTACCTTTCCAAAAGAAACGAAAACATCTATCTACATAAATACTTATATGCAAATCTAACAGAAGAATTATTCCTAATAGTCATGAAGTAGAAACAACCCAAACGTCCATCAAGTGATACATACATAGACAAAATGTGTTATATCCACACAAACAATACTATTTATCAATAAAAAGGAGTGAAATACTGGTGCATGCTATAACATAGATAAATCTCAAGAATACAACGCTGAAGATGCCAGACACAGGGACTTCCAGGAAAATGTCAGAGTGATAAGTGTTAACAACTCAGCCTCTCTGAGATTCAGAATCCAGCCAGACACAGAAAATAACTTGCGGGGGAGAGGGGGGGCAGAGTAGATCCCTGGGTACCAGAAGGATCTGACAGAAAAATTAAAACCTACAAAGAAATTCAAGAGACAAAACACAGGAGCACGCAAAGGACAGTATGCATTTTCTCCCTAGCTCCCAGCTCAAGGCTTGCAGAAAAGGGAGACCAAATCTACACAGACACAGACAAAGACTCCAGAGGTCTTCAGGGAAAAAAATGTTGTGGTAGAATGACCTGGCAGGTTCTGTGATCTGCAGGAAAGTGTGGGATTCTGTTTCTATAAGAGTCCTTTAACAGGAAACAGCTGATGGGTGATTCTAGTCCAGTGATAGTGAAATTTTCAGAGACTGAGTGCCCAAACTGCAACCCCAAACCCACTTATTTATTGCAAAGTGCCAACACTGTAACTAAACCTGAATACTGAGGTTTTAATTTAGAAAAAATAATTGTTATCTGATGCTTGGCTGCTGGGACAGCTTGGCTCACATGCCAACAGAGAGGGCTTTGCATGCCCACTGCAGCACATGTACCATAGGTTCACCACTATGCTCTAGTCCCTCTATATCCCTGTAGAGTGCTTGGTTGGACACCATTCTGGGAAAAGGTTAATTGTTTAAATCCAGGGACTCAAAGCAATCATTGGACAGCTTCACTTCAGGGCTCTCAGTGTTATATCCCACCATGACTTGATGAGCCACTGCCATTGTAGACAGCTGCAGTCAGGGAGCAGGCAGGAGAGAGATTCCCCTGAAGAGATAAAGCTAAAGAACACAGGCTCTGCCCTCACAGCCAGAGGGCAGGTTCAGCCTGAGTAGCTCTGGGTTTGAAAGTCACAGTATTGGTGCCCTTGCCCTAATTCTATTGCCTGCTGGTGCCTGCATCAATCACTGATATCAGGTCTGACTGCCTTCTTTATCTACCAGTGTGAGCAGGGATACATATTGACTTGGGGGTACTGCTCCAAAATTGTAGATCCAAAAAGAAAATCACATATTCAAAATCACAGAGAAACTTCTTTTCTCTATCTCTCTTTTGTGTCTGTGGTTTTTTGTTTTCCTTTTTTTTTTTTCTCCTTTTCTCCTTTCTTCTTTACCAGTTATTGGGGTTTGGGAGATTTTTCTTTGCTTTTTTCCTACCTCATCTCTTTTTCTTAATTTATTTTTCCTCTCCTCTCTTCAATTTTTTCCTCTTATGCTCCCTATATAATTTCTTTTTTCTCCTTTTTCTTTTATCTTCTATTTGTCAGTTTTTTCTCTTACACTTACCTAATTCTATTATCTTCCATCTAATCCCCAATAGGATCCTTTGTACCATTTCTCTCTCCTCTTTCTCATATCATATAAAGTTTCAAATTTTTCTTCTTGCATTCTTCGGCTTCCAATCTCCTACCATCTTTAATAAAATAACCATACAGCTTTACTAATCTTTACATAGTTGACTCTATAAAATTACTCTTGAATTCTTTTCTAACGTTAGCAGAGATATAGCTATCACATATGGTACATATTAGCTGTAAGTCAATAATGGGGTTGTCTTAATTTTTATACTATTATGTAAATTTCTTCTCTAGCATGAAGGGTGGTACATAATTGGTTTTTATGGTATGTTAATATCCAATTGTCTTGAACAATACTACTGTAGCTGATTTGGTTATTACCAGGATCACACAATTATTGCTATTAATAGGTTTTTTATCTGTAAGGCAACACTCAAATTACCTTTGTGACATTAACAACACTACAGTACATTCCCAGACAACTTGGTGTTGGGCCAGTTACACGGTATCCACCCCTCCAAAATTAACCAAGGTGTTCAGATCCCGAGGCTGAGGCAACTGACTATAGTAAGCCATGCCTAAAGTACGTCACTGAAAAGCTACTAACTAAAAGACAACTCTATACTTACAACAAAGTCTACAAGCATCCACAAATCTCACCAAAAAAACAAACAAAAAACCAACAGAAACATAAAACAAGGTAACAAAATGTCTCCCAAAGTTCCCAATTCCCCAGAAGCCAATACAGGATACCATTGGGGAAAATAGCTAAGTCACACACCCAAATTACTTGACCATATAAGAGGAGGATACAAAACAGGTCAAAGAATTCCTCAGTTGGATCACAGAAGGTATAACTGAACAGATAATGGAAGTAATAATCAATATAATCCAGGAGCTTTCAGAAGACACTAATAAAAAGCTAGCCAAGCTAAACAAACCTATATAAAACATGAATAACCAGTACAGCAAAGAATTAGTCATTAAAAAGGTTTCAATTAGACATCCAGATTAAAGATTATATTTAAAGTATGGGCAGCAGAAGCAACCAATGTGAGGACAGAATTTCAGAACTAAAAGACAATGACCAACTAGTGAAAGACAACTGAAAAACAACAAGACAAAAAATGGATCAAACAGCTACTGGGGGGTACAATGAAGACTCATCTACAAATAAGTGAATACAAATAAACTGAAATAAGTGAAAAATTAGAAGACAACACAAATGGCATTAAAAAAAATCCTGTTTACAGAAATAATGGCAGAAAATGCCCCAAACATAAATAAATAAAGGTAGAGATAAGTAGGGCATATAGAACCCCAAGTGGGCACAATCAAAAGAGAATCTCTGTTCCACATTATACTCAAGGTACCAGAGACAGGAACAAAAATCTTAAAAGCTGTCAGAGAAAGGCAGAAAATCACATATAAAGGTAAACCCATTAGAATTTAGAATTACAGCAGACTTCTCAAACCTTAAAGGTCAGGAGTGCTTGGAGTGAAGTGTTTCAAGTCCTGAAAATTAACAACTTCCAACCCTGACTTATGTATCCTGTAAAACTTGCCTTCAAAACTGATGGAGAAATAAGGTATTTCTATGACAAGGAACACTTTGAGAAATTCATAACCATCAAACTAGCATTACAAAAAATTCTCAAGGATATCCTAGAAACAGATAATGAAGTCGAGAATGCCAATAAGTCTAAAAGAATGAATACACCTGGCAGGATGAGCAGCTAAATGAAAAAAAACCCAAAAAACAAAAAACCAATAAGGAAATCAGCTAAAGGAAAATGATGTAATGACAGGAACAGGTCAATACCTTAGAGCAGTGGTGGTAAACCTATACCATGCAAGCTGCAGCAGGCTGTTTGTATCACTGGAAGCTCTACAAGGATCACCATCACTGTGAATGGTCCTAATTCCCCAATCAAAAGACACAGATTGGCAGAATGGATCAAGAAACAAAACCCAAAGAAATTCAAAGATTAAAAATTAAAAAATGGAAAAAAATTACATGCACCAGGAGCCCAGAAATAAACAGAAATAGATATCCTAATTTCAGAGAAAACTGATTTCAAGACAAAACTGATTAGAACAAAGAAGGTCACTACATATTGGTTAAAGGGACATTTCAATAAGAAGAGATAATAATTATTTACACACCAAATATGGGCATGCCCAAGTTCATAAAATGAACATTAATAAACATGAAAAATCAGATAAACATTAATACAATTGCAGTGGGGAACCTCAATACTCTGCTGTCACAAATGCACAGATCAACTAGACAAAAGTCAAAAAAGAATTATCAGAATTAAATCAAACCTTCAAACAAATGGACTTAATAGATATCTACAGTGTTCCATCTAACAACACAATACACATTCTTCTCAGAAGCACATGGGACTTTCTCCAAAACAGACCACATATTGGCTACTATACTATAATGCAAGCTGAAGTAAATGTAAAAGAATCAAAATTATCCCATGCATATTATCAGATCACAGTGCAATAAAACTAGAGCAGAAACCACACAAACACATGGAAATTAAGCAATATCCTCTTGAATAATCAATGGTCACAGATGAAATTAAGGAAGAAATTAGGCAATTACTAAAATCAAACGGTAATGCCAGTACCACACACCCGAACCTATGGAACACAACAAAAGCAGCTGTAAGAGGGAAGCTTATAGCAGTTAATCCCCACATCAGAAAAACAAAGCAAGTTTCAAATAAATAATCTAATGATGCATATCAACATCCTAGAAAAACAAGAACAGTGCAAATCCAAAGCTAGGAAGAAAATTACAAAAATCAGAGCAGAAATTAATGAAATTGAGACTAAACAAAAAATACAAAGAATCAATGAATTGAAGAATTCTTTCTTTCTTTCTTTCTTTCTTTCTTTCTTTCTTTCTTTCTTTCTTTCTTTCTTTCTTTCTTTTTGAGACAAAGTCTCACTATGTAGTTCAGGGTAGCCTCAAACTTGTGGCAATCATCCTGCCTCAGTTTCCCAAATGCTGGGATTACAGGCATGCATCATCATGCCTGGCTGGTACTTCAAAAATAAACAAAATAGACAAAACCTTAGCCAATTTTACCAAAATAAGGAAAGAAAAGACCTAAATCCATGCAATTAGAAAAGAAAAAGGCAAAATCACAACAGATTCTACCAAAATCCAGATCATTGGTAACTACTTTGAGAACATATACTCTAATAAAAGTTCAGAAGAAATGGATAGATTCCTAGATATATACGAACTACCAAAGCTAAATCAAGAAGAAATAAATATCCTAAATCTAATATTATTCAACGAAATTGAAAAAGTGAAAAAAAAAAAAACTACCAACTAAGAAAAGCTCAGGTCTCAACAGATTCACTGCCTAATTCTACAAGAACTGTAGAAAAGATTTAATGCCAATACTCCTCCAACTCTTTAATGAAATTGAGAGGGAACCAATACTCTCAAGAGTCATTCCCGGAGTCAAGCATTACCCTGATTCCAGAACCAAGAAAGGACACAACTGAAAAAAGAGAACTATAGGAGAACTATAGGCCAATCTCTTTAATGAACATAGATGCAAAAAACCTCAATAAGATAACTGACAAAGAGAATGCATCAAATCATCAAAAAGATCATACATCATGACCAAGTAGGATTCATTCCAAGGATGCAGGTATGGTTCAACATACACTAATCAATAAATGCAATATGCCACATAAATAGAAACAAGGACAAAAAAAATCACACGATCATCTCAACAGAAAAAATAAATTTGACAAAACTCATTATCCATGATAAAAACCATGAAGAAAATAGGTAGAGAAAGTCTTTATCTCAATCTGATAAAAGCCATCTATGACAAACTAATGGCCAACATTTTATTAAACAGAGACAAGTTGAAAGCTTTCCCTCTAAAATTAGGAGCAAGACAAGCTTTCACCACTTCTGTTCAATACAGTTCTTGAAACATTAGCCAGACAATTAGACAAGACAAAGACATAAAAGGAATATGGATAGGAAAGAAAGAAATTAAATTAGCATTACTGGGGCTGGGGATTTAGCCCAGTGGTTTCGCCACCTGCTGCGCAAGTGCAAGGACCCGAGTTCGATCCCTGATACCAAAAAAAATATATATCATTACTGTATTTGCAGATGACATGATTCTCTATACAGAAGACCCCAAAAACTCCACCAAAAGACTTCTAGAGTTAATAACTAAATTCAGTAGCATAGCACGATACAAAGTCAACACTCAAAGATTAATATTATTCCTATAGACCAATAATAAACTCACCCAGAAAGAAATTAGGGAAATAATACCTTTTATAATATCACCAAGAAAAATTAAGTACTTAAGAACTAACCTAGCCAACAAAGTGAACGACTTGTACAATGAAAACTACAATACTCTGAAAAAGGAGATCAAAGAGGACATCAGAAAATGGAAAGATATTCCTGCTCATGGATAAGCAGAACCAATATAGTCAAAATGGCCATATTTCCAAAACTGTTATACAGATTTAATGCAATACCAATCAAAATACCATAGCATTTCTCACAGAACTAGATAAGACAATTCTAAAATTCATATGAAACCAGAAGAGTCCTAGAATACCAACAAGGGCAAGACAGGGAGAATCACAATCCTGGACTTCCAAGTTATACTACAAAGTTACTGCAATAAAAACAGCATGCTAATGACAAAAAAACAAAACAAAACAAAACAAAAAAACCCCAAACCAGACTTGTGGATCAATGGAACAGATTACAGGATGCAGAAACAACCCCAGACACACTTAGCTACCTTATCTTTGACAAAGGGACCAAACACTTTTGTTGGAGGAAAGATAGCCTGTTTAACAAATGGTGCTGGGAAAACTGGCTATCCACATACAGAAGACTGAACCTAGACACATCTCTCTCACCATGAACTAAACTAAAACCAAAATGGCTCAAAGATCTAAATATTAAAACAGAAATACAATCTGTTGGAAGACAAAATTGGTAAAACTCTTGAAGACATAGGTGTAGGCAGACTGAACAGAACCCTGGTTGCACAAGAAACAATACCAAGAATCAACATATGAGATCACATCAAATTAAAAACCTTCTGCACAGCAAAGGAAACAACCAACAGAATGAAGTGACAACTTAGGATATGGGAAAAAACTTTTGCCAGCTACTATTCAGACAAAGGACTAACATCTAGAATATATATAAAGAATGCAAAAAAACTAGGACCCCCTCACAGATTTAAAGGCCCAATCAAAAAATGGGCATCTGAAAATGAACAGGCACTTTTCAGATGAAAAAGTACAAAAGTACATGAAAGATTGTTCAACATCGCTGGCCATTAAAGAAATGCAAATTGAAACAACACTAAGAGTCCATCTCCCTCCAGAAAGAATGACTATCTTCAAGAAATCAAACTAACAAATATTGGAGAGGCTGAAGGGGAAAAAAGGAACTCTTCTTCAATGTTGGTGGGAGTATAAACTGGTACAACCACTATGGACATCAGTATGGAGATTCCTCAAAAAAATGAAAATAGAAATTATTATTTGATCCAGCTATTCCCCTTCTAGGTATCTTTCCAAGAGTTAAAGAGATCTTATTAGAGTGAAACATGCATAGCTGGTTACAGTAGTACAACTCATAAGAGCTAAATCTTGGAAGCAGCCTACATGTCCATCAACAGATGAATGGGTAAAAAAAAATGTGATATTTATACACAATGGACCACTACTCAGCCATAAAGAAGGATAAACTTGCCCCAAAACCTGGAAGGAAGCTCCCTTGCCGCCATCCCAAGCTCCTAGGGCAGAGAAGCTGAGCCGGTCCCAGAACCCGGAAGGAAGCTTCCCCGCCGCCATCCCAAGTGCCTAGGGCAGAGAAGCTGAGCCGCACAGGCGCCAGAAGCACCCCCCACCCCCCGTGGAAATGAGAAGACACGTAAACAAGCCTCAAAAACAGACTTCTGGATCACCTACAGCAACCCCAAAGGGAAATGAGATGGAACAATCTGATACTCAACC